>OW026519.1:76804252-77311752 GCA_932274085.1 Protocalliphora azurea
AGAGAATGAAGATACTGAGTTTACTGCTTACTACTACACAAGATCGTATTCTACCTGATTCCGCAGCGTGTAGCAGCTTAAAGTTGTCCGCACGATCCATGTTTCTTGGACTAATGCTAGCTCCTCTCCTTTTTCTACCATTCGGAGGAGCAACGAGCCGAGGCTGCTTTAGAATGGTGAAGGTTAACTTGTGTTATTTTCACCATGTGGTCATAGTCCAAGAGGGCGTCCTCGTTGTAGCGGAAATAGTCTTAAAGTACCTTTAAAGTAGGGTCGAACGTACTTTAAAATATTTAAAGTTAACAATGGCTTACTAAAGGTATATTAAGTGAATCATCGTTTTTGAATAAAACTTCAAGGAATTTTGCTTAACAGCTGTATTAAGTTTTTTTAGCCTCTTGATTATCGCATATTTAAAGAACCGTTGTAGAGAAGGTCTTAAAGTTTTGTTAATTTATTTTTTTTTTACATTTTGTAGTTGAAATGGAAATAAGGCGGGTAGTCCCAGGGAAGTAGCAGCCCTCATAAAATGTATATATTAGTTACAACAGAGGTAGCGAAGCACAACTGTTTAGGCTAGTTTATTATGAAATTAAGTTCAATTATTTTTTTACATTATTTGTATATGTATATCATTTAGGTGGAAAATGTTTTTCATCCCAAAACTGTGGCCCTTAATTTAACTGAAAAGATCGAATTGATTTCTGCAAATTTTATTCGTTGCTCAGTTGTTACTGAAAATAATCGTGTTGCAACGTGGATGGATGAACAATTAGGCTATATAGGAGCTAAATTAGAACATACTGTCACATCGTTTAGTGAATTTGTTATGGATCCAATTGTTTCAGTGAATGTTTGTTCCCTATATACTGCAGTACGTACTGAAAATAACAATGTATATTGGTGGGGCGTTCTACCTTTCGATCAACGTCGATATTTGTGGGATAAATACCGCAATAAAGCCAAAAAACCATTTAAGGCGGTGGCTTCAGATATCAGTGTGGGCACCCAGGTTATTATGAAAAAGTGTCCAAAGTATCAAACGGGTTCGATTGGTTTCACCTGTGCTAATGGTGTACCAAAAGTTGGCCAGCTGCTTAATTCCGTTTGGGATTCAAATGACGTTTGTCGGTTTAAAATAATCAATGTCACTTCTGCTCCAAGCAGTGATAAATCACAGCTCTCAAGCAACAGTTCTACTTCAACCAGCGCTACTCTTACTCTAGAAAAAGAAATTACTAAACCAGTGACGGGGCAATCTTCGAGTTCTTCAAAAAGCAGTACTTCTAATAAAGAGACTACAGATAGAATCGATATGCCACCACCTCCCTCTCCAGCGTCTAGTACATGCAGCGATACAGGAAGTGTTACCTCTCACAAACGGACTAAACGCATGGCTACCAAAGATGACAACGTCGATACCAAAAAAGATGAAGAATTATGGCAATTGAAGGATGTCGTATTTGTTGAAGATAAAATTGGTCCAATCGGAAAAGTTCTTAAAGTTGATGGTGATTTTGTTGCAGTTAGGTTTCCTGCAACATCATCATCATCGTCACTGTCCGCAGTCACACCTAATTCTTCTACAACAGGGGGTTCATTGCCAACAGAAGGCAAAGAAGACGACTGGCAGCAATGCCGTCTACTTCGCCGTGAAGATGTCCAAGTATATAAGACAGCAATGACTTCAAGAGGTCCTGACTGGCTTCAAAAACAACCTAAGAAGATAAATATTAGCCATGGAAGTGATCCGTCTGCATTCCAGTTACTTTCACTTGCCGTAGATTTAAGAGGCATACATGTCGTGAAAAAGCTTGCATCTAAATTGCATTATAGTCTTTACAATCTATATAACAGTAAACAAGAACAAAATTGTCAGTTTCCAACTGACAGTAGTTCCTTCATTGGTTCGTCTCCCAGTAATATTTCTATGATTTGTAATAACGATTGTAGTAGTAATACTAGTACCATAGTACTTCGCGATGGAAACCGTGCTTTATATCCTATGGCCAAAGATTGTGTTGGTTCAATAAAAGATCCACAGTGGTTTGATCTATCGCCTGTTAAAGCTGTAGCGATGACAACAATATCATTGGCCTCATCATTGAACAATAGCAATCAAAAATCGAAAGTGTGCATGACAGCACTATTATTTGAGTCGCAAAAGGTAATGCCGCATATTTTGAGATGTGATGTTAAGAACGCTTTTGCCGCTTTAAATCGTTTAGAGAAGGAAGACCGAAGCGATGTCTTGGCAGTTTTGGAAGAACGATGCGATGGAGCACGAAATATTTTCCACGCGTGCACAATAATGTGTTCACCTACTACAAACAAAGATACAGATGAAAAGAAGACTAACTTTACAGGTATAACGTCACGTTCGTCTCCAGCCGCAACATCGGTATTTGCCTCAAATGTTTCTGCTGTTATAGAAAATGCATCAGCAGCTTCGTCAAGTCCAAATGTGGCAGCTCCAACTTCTGCTTTTCCTAGTGTTCCATCGGCAATGGGGACATCTTCGAGCTCGTTATCCACACGTGAGGGCCGTACAGTAAGTCTACGTGAGATGATGAATCGTCTAATAAACACGGATATGGAGCAATCGACTTCAAGTGGTGGAAATTCTGTGCCAGGGGGAGCAAACGCCGAAGAAAATAACGTTTACATGGCCCCTTGGACCATAGAGTCTAATACCAATTCATCAAGTGCAAGTATGAACGATGTCGTGATGGGCAATAGTGCGGAAGAAGATATATCGAAAATTATAGCCGGTTGCTCAAATTCAAATGCAATGAAACTTTCTTCTCCCAACTACGTATTTGATCCCATACAACGAAGAGAAAATGCTACGCTGATACTTCAGCACATGTGCTCAAGTCCCGCACTACGGCCGTATCTCTATCAATTACTCAGCAGCAAAGATGCCCAGGGACAAACTCCATTTATGCTGGCTGTATATAGTCGTGCCTATGAAGCAGGTCTTATAATTCTAAATACTATTTTAACTCTTTCGGAGAAAGATACGGCAATGAAGGATGCAATGATATTTCCACCTGGTTCTCCACCCGATCAGTCGCCATTACATGTAATCTGTTACAATGACACTTGCTCTTTTACATGGACCGGTGCAGATCACATTAATCAGAATATATTTGAATGCAAAACTTGTGGTCTTACTGATTCACTATGCTGTTGCACAGAGTGTGCTAGAGTCTGCCACAAAGGTCATGATTGCAAATTGAAACGTACTTCGCCTACAGCCTACTGTGACTGCTGGGAAAAGTGTAAGTGTAAAGCACTGATTGCGGGTAATCAAAACAAGCGTTTCGCACTTCTCTGCAAGTTGGCCTCCTGTACAGATCTCGTTACAAAGTTCAATGCTAAAGGTGAATCCATATTACTTTTCCTAATACAGACCGTTGGACGTCAGGCAGTTGAACAACGTCAGTATAGAGCAAATGCTAGAGTCCGCAATGTTGGCAGTAATGCTGGAAGCTCTAGCAATGGTAGTACGTCAGCTCGTAAGTCTTCAGCGTCCATAGATTTGGATGTCAATATGCCAGATCACGACTTAGAGCCACCAAAATTTGCGAGACGGGCTTTAGAACGATTATTAATTGATTGGCATGCGGTACGTGCAATGATAATGACTGGTGCGGAAAAATGTGAAAACACACCACAACAACCACCAAATTCGATTGATGGTGCTAGTGCTGAAAACTACAACATTTACTTGCAAAACCAAAACGGATCCACATTGTTGGATAAATTTACGCACAATTTATTTGTCAAGTGCTCTGCTGATCATCTCGATACATTACTCATGACTTTAGTACGAGAAATGCAAAACGATTCTGTGCCCGATCGCATGGAAGACGCTGAATTCGTGGCTCGTCGTTTTGTGCGTTCTGTAGCACGGGTATTTGTTATTTTTAATATGGAAAAGTTTCCGAATCCTGAACGTCGCAAATCTTTGTCAATGCCTCACAAACACATTCAAAGTTGCGTCAAAGTATTTCAAACATTGCACAAACTTGCCATACAGGAGTTATGCGAGGTGTCAGAGGCTCTTATTGCACCAGTGCGTTTAGGTGTTGTTCGCCCAACAGCACCTTTTATATCATCCGTTAACATGGATGTAAGTTATTGTCGTCGTATGTTATCACTTTTTTATTTAATACCACTATTCCATTTTGTTTCGTAGAATTCCGACGACTTGTTTAGTGTAGAACCATTAGCTCCGTCATCAGCTGTCGAATCGGTAATTGAAACTTCTACCGTCCATGAAGCAAATAATGAGCAAGCAACTGGATTTAATTTCCAACCGAATTATGGCATTGATGGGATCGGTATTATTGGTAGTCTTAGTTAATGAGATCATATGTTGTTAGAACTAATGAATACTTTTTTATTTTATTTTCAGCTTTGCGTGATGGTTCCGAAAATGAAGAAACTACCAATAGAGACGGTGGTGGTCATAACCAAGACGAGGATATTTTGGAAGCCAGTCGAAATGAAGAAGGCATTCAAGACGACGAAAGCGACAATGAATACACATTCAATGAACCAGAAACAGAATCTGATTCAGATGATAATCAAAGTAATCAGGATGCACAACGAAGTGTACAAACTGGTGCTACAGTTGGTTCAGAAACAGGTTTAGAAATCATTTGTTATTTGTATATACAATAGTTAACAGTGTGGTAGTGTTTTACAATAAAGTCGATTTGTTTTAGTGTTGTATATTGCATTCTATATCCACATCTATTTGGTTTTTAAGAGTTAAAGTTCTTTACCCTTGCAGATATTGGCGTACTTTTCCTTGAAGACGAATCGGGAGACTCGTCACCCCAAGAAGAGGAGGGTTCTGAAGACGGTGAGACAGACGATCATGACGATGATGAATTTACTTATCCTGATCACCAGTTGGAGCGTCGTAGCGCTAGTTCTAATAACCGCGGTGATTTAGCTCCTCAATCAATGCAGTGGGCTATTCGAAGTCGCGATACAGCACGATCTTCTGTACGAATGCCTGCAGGATCTAGTTTAGTATTTATTGATCCTATGGCATTGCGTCGTTCAACGGTGCCCGCAAGTACTGCCGTAGCTGCGCCCCCACAAGAACAGCATACAATGGCAACGACGTCCAGCAACTTGGCTCGTGCATTTGGAATAATAGTGCGCCAAATTTCCGAACTCTTAAGTAGTTTGGCGTACAATATTATGAATGATATTGAAACTTCCTTGAAGATACAACCCGAAGAAGCCACTCAATTGCAGGTAGGCCGTAGCCTTTTCTATATTATCAAAGCATTGTGTACTTGGTAGAATATTTTATAGTTTCCTTCTCTTAAATGGGTAAAACTAGTTTTTTTTGTGTCTTCAACTTGTTCGCATATGGTACTTTCATATCACCTTATATATAAAAACCAAATATCAGATAAAATGACATTATAAAAACATTACACCACTTACACTTTAACAAGTTGACTCATTGAAGTAATTTACGTCACCAGTTTTAATCTTTCGAAAGAGCAAAAGTGAGATGTTTTTTTTTTTTTTTTATTATTATAATGACAACAATAACAACATACAAAATTTCGCACTACTTATAATCAAGTGCGTAATTTCTGTGCGAACTTTTGCACAAACGTCATTTATTCTTTAAGAAAAAATATAGCCAGAAAAAGCAATAAATTTTGCAACTATTAATGAAGAAAATTACACAAATTTTCTAAATTAAAATTAATGCGATAGAAAAAATATGAAAATCTTATTGAAAAAAATTATTAAAATGGAAATAAATTCATCAGCTTTAGGAGTGTTCAATTTGTTCATCGTTCATTTGTTTTACTTTGGTTGTTTATGTATTCATACACTAAATACTAATTATGCTCAATTTCGTATTGTCCATGTGATGTGTCTTAGCAAAATGTGTTTTGGCAAAAGTGTAACGTTTTCGATCAATTATATTTATCGCCATTCTATAAAAAAATAAGCGCAATTTTTGCTTTAAAAGTTCATAAATTATTTTTATTAAATTTATTCAGGTCGAAAGCCTCAGCTGTATGTATATAAATATTACGCAGTAATTCGTGTGATGCCATATAAACCTGCGAATGTGCCTCGTAAAAAACTGATTTTTTTAAAAATTTTAACTCCTATTTCCGATTTTTGAGATTACCGCGATGACTATTTAGAGCATATCAACGGGATATATGACTTTCTTGAACTGTTTAAAAAACTTAAAAAGAAACCAACAAATTTCAAAAAGAAAAAATTGAACAAAAAAAGTATCCTATATAATTATTGATTCAATCATTGATTAAAGAACTAATTCTGGAATGGAATGTGTACTGGCTAGGTAACTCTTCCACAGAACTAGTTCTGAAGGCGACAATTTTGAACAAAAATCATTGGTTGTAACGCCAAAGTAGAACAAGTACAGGCTATTTTCTCGAACTGGTTGTAGAACTAATACAGTTTTTCCTGGGAATGAGTTTCATGTTTTAAAATAATATTTTAAGATTTTTATTTTTGTTTTTTGTTTTTAAACAACATAAATATCATGTGAGTGACGTTCGGGACGCAGATCTTGTAGACGACATAGGCTTCTCATGGGAATCGGCTGCTTAAGGGAGAATCAGGGGTATAACCCTAGGGGGATTGGTAACATTGCTGGTCCCCCTATATGATTCGTCCCATTTCTACCTTTTATCTTCTACTCTACTATTTTCTGCACTTTCTGTATTTTCTATTTTCTGTATTCTATACTCTATATTTCACAGCTATTCTATTTAAGGGACTCACAATGGACCGGGATCGGTCTCTGGGTGAAGATGTGGTACTATCTGGTATCACATCAACCTTCTCTATCTATCTATCTATCTAAATATCATGTATTCAAATTTGTATTAAAATGTATAGGAAATTTATACTTTATTAATATGCGAGTTTTTGTGATATCTTGATAAGATTTGGCATGTAATATATTCAAATAAATCTAAAGAATATTTAAAAATATTTGAGCATAGATGACATAGGAGTTAATTTGAAGCGAAAGATTTAATTATGAGTTAAAAATTCTAAATCTTGCATCTACAAAATATTTATTACGTTAACTGCCTCTCCTTGATATTTTTCCTTTCAAACTACCATTTTAGACTTATTTTACCTAGTTCCAATAAATCTTCAGAACTTTTTGAAAATTTTGCGAATTCTCTAGCTACCACTTTATGTTACTTGTAGCAGCACAAATAACAATACAATTTTCTATGAGAAAGTAGTCAAATGGATCATTTATGCGTTTCGCAATATTGATTTGAAGTAGCTCGGAAAGTTATTTCAATCTTTTAGACCTTTATTCACCGTTAACAAATAAGTGACCAACACAGATTAATTACCACATAAACCTGATAAATAACACAAACATTGTGTATTTATTAATTACAATAATGTAAATATATTATGCCACAAAAAATTAAAAAAAATTTTTTGATTTTTATTTCTTGTTTAAAAAAATAAAAATCCTAGACTGATTTTTATTTTTTTGTGAGAGAAAATTAAATCACTTGAATTTTTGTTATTAGTTTGAAAGCTTGACCAAGAATAACGAAAAATTTTATTTTTATAATTACATAAAATACAAATCAATAAAATATTTTCAAACAAATTATATACAAAATATATTATATAAGTGTTCACTCTTATTCTTCAACAACCCCACTAGGTTGAGCACCTATAGACATAAGATCACGGCAATAGGAATGCTTAGGACTTGTTAACAACTTTGTTAAAATGTCTAAAAGCATTTCCTCAGTATTAAGGTATTCGATCACGACTTTCTTTTCTTTAATAAGATCTCTTATAAAATGGTGATGAATATCAATAAATTTTGACCGGGAATGATAAGTATTCATTGTTAAATGAATATCACTTTTATTTTTGCATTTGATTTTCATGACTAAATATCGATTGTAGCAATAATGCTTCTTGACCAGCAGTTGACGTCGCCATATATTCTTCTTTAGTTGTAGATAGTGCAGTTGTTTTTTGCTTTTTGGAGTTCCAAGATATACAGCCTCCTTGAAACTTGAAAATGTAACCTGACGTTGACTTTCTATCATCCTGATTGCCTTCCCAATAAGTATCTGAGAATCCCTCTATGTTTTCTTTTCAATCTTTTACAAATAGTAATAACGCATTATAAGCTGTTCCTTTAAGGTATCTCATAATATGTTCTACTGGTTGCCAATGAGCTTTACCATAGTTATATCTGGCCAGTGCCCCCACTCCAAACGATATATCAGGGCGACTAACTTGTGCGGCATACATTAAGCTTCCTATTGTTTCTTGGTAGGGTAAAGATTTAATTTTAATTTTTTCGTCATTAGTCTTAGGACACATTTCTTTAAAAATCTAATAGCGTTGCAACTGGTTTAGAATCTAGCATATTAAACTTTCAATTTTAACAATCTCGAGTGACTCATACCCAAAACAAAGTTAACCTCTCCGATATCTTTCATTTTAAAATTCTTAAATAAACTTTTTATGTATGATTTTGTTACATTGTTGTATGTAAAATATAGTATGTCATTGACATATATTACAACTAGGGTTTTAGGTCCTGGAATTCTCGGGATTAAAAAAAAAATTGCCGCGAAAACGGGAAATTAAAAATTCTCGTAGTTTTTAAATTCTATAGCAAACATTTTGCTATTTTTAACACCTTATATCAATGAGATACAATTAGACCGTTACCTGAGAGGAACGTTAATGTTGCATGAATTAGGTTTTTGATTATTGAGTTAAGGTTTTTTCTATCAGATATCTATGTATTATCTATGGTTTAACGAAATTACTTATAAACCTATAAAAATTTGGAAGATATCTTCTTAGAAGAAATTTAGGCAATATTTTCTTTTTATTATTTGGACGAAAATCATCAAAGCAATATTTTTGTAATATTTTATTTTTATCAGTTTAAAGAAAATTAAGCAATAAACAAAAAAAAAAAAAATATATATACAGTTTTATTTTTTTATTACTATTTTTATCCTGAAAATATTATCCTTTTTTAGTAAGGTGATTACCACCTTCGCAATAAATTGATGGTATCCCACTGAGATCATTTGGAAGTAATTAATACAATGCTTTTATTTTTCAGTCACAATTTTTTCAGTTGTCGAAAAGTTGTCCAAAAATTAAAAAAAAAAAAAAAATATTCAAGAAATTTGTTTGTCTTTTAGCAAAAAAACAATTTTTATGCATATTTATTACATCCTCCAGAAGATTATTTTATGTGAGCGTTTTAATTTTCGTGGTTTATGATGTTAAGATTTATGTAAATACTTTACAAGATGTAAAGCATGTATTATATTAATATCTTATTCAAGATTTATTTATTGATAATTTTTCTATATATTTATTACATCCTCCAGAAGATTATTTAGCGGTATTTTCTTTTTTCACATAGATGATTATGTAGCAATATTGCCCTTTTTTTATTCCAGGCGTATTGATTTCTTATTGCTTAGATGTTTCGCCTGTGAAGCACAATCTCTCCCGATGGGGGAAACTTCCGCAATACGAATATGATTATTGCGGAAATAACATTTTTTCTAAGCAATGCGAATTCGAATCACTTTAGTATTATTTTGTGGTAGGGTAAGTTGATTCATATGAAATTTTAAATCAAGTTTATTTTTGTCATGTTTAAATTTTAGATACTTTAGTTTTATTATAGATTTGTTGAAATGAATATTAAATAAGTTGAACTTCGAAAATACTTACTACATGTTATAAAAAAAAATACTTGGTTGGGAGATTTTTCATTCTAACATAAAATTTTTTTCTGAAACAGCATTCCTTAAACAAGTAATGGATATGTAAATGTTATAACTTCAAAATACTTATAAAAAAACCTATCTCATGTTGTATTCATACGTATAAGAGATTATTTTCATCAGAACCACTATGAATGATCCGAAAGACATTGTTACGAACCAATTTTTAGTATTTTCCAGGTTTATGTCTAATTTAATAAGAATTAGTAAAAAAAAATAATGCAATTCAGAGAAATAAAGTGGAAATAAACGGCAAGCTATTCATATAGATTAGATAGATTATTGTGTATTTTTAAAAAGTTTTAGTATCAAAAACACAATGACGTAAAAATCTGAGACACGATGTTTAAAATAAATTACGAAAATCTTAGAAATGGCATTATACTTTTATATTTCATTTTTCGTTAATTCAGTATGACTTATAGTGTTTTGTTTTATTAAATTAAAAATTTTTTTTATTATAACTAAAGTTTTAAAAGATTGTTTTTTTCGTCCCCATTTCCCGGGAAAAGAAATATTACGTGAAAACCCAAACCCTAATTACAACGTAAGTTTTTTCCTTGTTTTTCAACTTGTAATAAATACAAGGTTTCGTTTTGGATTGGGAAAGACCCATCTGCTTTATCGTGCTATCAAGCTTTTTGTTCCAAACTCTACATCCCCTAACAGCTCCCTCGAGATAATTCCGGTGATCTAGAAATGATCTCTACAGGTTGTCTTCGGCTAGTTATGCGCTTTGGAGTCTATTGTGG
The DNA here is from genome assembly GCA_932274085.1 of Protocalliphora azurea. NCBI lineage: Eukaryota > Metazoa > Arthropoda > Insecta > Diptera > Calliphoridae > Protocalliphora > Protocalliphora azurea. The sequence goes on from OW026519.1 coordinate 76,814,850, forward strand.
AGAAGCTGTTGACATTGCGAAGCTATCTTCCTGGGTTTGTGAAACACTTCCAAATTCTTCGAGAAATACATCCAAAGGCAATCCAGATGTGTCTGATGAAGATATACCTGAGTCGAGGTGGGTGTGCATGTGTTCTTATGAGTTTTCTTCTTTTACCAACGACGATTAAGGTGTTGTAAATTACATTTCCAAATTTCTCTATAATTTCTTCAGGTACCCAGTATTGTTTGTTTCTTTTAAAGTTCAGTGCGTATACCAGGTCGCCATGGTGAAATGTTCTTTTATGAGTACCATTTTTGGTATTTTATTGTTTCTCTGTCTGTTGATTTGTTTTGCGATAGGCAACATGGGTTTTCTGATTATATTGAAAACTGTTCTCATTTTACGATCTATAAATGATTCCGCTGGAGTCTTACTATTTGGAGAGTTTTGTGTTAGGATCTATATACTTTAAAAAATGTTTGAAGAGATGAAGTAGGTGTATCTTCCCCTTCAGCTTTTTTGAGAGCGCTCTTAAGTGTATATACGAATCTTTCTGCTTATTCGTTTGACCTCGGGTTGAAACATACAGTTCTAGTGTGTTCTGTAGCTCTCTCCTTGCACCAGTTTTGGAATTGTTCCGAGCAAAACTGTATCTAACTGTGATTCTTACTACTTTCAGGCCAACCGGTATTTATTTTTTCGAGACAAAAATTGTGAGTAATGACTTGTGATCGGTGTGCAACATAAATTTTCATTTTGAGATACCATTGTACGACAAAGATTAGTGCTAAACCTTCCTTTTCAATTTGTGTTCAGCGGGTGTGAGAGATCTTGATATCTGAAGAATTACCTTTATACTGTTATTAGGGAATGTGTGATAAATTACCGCACCTATACCGTCAGAAGATGCGTCTGCGGTAACATATATCGGTAAATCAGGGTTGTAGAACATATCAGAGATTAAAATTTTCTTAAAATTTTCCAGTGATTCTTGGCATTCTGAATTCCAGTTAAATTTATTTTCCTTCTTTAAACGGCCATTAAGGGGCTTTCGAAGATTGCTCATGTTGTTAACGAATTCGCCATAATGATTGATTGAGCCCAAAAGATAACGTACTTAAGAAATATTCTGTGGAGTCTTCAGATTCTTAATGGCTGTAATTTTTGAAGGATCGGATCGAATACCATTGTTGTCAATAATATGTCCAAGATAGGTGTTTTCCTTTTTAAAAAATTAGCATTTTTAAAATTTGAGCCGGAAACCAAAATCTTCAATTTTATGTAAGTGCAGATTGAGATTAGTTTTGTGTTCAGAAATTGACATACTTTTGCGATCATGATGTCATCTATATATGCTTTGACACCATATATACCCGGACATAATTGATCCAATATTCTTTGGAAGGCTCGTGGAGCTGATTTTATGCTGGGGGTAAATCGGTTAAATCTGAGTCTAAGGACAACTATTGCTCCAGCGCCAAACCAACAAAAACATATTTGACTTGGCATAAGGCAGGTCTAGATATCTGAAGATAAGATTGTGACATTTAGAAAGAATCTCTTCTGGTGTGGGCAATGGATATCGATTTGGTTTTATAGAATTTAGCCCAGTAGTGTAGTTTGCGCCAATGCGGATTTTTCCATTTCGTTTATTGACTACTATTGGTGCAGCATACTTTGATATGTCTACAGGTGATATTATTTCTGCGTCTTGTAGTCTTCGTAGTTCAGCTTTGATTTCTAGTCTGGGAGAATAAGGAACTGGTAATTTAGGAACAAAAATTTCCTTCACATCTGGTACTAGGTGTATATGTACTTTCGTCTTAGTACAAAGTCCCAGGCGGCTATTATAAAAAACGGTTGGAAAAGTTTTCTGAAGTGAAGCTATGTCATCATCGAATGTAATCCTTCGACACCAATTAGATATATGTTTGTCCCAGATTGTATCAAAAGATTGTATCCAGCCTATATTTAGGTGATTTATATTTGTGATATTACAATAGAGTCTTTCATTGTAACGTCGCATGTGAATATTGATAGTAGGTTGATTTTATTCGTATTTGCGTCGCTAGCGATGTCCTTTGTTGCATAAGCAGTTGATTTTCCAATGGATTCCCATGTCTCTACAGAAATAATTGATATATCCGGTCAATCTGATGTCGAATAGAGTGATGTGATTATTGATCGTCACTATTGAACACGAAGTTCCTGTAGTTGAAGCTTCTTGTTTTTTTCTTAAATTTATTTTTGGTTTTACTGTGCTGTGTTTTTCTTGGTTTGGCGCTGGAGCAGTAGTTGTCCTTGTGTCTAATTTGGTGACATTTGATGAATTAGTGTGTGACATAGGGGCAGAATTTTACATAGCGTAAATCCCCGCAGAACCAGCATGGAGTTTTTTTAGTTTATGATTTCTGTCGTTGTCCATTTTTGTTAATGGAACATACGGATTTTGGTTGATGTTCAATCATTGAGTTGTCTGATTTTAGATCTATTCTACACTGTGTTTCGTCAACCAAGTTAGTAGTGTAAAGTTCATCTAAAATTTTCAGCAATCGGAGTCGAATAGCTGTTTCTTTTGTTGATTTAAGACCTAATACGAAGATTAAACATTTGAATTGATCAATTTTGAGATCCGACATTCTAAATAGTTTGCATTGTAGATTCACACGAATGGCGTACTCTTTAAAATCTACTTTTGAAAGTTGTAGACAATTGTAGCGTTGTCAACAGTTTTTGGAGTCATATCAACCGGTTTTGTTGGTAGCACATAGTTTCGTGGACATGGTTGGAAATTTTCCGCTGAAGTAGAGCAACTTTGTCATGGTCTTCTAGAGCATTTGCCTCTTTCCCGAAAACATGTACGTATGATTCCATAAATGCAATTTTTGATGTACTCGTCATTTGCTGCAGCAAGAGGGTTGCTGCACAGTGTTCTGCTGATATTCCAACAGTTGTATACTACATTTGCAATAAAAATATATTAATCCCCATTTCTCCGTCCTTGCCGCCATTTTGTTGCGCATTTACGTTGAAATATAAGACTGGTTGATTAAATTATAATAAAATAAACTTTAATTCACATATTGATTTGTGCCCTTGTTGGCTTGCAACAACTAACTGTTAAACCGTTGTAAAGAATTGTATATAATGAACTTAAACTATTGTTGCATGCGCCGTCCAGCCTTGCCGTTTTGGTCTAATTGAACCAAATTGGTCGATTTATTTTAATCTTCGGAGGATTGGTAGTTTCCGATTTTTTGGTAGAATAATGACTTTGAGCACGTTATTAAAAACTACTTCCAAAAAAGTGAAAATAATTGTCTTTTTTTTTTAGCAGAAAACAAGGTTAATAATTTTTAAGAAAATTGCAATTTCACCAATTTAAAAATATCGCTAACTTTTAACTATTTTTAAGAGAAGAACGCGAAAAGCTTTGAATAAGAATCATAAAAAAGAACATTCTACTAATGACAACTCTGTGTTAAAACCACTAATTCTGCAGCTCTTTTTCAGCACTAACTACTTCTTTTCAATGACAACACAATGTTAAAATTATTAATAATTTTTAAGAAAATTGCAATTTCACCAATTTAAAAATATCGCTAACTTTTAACTATTTTTAAGAGAAGAACGCGAAAAGCTTTGAATAAGAATCATAAAAAAGAACATTCTACTAATGACAACTCTGTGTTAAAACCACTAATTCTGCAGCTCTTTTTCAGCACTAACTACTTCTTTTCAATGACAACACAATGTTAAAATTATTATTTTTTTTTAGATAGATAGAGAAGGTAGATGTGATACCAGATAGTACCACATCTCCACCCAGAGACCGATCCCGGTCCACTGTGAATCCCTTCAATAGAATAGCTGTGAAATATAGAGTATAGAATACAGAAAATAGAAAATACAGAGAGTACAGAAAAAGGTAGAGTAAAAGATAAAAAGGGATAGAAATGTGATGAATCATATAGGGGGACCAGCAATGTTACCAATCCCCCTAGGGTTATACCCCTGATTCTCCCTTAAGCAGCCGATTCCCATGACGAAGCCTATGACGTCAACAAGATTTACGTCCCGAACGTCACTTAGCCCGTCGAGGAACTGTCCACCCAGCCACTTCATCCTACGATGCTGTAATCGCGGACAATGGCACACAATGTGCTCAATAGACTCGGTCTCATCGATGTCCCCACACAGTCTGCAAAAATCAGAACTGTTAGCGTCCATTCTAGACCTCATCTTCCCTATCAAACAGTGACCTGTTATGGCCCCTATCATGACTCTCAAGCTCTTCCTATTCATGCCCAGGAGAGTGGTAGTGCCTGCCTTGTCCAATACCGGCCATATCGCCCTCGACACTCTGCAGTCCTCTCTACTTTCCCAAGCCGAATTGGTTCTGACCAAGATCCAATCATTGATCTTCCCATAGAAGAAACTTAGTGGTGGTTTCACATATGTCTCTCTCTCCGAGACGTTCCCTGCCGCACCTTGCCTTGCCAGTTCATCAGCCAATTCATTGCCCGAAATATTGCAGTGGCCAGGCACCCAGCAGAGTCTCACCATGTAGTCCTCCATCAACTCTCTTAGTGTCCTCCTACAGGCAGCTACTAGCCTGGATCTCACCAAATGTGTCCCCAAGGCCTTCAGAGCTGCCTGACTGTCCACATAGAGAGTGACCTCGGTACCTCTCGCAATGTTTTGCCTGATCATCTCCGCGGCCTTCAGGATGCCGAGAATCTCAGCCTGAAAAACACTGCACTCATCAGGGAGTCTAAAAGAGCCCTTCAAATCCGTGCCCATAATATAGACCCCCGCCCCGGTACCCTCGACCATCTTTGATCCGTCCGTGAACACTGCGCAACCCTCATATAGTCTCTCAGTGCCGGACCAGATCTCCCTATCAGGTATCACCACGACAGGATTTACTCCAAAGTCCGATTCAGCGGCCATGTAATCTGATGCCCCCGTAGAGTTCAGATTAACCTCACCGTAACTGATGTCGTAAATGACCTTGGAGTGACCTGTTCTTGATGAGCCCAATAGTCCCAATTCCCTAAGTCTCAGTAGACTCTTTGCCGCCATACCCCTCACAAACTCTTCAATGGGTAAGAGATGAAGTATGACATCCAGAGCCGCTTGTGGTGTGCTTCTCATTGCACCTGTAATGCCAATCGAAGCACACCTTTGCGCCTTCGACAAAAGGCTCCTATTACTCTTACGTTCCAGTACCTGCCACCAGACAGAACAACCATATGAAAGGATTGGTCTCACCACCGAAGTGTAAATCCAATATACAACTTTTGGTTTGAGTCCCCAACTCTTACCTATGGAGTTTCTACAGGTGTAGTAGGCATTGAGGCCACGCTTGAGTCTTTCCTGAACAATCCTCTTCCAGGTCAGTTTACTATCAAGGAATACCCCCAGATATTTCGCTGAGTCTGAAAGCCTCAGTTCTGTTCCACACAGTACCGGTAGTCTGAAATTCTCTACCTTGTACCTCCTAGTAAACAGAACCAACTCTGTCTTTTCCGGGTTCGCTCCCAATCCCTTATCAGCGGCCCACGAGGACAGCTCTCCCAGCGCGGACTGCATGATCTCACTGATTGTGGGAAGAAATTTTCCCTTTACCAGTATGACCACATCATCAGCATAAGCCACGATCTTCCGCCCTCTGCTGTCGAATTGACGCAAAATCACATCAACAGCTATTAGCCACAGCAGGGGTGAGAGTACTCCCCGTTGCGTAGTCCCCCTAGTCACTAGTTTTCTTAAACATACTCCACCCAAGCTTGAATTGACAATCCTGTTGCTTAGCATGAGGATTATCCATTCGATCAAGAAGTCATGTACCTTTAGCTCCACCAGCGCCTTCTTGATAGCGTCAATCTTGATATTGTTGAACGCTCCCTCAATATCCAAGAACGCGGCCATGGTGTATTCCTTATACCGAAGTCCTTGTTCTATATAGCCCACCACATCACTCAGCGCACTCTCCACAGATTTACCCTTCAGGTAAGCATGTTGAGCACTACTCATGATGCTGGAGCTACCAGAAGATCTTAAATATAGATCTATCAGTCTCTCTAAAGTCTTCAAAAGGAAAGACGATAGGCTGATAGGTCTATAGTCCTTGGGTTTCGAGTGACAGGTCCTACCGAAAGGTGGTATGAATATGACCCTTACCTCTCTCCACCCCCTTGGAATATGTCTATGTACCAGACACCCCTTAAAAATCTTAACCAGTAGTAGACGAACCACCAACGGTGCATTCTGCAGCATGGCCGGAAAAATACCATCCGGGCTTGGTGACTTATAAGGCTCGAATGAATTCACCGCCCATGTGACCTTCTCCACGGTTATCAGGTCTCTTACCACTGTTCCAATTATCCCACTGGTGGACTCCGTGAAGAAGTGCTCTCCCTCACCTGATCCCTCCACCAATGGATCCCTACAACCCGGAAAATGGGTTTCCGAAAGCACAATAAGTGACTCAGAGCTAGACTCTGTCCATGAACCATCTGATCTCTAGATACTCCCAGGATCACTAGGGCCCTTTGACTGTATCTTCCTGAATCTGGTTAGTTCATTGACAGAGTCAATGGCCTCGCTGTACTTAATCCACGAGCTTCTGTTAATAGACCCCGTTGCCTTTTCTACCACTTCGTCAAGATTACCCCTCAACATGAACTCCCTCGGAGTTCCAGTCAATGTTGACTCCAGATCCCGCCCGAAAGCGTCCCAATCCGTCCTTCTAGGATTCCTGAAAGGTTTCCCTTCAGAACCCAGAAGGTTCAGATTAAATGAATAATTTGAATCCTTTGGCCCTTAAACCACAGACCTGGTTATTATTTAGCCAAGGCTCCTGGATTAGGGCCACGACCACATTGGTCTTATTATTAATTCGGTCGAGGCCGCTTCACAATGGTGCAGATTTATCTGCACCATCCGCAACCTCTTTGGCTTTGTCATTTTTCGCGTAGCGAAATTTGATGTAGCCAAGCCCGAAAGTAGCAACACCCCCCCCAATGAGTCCAATTTCTTAATAGATTCCCGATCCACTGCAAATCGGAAATCTTTTCCTTGGTTCTCTTTACAAGTCAATGAAGAGACAAGTTTCCATTGACTTGTATTGATCCCCCTATTCTGTCCTTCCAATATTCCCAGTATGACTTCCACCGGCTTAATGGGTGGTGGAATCCATACCGTTACTATTGGCCGCAGAGGCAATTCCGACGCTGGTATAACCTCCAGTTGCGCATCTGGACAGAGATTGCCACATCTGTCAACCGCGGCTTTCACGAATTCAAAAGTTCTTTGTTACCGCAACCAACAGTCTTGACGCCCCTTGTCCAGTCTGCACCCATGAAGGCTATTTCACCCGGCCTGTGCCTTGCCTGGAAGATTTCGTCCATAAGTTTGTCCTCAATCAGCCGCCACATTTCCGTACTGATTCTCCCATCTGGATCAGCACGGTCAATGACTGCTGCTTGAAGAATGTCCGACTTGGACGAATCCTTCCCCTTTTTGGACGATGAAGGTTGTACGTCACCAGATACTACCCGCTTTACTACTCCCTAATGAGAGTTTTTTGGCGAGTCACTCGGTGCCTTACCAACCTTCTTCGCAGATGGAATCTGCTGGTCATCCCCCGACCTCACTCTTTTTATGGTCCCCTTAGGAGGACCTTTAAAAGAGTCATGCGTTACATGACCTGCTTTCTTGGAGGTAGAGGGTATCTCATCTCCAGGCAGAGCTCCCCTAATTGACCACATTTGAGATTCCTTAGCGGGGCTCGCAAGAGCTTGGTTTACCCTCTCTACTCTCCTCTCAATGTGTTTTTTCCCACTACCAATCCTTGCTGACCTGTCACTTCCCTTGAGAGAACCTACAGGACTGCTGGATGGCTTGTGAGCACCACAATGTATACCAGCGTCGACTTGTGGTTCTAAAGTGCTGGTAGACACGGACTCTTTACCCTTGCGAGCAATTTGCGGACCTTCCTCTACTCACTTTAAAACCATCGGGATAAGACAATCCCAGGATGTCACCGATAGAGCCATAGGTCCGTTCAAACCTGTAGATGCTCTTTCGGTATTTCCTGCGAACATGCCTATCCCGCCCGTCTAACAGCGATGAGTCCTTCCTAGCCAACTTATTTAGTGCAGCTATAGAGGCCCTAACACCGTTCTTCGCCTTTTCAAAACTCTTTCGACTGTCGGTTACGGCCTGCTTATCCATTGGATATGCTACCGCTTCCTGCCGAACAATAGGTTTGGCCATAGGCCTTGACATGCCTGATGCCTCCGTCGAGCTCACCTGCTTCATACCCGGTGTTGACGCAGTGACTGCAGTTTCGCTTTCCTTGCCCCGATCAAGAGCAGAGACAACTGTTGTCTCATGCTCTTCATCGGATAAAAGAGACAGGTCCTCCAGTCCCTCCGTCGCACCAGATCCTACAGGGTCTTCCGCCGAGTCCAGCAGGCTGTCCTCCTCCGTCAGCTGGGTCATTAGTTGTCCGTGTTGTATGAGGATGTTCGTATGCAGTCTTAGCAAGTCCATGTCATCGTCCCCATCCTCATTTTCCCCCCCTTTCCCGACGTCGTCCTTGTTTTCCCCTATCTCCACCCTATCCCTAGCTCTTATGTCAGCGTCCGTCCCTTCCACTTCTCTGACGCAGTCTTCTTTGTCCATTGTCTTGTTCATCCCTTAACCTACTTGTTTCTATATATTTTCCTTCAATTTTTGTCCCTCGAGTATGCACGTAAAAAATAGACCATCTCGCGCAGTGACGGCGTACGCGGACTAGGCTGTAATACAACTGACCCTTGCCATCAGCATCAGAGGGGAGCTGTTCACTATTAGTTTCTTTTAGCACTAACTAATCATTCAGATCCTCGGCACTGCTACCTACCACCTTGATCTTAAAAGTGCATGATACCCATTTATTTGGTCCACGGAAAACGTATGGCACCAAGACCGTACCCAGTGCCAGAGATGTATTCATTTCGGCAGAATCACCAATTACAATACATCAATGCATCGCATCCAGTCCAGCAAGCCTTCCGCTTCCAGGACTGGGTGTGATACAAAGGATGCATTAATGTCGGCAAAGGGAGAGGGCTCCAGCACCGTACATTAGTGCATCCAGTGTCTCTCGCCCAATCCCCCCTATCCGCCACCTGGGGACGCGTCCGATGGGAGTAAACAAGTAAAGGTTATTTTTTTTAATTCTTCAGTTATATTTTTGTTAGGACTTTATTCATTATTATTATTCAGAATAGAAAAAAATACTAATAGGAGTTCCTAAAATTGTGCTAGACCATTATAAAAATATATTTTTTAACTTTTTTTTTTTTCTTATGTTTTGGAGAATAAATATTAAAGATAGTTTATCGAAAGTGTTAAAAACTGAAAATATTTATTTTAATTTTTTAAAAAAGATTTTCGAAGTGATGCAAAATTCAATTTTATGAAAAGTATATACATATTTTTTTTATTATTGGACGTTTTGCTTGCACAAATTTTCAAATATATTTTTTCGCAAAAAAAGTTTATTTTAAATGTTGGTGGTAGGTTTTGGTAGTTTTTAGAGAAAATTTTGGTAGGAAAATATTTTCTTCCTGGCAACGCTGGCCGCGTCGTGTTTTCATGGTGATGCAACACTGTTATGTTAATGTCTTATGTAAGGGTTACCAAATACACCTTCATGTTATTTTTTTTTTTTTTTTTTTTTTTTTTTTTGATCCAAAATTACACTAATAATAATTATTTATTACATTTTATTTTTGGTTCTGGTTTTCGAGTCTCATGAGATTCAAATATGTAACCAGTTTACTTTAAATAATATTACTACATAATTAAGGATTAAAGCCAATATATCAGACGAATTAACAATTTTTGTTAAAGACGACCTATATGCTTTAATACTATAGTATTGAAAAATCCTAATAAATTTCTGATTCTTTAAAGTCTTGAGAATATAAACGCACTTCACTTTTTAGTTTATAGAGATGAGCTAACGAAAAATCATAAATACAGTGTGCGGAATATATATTTTGATAACATAATATGATTTTACTAATACACATATGGTCTTTAAAATAGGTACGGTATAAAATGTTTATAGAAGTCCTTATTTTATACTTAACATTTTTTTGCGAATCATTTTCGTTTGATTATTTATTATATCAGAGGTAGATTAACTAAATTAATTCATTAGACGTAAGTAAAATCTTAAGGATCTGCTGATATGGACATATGGACAAATTATGAAAATTAGCCTGGGCAATAAAATAGGTACCGAACACAACTTTGTACTACACTAAAGATTAAAAACAAGAATCAAGAAGAAAACCGTGATTATTATAATAGTTACTTTAAGATTACTGATGTAGATTTTAATAATACTCTTCCCAAGTTGAAAACTCTCATTTCTGATGCGCAAAAAAATGGTGTGTAAACTTGGAAGTGAAGGTAAAATTCAAAAAAACTTTCTTTATTATTGATTTTATTGAAACCTTTATAAAATAATTAACAAACCTTTATAAAATAATTAACAATGTAATTAATTAAACATTGTTATGAGGATTTGCTTAAAAGTCTTAGTGATTGTTAAGCATATGTCGACGTTCTGCATTTTTCATTAAATGACAGTCAATTTAATTGCAAATGAATTAAACACTTTATGGTTAAAGTTTCTATGCAGTAGATCAGTTGAATATATGGGGTGATAGGTTAGGTTAGATGGGCAGCTGTAACTGTAAACTGTACAGCTCACTTGGGTCCTATTTGTCCCGTTGTGTTCATCTAATGGATCATGTGAATCTGTTTTCACATATCCTCTTCCTCATTAAAGAAACTTCTAAAAGTTGTTAAAAGGGCATCCTAGTGTCCTAGAGTGTGCACCAGAAATCCAGTGCCCGTGCTGACTTGTTTGTCCTTCTTTGTTGAGCTATTCTCAACAAGGCCTGCAGTACCTTTGATCTGCAAGATGACAGCGGTATGCCAATTGGTTGGTCCGTTTCTTCACTTCGAATGACCGCTTACCCAGACCAACTCTAGGTTTGAATGTCTCGTCATTTCATTTAAAGATGTCCGGTATTCATGTACCAGCCTGGATGTCGAATAGACACCCGAAAGAGACTTAATCACGGGTTGACTATCGGTACAAATTTGAATATCCACTCCGAATACTCCATAGTACATTAGTCAACTTACCGTTCTCCTAATGGCTGAGAACTCCGCTTGAAGATCAGTGCAGTGATCCAGCAATATAAAAGCGGGAATAAAGAAATAAAGAATAATAATAAAGAAACCCCCCCTCCCCCTTCTATATCAAGAAAGGACACTAATGCATATTCCTTGTGTTAGAGAGAATTTCCTATTTACCCTACAAGCGAATGCAACGCCGTCTTAATTGCTTTGCTTTTCATGTAGGCATGTTCGATCTCGTATGAAAGGTTTTACCCGCTTTTGGGATAAAGACTACTTTTCATCTAGTCCATGAGTCAGGGATATAAGAGCATGATAAGTCAGCCGAGTATATCCGAAGCAACCATGGAAGTGTAATATCGAAGCAAAGTTGTTCAGAGCCCATCTCAGTTCATCTTTAGTTATTTGAATCTGAACGTCACTTGGTCTGAAACTGTCGCTGGAATCTCCGTTAAAGGGAGGCTGCCAGGAAAATGCGCATCCATTAAGACATCCAAGGTCTCATGGCCTCTTATTGCCCAGCTACCACGAGGTTTCTGAATGTAGGTTAGGTTAGGTTAGGTTATAAAGGACGGCGTCTTCACACCTCCAACCAGAGATCATTCAGTCCATTGTGATCCCTTTATAAATAACAGAAACCTGATAGACGAAGAAAGAGAAAAAAAACCCTAGTAGAATAAAACACAAGATTGGAAAGAAAGATAACTAAATATAAGAAAAGTGTGGAACCTAAGACCCATCAATCAACCCTGACTACTTCTAAGCCACTTTATTCTCATTACGAACCCTGTAAGGTTGCTGAGTTCTCTACCCGAAACCTCCTCCAGTTCGTGCAGAATATGGCTCCCAAACCACCTCAGTCTACTTCGCTGAAGCCCTACACAATGACAGAGTATGTGCTCCACTGTATCTGGCTCCTCCACATCATCGCATGTACTGCAAAAATCTGACCTGCCGGTGTCCCACTTACTGGTCATATTCCCTATAGCGAGGTGACCGGTAATCATACCAACAATGTCCCTTAGATTCTCACTACTCATGCCCAAAAGATGCAATGAATCTACTGGTTTAAGACTAGGCCATAACGCTCTAGATACCCTGCAGTCCATTCTACTCCTCTAAGCATGATTCGTTCTTCCTAGAGTCCATTCCCTTGTGACCATGATATGACCCAATTGGAATCCTAACCGATACTTCCACAAAAGGCCTGTCCAGCTCCGAGTCTTATTCTGTAGGCATCCATTAGCCTTCTAAATTCGTTCCTACACTCAAGCACCAATCTGGACCTGACACAATAACTTGTCATTGCCATTGGCGCTGCCTGACTATCCACATAGATAGTTACCTCAGTGTCCCTCTCAACATTCTCCTCCAGTAATCCTAGGAAGTCAATTATAGTACCGACATAATCCGTTTGGTCGGCTATCAACCTTGACTTCATTAAGTATGCTAATATGCCCCTCTGTGAAGCTCCTATTAATCCCGATTCCTTCAGTCGCATATCCATTGCTCGCACGAACTCCACAATTGGAAAAATGTGCTGCCTGAGGTGTACTTCTCATGGCACCCGTAATGCCAATTGAAGCACATCTCTGAACTTTAGAAGGTTCGCATACGTCCCTTTTCTCAACGCCTCCCACCATACCGAACATCCATAAGTGAGTATGGGTCTCACAACCGATGTTGTTGATGTCCCTGCTTCCCTATTGGGGATTCCAGGGTTCCTGGATAAGGGCCACGTCCACTTTGGAGTCAATGAGGAGCTTTGTCAATTATTTTGAGGCTGCTTCGCAGTGATGCAAATTAATTTGCACCACTGACATCCTCTTTCGGTTTTCCCAATCCTAGCATACCTAAATCTAATAACCCCAATGTGAAAATTGGCAACTCCCCTCAGTCACTTCAGCTTCTTTAGAGACTCCTGATCCACAGCGAATCTGAATTCTCTGCCTTGGTTCTCCTTACAGGTCATGGAGTTCACAATCTTCCATTGACCTGTAACAAGACCTACGTTCTGATTTTCCAATGGTTTTACCCTCTGGAATGGGTGGAGGAAACCATGCAGTCACTATTGGATGCAGAGGCAACTCAGACGCCAGTGTCATCTCAAGTTTCGCCCCCCGGATGGAGAGAATTGCTTAGAAACGGAGTTGCTAAGTGCGTTTTTAAGAAAAAGATTTCTCATTACCGCAGTTGGTAGTTTTAACTCCCTTCATCCAGTCAGCGCCTTGGAGGGATACCTCGTCCGGCTTTTCTTTCTCGAGGGCGATTTCTTCAATGAACTTGTGTTCAATTTGTCGCCATTGCTCAACGCTGATCCTCCCACCTGGATCAACTTTGTCAATGACAGCAGCTTGAACACAGTTCTGCAGCACTGATTCCTTCGCCTTTTTCGATGTAGAGGGCTGTTCGCTTCCTGACCCATCTCCTTCAATAACCTCCTCTCTACTCTCCTCTCAATGTGTTTTTTCCCACTACCAATCCTTGCTGACCTGTCACTTCCCTTGAGAGAACCTACAGGACTGCTGGATGGCTTGTGAGCACCACAATGTATACCAGCGTCGACTTGTGGTTCTAAAGTGCTGGTAGACACGGACTCTTTACCCTTGCGAGCAATTTGCGGACCTTCCTCTACTCACTTTAAAACCATCGGGATAAGACAATCCCAGGATGTCACCGATAGAGCCATAGGTCCGTTCAAACCTGTAGATGCTCTTTCGGTATTTCCTGCGAACATGCCTATCCCGCCCGTCTAACAGCGATGAGTCCTTCCTAGCCAACTTATTTAGTGCAGCTATAGAGGCCCTAACACCGTTCTTCGCCTTTTCAAAACTCTTTCGACTGTCGGTTACGGCCTGCTTATCCATTGGATATGCTACCGCTTCCTGCCGAACAATAGGTTTGGCCATAGGCCTTGACATGCCTGATGCCTCCGTCGAGCTCACCTGCTTCATACCCGGTGTTGACGCAGTGACTGCAGTTTCGCTTTCCTTGCCCCGATCAAGAGCAGAGACAACTGTTGTCTCATGCTCTTCATCGGATAAAAGAGACAGGTCCTCCAGTCCCTCCGTCGCACCAGATCCTACAGGGTCTTCCGCCGAGTCCAGCAGGCTGTCCTCCTCCGTCAGCTGGGTCATTAGTTGTCCGTGTTGTATGAGGATGTTCGTATGCAGTCTTAGCAAGTCCATGTCATCGTCCCCATCCTCATTTTCCCCCCCTTTCCCGACGTCGTCCTTGTTTTCCCCTATCTCCACCCTATCCCTAGCTCTTATGTCAGCGTCCGTCCCTTCCACTTCTCTGACGCAGTCTTCTTTGTCCATTGTCTTGTTCATCCCTTAACCTACTTGTTTCTATATATTTTCCTTCAATTTTTGTCCCTCGAGTATGCACGTAAAAAATAGACCATCTCGCGCAGTGACGGCGTACGCGGACTAGGCTGTAATACAACTGACCCTTGCCATCAGCATCAGAGGGGAGCTGTTCACTATTAGTTTCTTTTAGCACTAACTAATCATTCAGATCCTCGGCACTGCTACCTACCACCTTGATCTTAAAAGTGCATGATACCCATTTATTTGGTCCACGGAAAACGTATGGCACCAAGACCGTACCCAGTGCCAGAGATGTATTCATTTCGGCAGAATCACCAATTACAATACATCAATGCATCGCATCCAGTCCAGCAAGCCTTCCGCTTCCAGGACTGGGTGTGATACAAAGGATGCATTAATGTCGGCAAAGGGAGAGGGCTCCAGCACCGTACATTAGTGCATCCAGTGTCTCTCGCCCAATCCCCCCTATCCGCCACCTGGGGACGCGTCCGATGGGAGTAAACAAGTAAAGGTTATTTTTTTTAATTCTTCAGTTATATTTTTGTTAGGACTTTATTCATTATTATTATTCAGAATAGAAAAAAATACTAATAGGAGTTCCTAAAATTGTGCTAGACCATTATAAAAATATATTTTTTAACTTTTTTTTTTTTCTTATGTTTTGGAGAATAAATATTAAAGATAGTTTATCGAAAGTGTTAAAAACTGAAAATATTTATTTTAATTTTTTAAAAAAGATTTTCGAAGTGATGCAAAATTCAATTTTATGAAAAGTATATACATATTTTTTTTATTATTGGACGTTTTGCTTGCACAAATTTTCAAATATATTTTTTCGCAAAAAAAGTTTATTTTAAATGTTGGTGGTAGGTTTTGGTAGTTTTTAGAGAAAATTTTGGTAGGAAAATATTTTCTTCCTGGCAACGCTGGCCGCGTCGTGTTTTCATGGTGATGCAACACTGTTATGTTAATGTCTTATGTAAGGGTTACCAAATACACCTTCATGTTATTTTTTTTTTTTTTTTTTTTTTTTTTTTGATCCAAAATTACACTAATAATAATTATTTATTACATTTTATTTTTGGTTCTGGTTTTCGAGTCTCATGAGATTCAAATATGTAACCAGTTTACTTTAAATAATATTACTACATAATTAAGGATTAAAGCCAATATATCAGACGAATTAACAATTTTTGTTAAAGACGACCTATATGCTTTAATACTATAGTATTGAAAAATCCTAATAAATTTCTGATTCTTTAAAGTCTTGAGAATATAAACGCACTTCACTTTTTAGTTTATAGAGATGAGCTAACGAAAAATCATAAATACAGTGTGCGGAATATATATTTTGATAACATAATATGATTTTACTAATACACATATGGTCTTTAAAATAGGTACGGTATAAAATGTTTATAGAAGTCCTTATTTTATACTTAACATTTTTTTGCGAATCATTTTCGTTTGATTATTTATTATATCAGAGGTAGATTAACTAAATTAATTCATTAGACGTAAGTAAAATCTTAAGGATCTGCTGATATGGACATATGGACAAATTATGAAAATTAGCCTGGGCAATAAAATAGGTACCGAACACAACTTTGTACTACACTAAAGATTAAAAACAAGAATCAAGAAGAAAACCGTGATTATTATAATAGTTACTTTAAGATTACTGATGTAGATTTTAATAATACTCTTCCCAAGTTGAAAACTCTCATTTCTGATGCGCAAAAAAATGGTGTGTAAACTTGGAAGTGAAGGTAAAATTCAAAAAAACTTTCTTTATTATTGATTTTATTGAAACCTTTATAAAATAATTAACAAACCTTTATAAAATAATTAACAATGTAATTAATTAAACATTGTTATGAGGATTTGCTTAAAAGTCTTAGTGATTGTTAAGCATATGTCGACGTTCTGCATTTTTCATTAAATGACAGTCAATTTAATTGCAAATGAATTAAACACTTTATGGTTAAAGTTTCTATGCAGTAGATCAGTTGAATATATGGGGTGATAGGTTAGGTTAGATGGGCAGCTGTAACTGTAAACTGTACAGCTCACTTGGGTCCTATTTGTCCCGTTGTGTTCATCTAATGGATCATGTGAATCTGTTTTCACATATCCTCTTCCTCATTAAAGAAACTTCTAAAAGTTGTTAAAAGGGCATCCTAGTGTCCTAGAGTGTGCACCAGAAATCCAGTGCCCGTGCTGACTTGTTTGTCCTTCTTTGTTGAGCTATTCTCAACAAGGCCTGCAGTACCTTTGATCTGCAAGATGACAGCGGTATGCCAATTGGTTGGTCCGTTTCTTCACTTCGAATGACCGCTTACCCAGACCAACTCTAGGTTTGAATGTCTCGTCATTTCATTTAAAGATGTCCGGTATTCATGTACCAGCCTGGATGTCGAATAGACACCCGAAAGAGACTTAATCACGGGTTGACTATCGGTACAAATTTGAATATCCACTCCGAATACTCCATAGTACATTAGTCAACTTACCGTTCTCCTAATGGCTGAGAACTCCGCTTGAAGATCAGTGCAGTGATCCAGCAATATAAAAGCGGGAATAAAGAAATAAAGAATAATAATAAAGAAACCCCCCCTCCCCCTTCTATATCAAGAAAGGACACTAATGCATATTCCTTGTGTTAGAGAGAATTTCCTATTTACCCTACAAGCGAATGCAACGCCGTCTTAATTGCTTTGCTTTTCATGTAGGCATGTTCGATCTCGTATGAAAGGTTTTACCCGCTTTTGGGATAAAGACTACTTTTCATCTAGTCCATGAGTCAGGGATATAAGAGCATGATAAGTCAGCCGAGTATATCCGAAGCAACCATGGAAGTGTAATATCGAAGCAAAGTTGTTCAGAGCCCATCTCAGTTCATCTTTAGTTATTTGAATCTGAACGTCACTTGGTCTGAAACTGTCGCTGGAATCTCCGTTAAAGGGAGGCTGCCAGGAAAATGCGCATCCATTAAGACATCCAAGGTCTCATGGCCTCTTATTGCCCAGCTACCACGAGGTTTCTGAATGTAGGTTAGGTTAGGTTAGGTTATAAAGGACGGCGTCTTCACACCTCCAACCAGAGATCATTCAGTCCATTGTGATCCCTTTATAAATAACAGAAACCTGATAGACGAAGAAAGAGAAAAAAAACCCTAGTAGAATAAAACACAAGATTGGAAAGAAAGATAACTAAATATAAGAAAAGTGTGGAACCTAAGACCCATCAATCAACCCTGACTACTTCTAAGCCACTTTATTCTCATTACGAACCCTGTAAGGTTGCTGAGTTCTCTACCCGAAACCTCCTCCAGTTCGTGCAGAATATGGCTCCCAAACCACCTCAGTCTACTTCGCTGAAGCCCTACACAATGACAGAGTATGTGCTCCACTGTATCTGGCTCCTCCACATCATCGCATGTACTGCAAAAATCTGACCTGCCGGTGTCCCACTTACTGGTCATATTCCCTATAGCGAGGTGACCGGTAATCATACCAACAATGTCCCTTAGATTCTCACTACTCATGCCCAAAAGATGCAATGAATCTACTGGTTTAAGACTAGGCCATAACGCTCTAGATACCCTGCAGTCCATTCTACTCCTCTAAGCATGATTCGTTCTTCCTAGAGTCCATTCCCTTGTGACCATGATATGACCCAATTGGAATCCTAACCGATACTTCCACAAAAGGCCTGTCCAGCTCCGAGTCTTATTCTGTAGGCATCCATTAGCCTTCTAAATTCGTTCCTACACTCAAGCACCAATCTGGACCTGACACAATAACTTGTCATTGCCATTGGCGCTGCCTGACTATCCACATAGATAGTTACCTCAGTGTCCCTCTCAACATTCTCCTCCAGTAATCCTAGGAAGTCAATTATAGTACCGACATAATCCGTTTGGTCGGCTATCAACCTTGACTTCATTAAGTATGCTAATATGCCCCTCTGTGAAGCTCCTATTAATCCCGATTCCTTCAGTCGCATATCCATTGCTCGCACGAACTCCACAATTGGAAAAATGTGCTGCCTGAGGTGTACTTCTCATGGCACCCGTAATGCCAATTGAAGCACATCTCTGAACTTTAGAAGGTTCGCATACGTCCCTTTTCTCAACGCCTCCCACCATACCGAACATCCATAAGTGAGTATGGGTCTCACAACCGATGTTGTTGATGTCCCTGCTTCCCTATTGGGGATTCCAGGGTTCCTGGATAAGGGCCACGTCCACTTTGGAGTCAATGAGGAGCTTTGTCAATTATTTTGAGGCTGCTTCGCAGTGATGCAAATTAATTTGCACCACTGACATCCTCTTTCGGTTTTCCCAATCCTAGCATACCTAAATCTAATAACCCCAATGTGAAAATTGGCAACTCCCCTCAGTCACTTCAGCTTCTTTAGAGACTCCTGATCCACAGCGAATCTGAATTCTCTGCCTTGGTTCTCCTTACAGGTCATGGAGTTCACAATCTTCCATTGACCTGTAACAAGACCTACGTTCTGATTTTCCAATGGTTTTACCCTCTGGAATGGGTGGAGGAAACCATGCAGTCACTATTGGATGCAGAGGCAACTCAGACGCCAGTGTCATCTCAAGTTTCGCCCCCCGGATGGAGAGAATTGCTTAGAAACGGAGTTGCTAAGTGCGTTTTTAAGAAAAAGATTTCTCATTACCGCAGTTGGTAGTTTTAACTCCCTTCATCCAGTCAGCGCCTTGGAGGGATACCTCGTCCGGCTTTTCTTTCTCGAGGGCGATTTCTTCAATGAACTTGTGTTCAATTTGTCGCCATTGCTCAACGCTGATCCTCCCACCTGGATCAACTTTGTCAATGACAGCAGCTTGAACACAGTTCTGCAGCACTGATTCCTTCGCCTTTTTCGATGTAGAGGGCTGTTCGCTTCCTGACCCATCTCCTTCAATAACCTCCTTGTGGGGGCCTTTAGCGGAGCTGGAAGGTATGGGAGCAGCGATTGAGGTTTGCTGGTCATTTGGAACTTTTAGTGACCTCTTTTTGGGGACCCTTGAGGAGCCGTGCGGGATTTGACCAACAGCGCTCGAAGAAGAAGGCCACCCCACCAGTGGTGCTCTTATGGTTTCCACTGGTAGATCTAGTTGGCCTCTGACCTCCTGTGCTTTTATGAGACACCCCCTATCCGCCACCCGGGGACGGATAGGGGGATGTAGCAAAAGACTCCACACGGATTTCTGAATGTAACTTGGGACAGAAGGTGAGGAAGACAAAATTTTGCGTAAGCGACTAGACTAGGATTGGCCTTCTACGGTGCTACAGAAGGCCTTCCAAGATTTGCGTTTCGCGTTCCTGATCAGGTTTTTAAACCTGTTTACTGAGGATTTGTAAGCTGACCAGTTTTCCAGTTCTTCAGTCTGCATGCTGCAGCAATCGCTCTGTCAAATGCATTTGTTATCAGTTCTACAGAGGATTTAATTTCCCGTCGATTACGAATAGTCGGAGGGTTCGGGAGGAATTTTGACAGAATGTAATATTGTTCTGTCCAGTTCATTTTCCTCCTGTTTTGAATTGGGGTTACCCCTGGTAAAGGGACTTTTATAGTGAAGTCAATGTACAACTGATCAGGAGCAATCATTTGAGACCCTTCATTTGCTGATCATGTTCGAATGCCTAGTATTTACTAGCGTAACATTGAGAACCTCCCTTCTATTAGAAACTACAAAGGTTGGTTCTTTATCGTTGTTTATAACATCTGAACTACTACAAAGGATAAAATCGAAAAGAGACTCACCCCTTGCATTGGTATCCGAGCTTCCCCAAACGATATGGCGCCTTGGTTATTGCGCGAACTTTGGCATTTGGTTGGTTCGCTGCTATCATGGGTCATATAGCTAGACTCATCCAGGAGCACGAAAAACCTTCTGATGATTTCATTATCGCATCAACTTCTATGGAAAACGACATCAGAAAAGACCTCGATGAATCCGTAGCAACTCTTCCCAATTCATTCAACTTGGTGGTTCAGTTGCCTGAAAAACGATACGACTCTTCAAAAGCTATCGGAAAACATGAATCGTGGTTGGCCTTAAAGTAATAAAAACACGGATTTGCCATTAATGTCATAGATTCAATCTTACAAGTTTAACTCCATCAACTTGTAAGATTGAATCTATGGCATTAATTGTTCAACTGACGTATTATAGTTCCTGATATTTACGACATCGAATACTCAAACAGTTGCATAAAGGACACATTTCATCAGAAAGAAGCAAATCAATCGCTAGAAGCTATGTATACTGGCCGCATATTGATAAGGACATAGAGGACTACAATAAAAAGTGTACAAATTGCCAACTTAATGCTACAAGTCCAGTAAAAACTGATCCCTGTTCATGGCTTTTGACAACACACCCTCTCGAACGAGTGCATATTCACTATGCAGGACCCGTGAAAGTTAAATATTATCTAGTTATTGTAGATGCCTACTCAAAGTATCCTGTGATTTATGCGACAAACACAACGACAACAATTGTATCCATAAATTTTTTTAATGAATTTTGTTCACAATTTGGAAATCCCGATCAAGTCGTCTCAAACAACGGAACGAAATTTTGTTCGGCGAATTCTGAATCATGGTGCAAAGAACGAGGCATCCAACAGTAAGATTTCATCCTAATTCAAACGGGCAAGCAGAAAAATTTGTCGGCACACTAAAACGAGCTTTAAAAAAGTGTGATAAGGAAGGAACATCATCAGAGATTCTTTAGAAATTTTTGGAAGCCTACCGTTCAACTAAAAACCCTAATTCACCAAACAAACTCTCCTGCAGAATCCTTTATAGGACGTAAAATGAGGACTGTTTTTGATATAATTTTGAAACCTCCGCCCTACCAGAAAGAGATGTTTTAACGCTAAAGATTTGGTATTGTAATTTTTATGAGACGTAAATATCTGTTTATTTCAAATAAATGTTACCTCGTAAAAGGAACACACAAATTGATAAATTTTTGTGGTGCACGTTGGGCAGTACCAAAGCAGAGTGTGAATTATAATTAGTCACCAGCAGAATGGAATACGTATTTTCTGTGCCGCTACACACTTCATTAGCATTTGTGGTGTCTTATCAATTTTGGTTTCTTTGAAACCTAAACATGTCGCCCACCTTGCACTGGGTACAATTTTGAGGAAATCAATTAGCAGCGCCAGGCGTTTGAGGCAAGTAAAAGAGAGATTGAATCTAGCGTCGTAAACGCTATTATAGATGTGCTTATAGTAGCGTCGTAAGCCGACATCCGTTTCGATGGCACCATAAACAAGTTTACAATCGTAAATTGGCTTGTTGTTTGTTTGGCAGTAACAAAGCAGAGTTTATAGACTATAATTAGACACCAGCGAATGGAATACACACTTCATCAGCATTCGTGCATGGTATGGAGTCTATCTCTCCCCATGTACCTATCCATCCTATTTTCATCTCATCAATGCAATATGATAAGAAAGTGGTTCCCACAAAGTTTGAGGGCTTTTAATACAATAGTTCCTTAGATATACCATAATGAATATATATATTTTTTTAATGGGCGGGTATCACTCACTCTGCTCCTATCGAAAAATATATGGGTAATTCCAAAAAATTTCGACCCAGCTCGGATTTTGACCATTTTTGATTTTGATGTTATTCATCGCATACAATCTACTCTTCTAACAGCTAACGGTTCATATTATATGAACCTTTAAGGTTGGACAAATGGAGTCTTTTTGTCAAAAATGATCAAAACTTAAACTTCAATAAATTATATGTGCATTATCAGATTTCAATTAACAACAAACTTTTTATAAACATTGGAAAGGACTGAAATAACTTTTAACTTTTTTTTTTTTTTTAAACTCACTTTACAAAATTCGTCGAATTTCGAAAATTGCTCAAATTTGATACATGGGTTTACAAATGCAAAATCTACAGAAATTGATCGTGATCGTTTCATTACATCTCATACAATATTCCTTCCCGGAATAGTGGTTTAACGCATATAAATGTCTGACATACGTCGTATTTATGTAAATTTCAGCACATATAAGTTTTTTAGTATAGTTTTTAAGTATAGATTATTGTACAAAATTTTATAATGATCGGTCCATAATTGATCATATCCTTCATGTAAAATTACTTAAACGTGCATAAATCATACATTAATGTTAACATAAATATTGTTAGGGGGTAACCCTTACATAAGACATTAACGTAACAGTGTAGCATCACCATGAAAAAACAACGTCGCATGCAACACTACTTTAAGTTTTTTATATACAATTCTTTGTAACCGTTTTACAGTTTGTTGTAGCAAGCAAACAAGGGCATATCTCATTACATGAATTAAAGTTTATTTTATTTTAATTTAAACAAGCGGTCTTTTATTTCAATGTAAAAGCATAACAAATATAAAATTTTATATATAAATGAGTTGTATATAAGAACAAATCATCATACTCAATTTCACGTTAATTGGTCCATAATTGAACATGGTTCCCATGTAATCTCTATTCTCGAAAATCAATTAAAATTGCATAAATCTCACATAAATATCAATATCGAGATTAAGTTTAACACAACTAAGTTTTGTACAAGTAAGACGCGTTGCAAAACTATAAGGTTACTTTTTTTTCCCTGTACAAAAAAAGCTCAATGGGTATTTGATGGTACTGCTAGCTGAAATACTTATTGTTACATACACCGTTTGATATCATTTATTTGACATTTGATTTTTGTACACACAAAAATGCTGAAAATGTGCACTTTCCAATGAGTCAAAATTATAAGGTCAGTCCATTTTTTTCCACTAAAATCAGATTTTTTGGCAATTTATTCATTGACGATTTTTATTTATAGAAGTGGTTAGAAAGCGAATAATTTTAATTCCGAAAGTGCTCTTAGAAATTTATATCGCACATCTTTAAAATTTTCCACTTTTATTACCTATCTCACTGAATTATACGGTCGCTTTCCAGGATAAAAGTGTACAATTAGTCCTAAAATGATCTAAATAAAATTAAATTAGCATTGAAAATGGGAAAACGTTCCATATCCGACACTATAGGGTTCTCAATGTTTTTTTTTGTACAAAAATTGCATATTTTTGTGGATATTGCGCATAGCATGGTAAGAGAGGAGTTGGTAACTATTGCTGCTATTTCAGTCTATCCATTTTAGTAAACGGAATGGTATAAGTGGGTTCAAATTATGACAAACATATCCTAAACTCCTAGGGAATTCGCGCAAAATTTTATCTTCTTAAAAATAAATGACTTGCTATTGGACCCATCAGAAATAATTTTGTATCTAAAGAAAAAATTAAATGTTGTCTGATACCACTTATCTGACATCACGTTTTCAATAAAATTAATAATCGTGAATACCAGCGATATTTTCTTACTACTAAAAACACAACATTTTTCTGCCAGAAATTGGTAGTAGACCCACTGAGGCATAGTTTGATGAACATGAAGTGTCTGTTTTTCAATTCTCAATGTTAATTTAATGTTATTTTGATCATTTTAGGATCAATTGTGCACTTATATCCTGGAAAATTGCGGTATAATTCAGTGAGATAGGAAAAAGTGAAAATTTTTAAACAGAGTGGGATGAATCGCTAGGAACACTTTGGAATTAATATAATTCACTTCCTAATTACTTCTATAAATCAAGGAATAAATTGCCAAAAATGTGATTTTAATGGAAAAAAATGGACCCTATAATTTTAACTTATTGGAGAGTGCACATTTTCGGCGTTTTTGTCTATAAAAACCCCTATGTAAAATAAATGATAGCAGACGGTGCATGTTTCAGTAATAAGTATTTTAGCTAGCAGTACCATCAAATACCTCTTGAACTTTTTCATACATTGAACAAATAAAAGTGACCTTATAAATTTGTTACTCACCTTATAGATCACTTCACCAAATTTTAAAATGATCGGTCCATAATTGACCATGGCTCCTATATAATTCACATTCCCGAAAATATTTAAACGTATATAAATCTTACATAAATGCCAATATCGAAATAAAATTTTATATACAGTTATGAGCAAATAGAGATGTTGATCCATATTTTCCTTGATTAACGAAATTGAACCAACGCCAGACCAAGGAAAAAAGAAGAAATGATTTCATTAAAGAATACTTGTATTGGGTTGGGCGGGAATTTAAGAAAAAAATTGATAAATTTTCTTTTGTCCTATGAGTGGAAGATATATTTGGACTAACTGGATGGCAGAACATGAGTAAGACGCCCAAACACTAATCATATCATTCAAAGTCCACCATAAAAGCCATAAAGCATGGCGATCAAAACATATTTATATTGGATTTATTTTTTTTTTTTGATCTGACGTTGGTTCAATTTTGTGAATCAAGTAAAATATGGATCGACATCTCTTTCCCCATAATCTTAACAATGTAATGCTACCATATGCCTAATGTAAAATTCCTCTGCAGTCGCGACACCAGTGAGATAATGACAGCAAACGTGCCTCTAGGATAATAAAATATTTATTTATAATGGAAAACTTTAATTTCGTGGAGTGACCTTCTTATCCACTGGATCTAAATGTAATCAAAAAACTTTGGAGAATTGAATTATTAACAATAATTCGGGATGGTCGGTATTCGATTTCGACAAATATTAACACTTTTTTTTAAATTTTAAATACATCTTCGTTTTCTCTTATTTAATCTAAAAAAATGTTATGGTTTATCAAAGGCTGCCAAAAGGCATTGCAATAGAGGTCATAAACATTTTTGGAATCGCCATTTTTTTTTTTTTTTTTTTTTTTTTTTTTATAGGAATAAATTTATAAGGACTTAAGAATTGAACCTATTTATTTGATCGTAACTGTAAATAATTTTCATATACGCATAAACTATTGTAATAAATTTTATAAGGATCGTTTTACAATTGCCAATAGGTCCCATATAAGGCTCTCTCCATAAATGCCATACCGAAATAAATCACTTTAGTGTCCATACACTATTGTTTTTATATTAAATATAAAATAAAAGTATCAGAATACTTAAAAATATATTAATTTGTTATTAATTAATTTAATTATAATAATATTAATTGTTCTAAATGCTAGACAAACTTATAAATTCTGATCCCATTGAGATCCCATTTTGAAATTTTTACTTCATAACGACAAATTGATTGTTGACATCATGTAAAAAAAGAAATAGGAATATGATAAAGTGGAATATCAGCCCTTTCCATTGACACCAATTTTGTTAAAATCAGATAATGCACGTAAAAGTTATTTAAGCCCCGATTACCGTTTACAACAGTAGTTATTTTAGTGTCGTATTTTTTAAAATGCGATCACGATTTACAACTGTTGTCAGCACTGTTGTATTTGGAGTTGTCCATGTTCTGTAACATCGATTATCGTTTACAACATGTGTATTTATGTGTTGTCAGCACTGTCAAAAAACTTACAACTGCTTATTTGGTGTTGTGTTATGAACGTTACAAGTTAAAAAACGAAAATGGAGAAAAATTTGTAAGTATGCATATTTTTATATTTTTCTTTGCAAAATATACATAACTGTAAAAAATAACTAATTATAAATATTTCTTAGCAAAATTACAAATAAAAAATAAATGGAAAAGCTGGTTGAGCTGATAAGAATTCATCCAGATATTGGCCGAGGCAAGCTTTTAAGAACTTCAATTATTCTTTCAATTACATTTCTTGCTTTTGCATGAACTGTATTAAAACGGCTTTCTTGTGATCCTTCAGCAGCACTTCGAAATGGAGTTATTAAAAATGGTTCCAATGGATACCCAGCATCACCTAAAAATTTGTGAATTTAAAGAAAAGGAAAGACGGAAAGAAAATTTCCTACCTAAAATCCATGTATTCTACTGCATATTTTGGTGTAAATATTGCTTGAAGTCGCTTATATTCCATACGAAGGAGTCATGATTTGAGCCGGGGTATCGCGCATCTACATTTCGAAGTCGCACACCTATTATAATAAAAAAATATTTATTTATTAATAAATTAACTTGAATTGAAGAATGACAATCTTCCTCACAATCATGACATTCAGGCTGTAATATCCTTTCCTGTTCAAATACAAATGTTGCAATTCTTTTGGAGGCGCTACAATTCGTACGTGTGTACCATCTATACATCCAATTACTCCAGGAAATCGTGTTTTTGAGAAAAACGACATTTTGTTGGCATTTTTTTTCTTCTTCAGTCATCCGGGCGTTTATCCATTTTTTGCACCTTTTTCTTTCAAAGAATTCTATAATTTCTTTCATAATTAAGCAGACTGGTTGGTTGTGAAACTCCAATGTTAAAGTCGTTACCGCTGCTTCTTTGGTAGCTTCAATTAGCGAAAAATCTCATCGCACAACACAATTTAAGAATCGGTGGAATGGCCGAACACCGTGTTGACGGTTTTAAAAAGTCGCTTAGTTTTGGCAGAAAATACAAAAATCCATCTTTATTTATGCGAAAATATTTTATAAACTAAAATACATTATATGTTAATATAATTAATGACTTCAGACAATTTATACGTACTCAGCATTTGGTAGCTCCAAGGGGTTGGAACCATCCTGAATTCTCTTCCGATACGAGCCATATGTGTTTTCTTCCTACTATCATCGTCATCATCAAAAAATAATTCGGTGTTAATATCCATTATTTAACTTTTAATTTAAACAAAATCGCACGTATACAAATATTCCTGGAACTTTTTTACAAACTTGGCAGTTTTTCATACGCAGGAATGTAAATTTACGGATATTAAACACTAAAATTAAATGCAACCCTGTGACATACGCAACACCTAGATGTTGTAAACCATAATCGATAACTAATTAGGTGTTGTGTTGATGCTAAAACAACACAACATTTAAGTGTTGTAAACGATAATCGGGGCTTTAACCTTAAACCTTGTTAATTTTTAACAAAAATTTCCACTTTAGCGTTCCATAAAATATGATTCGTATACCATAAAATGCACGATGAGTTTATTGTACACCACAAATGAAAAAAATCGAAGATGTAAAATTTTTAAAACTGTATTTTTGGGTCGAAATTTTTTGGAATTACCCATATAAGGATTAAGTACAATTATCTCGATAGATAATAGAGAAGGTTAAGTAGTATTTGGATATACTACATCTCCACCCAGAGACCAACAGCGGTCCATTATGAGTTCTTTCAGAATATAAGATTAGAATTGAAAGAGAATGGAGAGAAATAAGTAGAAAATATAGAGAATAAAATTGAGAAGATAAAGATAAAGATTCCTTTTCGTAATGCCTATGATGTCCCCAAGTTCCCTAGTCAGAATATCATTCAACCAGTCGAGGAATTGACTACCTAACCATTTGCTCCTACGATGTTGTAGCCTTGGACAATGACACAAAATATGTTCAATCGACTCGGCCTCATCAATGTCCTCGCACAACCTAGAAAAAGATTGAAGTCAGTCAGGTATGTGATGGAAATCGATCGTTTTCAAATCGAACGGTTTGGAAAGTTGTGGTGAATTTCGATCGATTTTAACAATAATTTTTGGAACAACGCTTTATTTTTCCTTTACAAGATACAGCACGATTAAAAACCAAGGAAATAATTTTCGTGGAACACATAAAATTTTATAATAAAATCTTATAAAAAGTAAGTTTACTGTAATTTTCATCAATAAAGCAAACAAAAACAGATACATCACATATTTTTTCCATTACCCGGATGATTGACTCAGATAGATTTTCCACCACCAAGTTTAA
This sequence comes from Protocalliphora azurea, assembly GCA_932274085.1. Lineage (NCBI taxonomy): Eukaryota > Metazoa > Arthropoda > Insecta > Diptera > Calliphoridae > Protocalliphora > Protocalliphora azurea. Next base: position 76,843,175 of record OW026519.1, read on the forward strand.
CCCCTCCTTTGATGCCTGCCATCTCGAAATACTTGATATTCATCTCGAAATACTCGAATTTAATTTAGACCCAAAAATTGTCCGTCTGGGTTTCCTATAAGTTTTTCTCTCCCAACCCAGAAAAATTTAGACTGAAAGTTGTTTTACTATGGTCTGAGGAATAATATTCTTCAGTTCACTGCCAGTCTCATGCTAACATAATATAATAACCTCATCCTTATCCTTCGTTCTGAATGCAGGAGTCTACCAAAAATTTGTCACGTGCTCCAAGGACGAAGCTAATTGAAATTGGTTATGATCGGTCCATTATTTTAACTAGTACCCATACAAATGTCCCCCCTGAGTAGGGATTTAAAATTCTGTATGCCAAATTTCATGAAGATCTGACTATAATAGATCATAGCTCCAATATAAACCCCTCTTCCGAAAATCACTTTAACGTGTAAAAATTTCAAACAAATGTTCGTTAATATTTAACATAAATTAGTTTTATATTAGTAAAAATCACAGTGTCAAATTTTATCACAATGGTCCATAATTAACCATAGGTCATATATAGCGTCCATGTGTTCTATAGTTCATAGTTCATTTTATTGCTAATAAAAATATGTTAAGTTCATTTTATTCCTAATAATTAAGAAATTGAATTTGTATCTTTAATATCTTACTCAGTTTTGCTATAAATATACTATAAATAAAAATGTGTATATACTTTTTAAAAAGGGTAAGGTTATTTCTTTCCAATGCAGTTTAAAAAACTTAAATTAGTTAACAGGTGTATTCAAGGCAAAATTTTTTAAAATTTATATCGAAAATTCTATACTATAAAACCATAAAAAAAAGAAAAGAACAAAATAAATTAATAATCATCTCTTATGAGTGCCATTGGTGTTTTTAGAATATAAGTTATGTCTTATTGGCAAATTTAAATCAAATGAAGGAATTTCATTGGCTATAAATAATTTGTATTTGTCCAATTAAAATTTTTCTGGTTATTAAACATGTCTAAAATAATTTTATTTTCATGAAAGCTTGTTCTGATTGAAAATTTACTTAATAAATCGCAAACATATATATAAAGGCGTAGCCTTAGAGTTATTATAAATAAACAAATTTGAATAACATTTTAAAAAAGATTCAAAGTGTTTTCCAAAAAAGTATCTAAAATTTCGAATTATTTAATTACTGTTGGGAAAATGGTAAACCAAAAAAGAAATCCATATAAAAGAACAGGTCTAATACAAGTTTTGTATAATAAAAGTTTAGAGTTTTGTGATAAATTTTTATTTTATCTATTTTTTTTTAAATTTTAGAATTTTTCCTATTTTTTATTATTTTATATGATTTCTCTGTAACAATTCTTGCGTGTTTATTAAATTTAAAAAGCTTGTCAAAATTTACACCAAGATATTTTATTTTTTTCTGTAAATGGAATTTCAATATTGTCAAGGAAAAATTTTAAACGTTTACTCTCAGGAACCACAAAGCTTTTACATTTACCAGAAGCGTTACATATACAAATGGCTTCACATTTTGAAGAATTCCCCAATAATCGTAATAATTGTTAACAATGTTCAAATGATCTGAGACATTTTTTAACAACAGTCCTATTAAGTTGTTATTAAAGTGAGGAAAATCAGAAATAGAGGAACCCCACACTTCACATTTCCGAAAAAGACTAGTCTCGATTTTTTTTATTATTATCTGAAGAAAAATTACTGTCAAAAAGAAAAAGAATATCTCGTACACTAAAAACAGTTCTATTTACGATATTAACTATGTTGGAGAAATACCTATTGGGAACTGATCTCTGCTATAAATTTTGGAAAAGTGTTCTCTGAAATGATTTAATTTTTGTGATTTATCTTCTAATATAACAGCACTTATCTAAAGTTTTGATACGTATTTATTTCTCTTAGGACCTATGATTTTATATATCGTTTTTTGAGCAGATGTCCCAGATTTTATTTGTTTAAACTTTTCATTAAATATTTCTGCTTGTTCAATTTCTACCTGCCTTTTTTGAATCTTTTTTATATCCTCTTTAATTCTTTCTGCTAACTGCATTTTGTATAATTTTTATTTTAACAAACAATATATTTATTTGTTTTTAAGGCAACTTTCTCTGAGTGTATTTAATTGTTGTTGAAAATTGATCAACATAATAAATTTCAGAGTTTGTAAAATTTTTGTTGGATGATGGAAAATGATTTAAAAGATCTTGTTATGATATCATTTCTAAAATTATCCCAGTTAGTATTTTGAAAGATGTAAACGTAAAGGGTGGGTTCAAAATCTCTTAATAAAAATTTAAGCTTAAGAGGAAAATGGTCAGAAAATGTAAATGCGTAAAAATTTAGTAACATTAGTTAAGTTTGAACTTATAAAATGGTCTAGAAAAGAAGAACCATTTGAAAAAGATGGAAAATTGTTACAAATTTGAATGAAATTTGCAGAAAAATGCTGAAGCCATATTATTCATGTTGTCTCCCCAAGACATATTTTTGGTATTAAAATCCCCACTGTACCACAAAAATTTTAAAAATCTAACTATCAGCATTAGCCGTTATATATTGGAAACTAAATTTCGGAAACGACTTACTGTTGCAATCTCTTGAGCTGTTTTTATACCCACCATCATATGATGGGGGGTAATTGGGTTTGTTATTTCGTGTATAACATGTCAAAATAATCATCTAAGACCCCATAAAGTATATATATTCTGAGTTCTCGTGAAAATCTAAGGCTATTGAAAGCAGGATATGGCTCGGGGCGGAAATTCTAAGGGTACGAAATTTGGCTCAAATATTTGTCTTATATAAGGTTTGTTTCGTATTAAAAATGGACAAAATCGGTTTATAAAAAGAGTTATGGACCAAACTATAGAAAAACGGGGTGACGTCATACATCCAGTTTATACTTTTCGGTCGATATCTTTTACTAAAAAACATGTACATCAACGAAATTTTGCATAAATATTTCAAGGACTAATGTTAACTCGGAAACAAAAATGGGAGTTTTTCGCCCACCTCGCACATAAGATGAAATTTTAAAAAATTGCAAATGGTGGGTATATAGATACGGCCAATCCGAATATAACATTTACACTAGCTTAAATTGTTATTGCTTGCTGCACATGTGGAAACTCATTTGTGGTCTGGTATTAGAATTCCGTCGGAAACTTTTTGTCATATTAGATTTTGTTATTTTTACTCATTCAATCAGAATCTTAAATAAAACATTTTTTAATTCGAATTTTATGTTTGATGGCAAAATGTATGTTTTTTTTTCTAAAAATTAAAATGGCGTAGCTGCTAGGCTAACAAAATGCCAGGGTGTTAATTCCAAAGAAGCGTCCTCCGCAAAACTTCCACTCGGTCTACACCTTCGTGTAGAGAGCTAGAGTTCCCGAATTCAGCTCCCTGAGTTTAATGGTCTCCGCCAATATCAATCTCAGTTTTATGTGGTACTGCACCAAATCCAATCTTATAAAAGTTAGGATAACAAAATCGATTGCCTGTGACAAATGTAAGTTTCGAAAAACCGTAACACGATACAGTTAGACATCAAATACTTAGTCAATGCGGGGGTGAGACGCAAAATTCTCGAAGGCCAAACAACAAAAACCCGCCTGACTTAATGAAAATGTATGTTTTAATTTCCGCCAAAATAAATCAGCTGACTCAAAAATTTGTGATGTGTTTCTTGTTTGTTCAAATTATCGATAAATAGTCGACGTCGTCTCAAGTCTGTTAGAGAATACCACATCGTCGAAGTAATGTTGATGTCGAAACAAAGTGATGTTGACGATGGTTGTTTACTACTTACACATCAGCTGATTAACCCATTATTTTAACAAACGATGACATTGGAGGCAACTACCTACTTACCTCATGTTATTATAAGTAGGCATTTTAGTATATCATTACTTAGATGTCATTACATAAACTAATACTTGCAAGCTGTTCAATAACTCTTGATTTTAAAGTATTACTGAAGTCATTATATGTTTTTGCTTATAATGACTTATAATGAATAGGAACTTGTTACATTTTAGGTTACGAATAACTAATAAAATGTCGTCTTTAAATATATGAATTGGTAAACTGATTTAAAAAGTCAATAAAAGTAGTGTTTTCAGAAATCTGATCGTAAATATGTAGGTAGAGAAGAGTTGCACAGTATTCGGAAGAGTTCCTGTGCATCCACTCGGAGACCCAGAGGTCCATTGTGAGTCCCTTCGTAGAATGGATAGAAAAAGTAGTGGTGTTAAAGTGATTTAAGAAAGGAAGATTAGAAAGCTGAGACCAAGAAAAGAACAGAAAAGAATTGAAAAGACTTGGATAGAAGGAAAAATATTACCGCCCTATTTCGTTCGCTCTAAGCCAACGACACCCTCTTAGCCAGCCCATTCCCATGACGAATCCTATCAAGCTACCCAGATCGATCCTTGATATGCTATCCAATTCGTCGACGAATCGACTGCCTAGCCATTTCTGCATACTTAGTTGTAGACGTGGACAGTGACATATAACATGCTCCACCGTCTCTACTCATTATCTTCGCACATCCTACAAAGACCGGAGGAACCTCTATCCCAATTCCCTATCATTCCCCCTATGGGACAATGACCTGTCAGAATACCTATCATAGTTTTCAGGTTTCCCCTTTTCATGCCTAAAAGTAGATTTGTATCTGCTGTATCAAGTTTAGGCCATAGGACCCTTGATAATCTGCAGTCCGTTCTACGATTCCATGCATGATTGGTTCTATCCCGAATCCACTTTCTAAAAAACCTGAAGTAAAAGCCTAGAGGTGGTCTCACACCACTTTCACTTACAGCACCATCCAAAGCTGAGCCGTTTCTAGCTAATTTATCAGCTACCTCATTTCCAGTTATCTCTCAATGACCCGGTACCCAGCAGAGTCTAATATGATATTTGCTCATCAATCTCCTAAGAGCCTTCCTACAGGCGCTAACTAACCTAGACTTGACAAAATGTCCTTTCAGGGCCTTTAGCGCCGCCAGGCTATCCACATACAGAGTTACCTCCTTTCCTTGCTATCAATTCCGTGGCCCTGAGAATACCTAGAATTTCAGCCTGGAACACACTGTAACTATCCGAGAGCCTATACGATTCCCTGACGTTCTCCCTTAACAGATAAACACCTGCACCAGTGCCTATATCCATTTTGGATCCATCAGTGAATACCGATGCTCCACTGAATAGTTTCTCCTTACTTGACCAATGGTTCCTATTTGGGATAATCAGTGTAGGATTTTCCCCGAAATCAACCTTCGTGCACATGTAATCCGTGGACCCAGAGGGAGCCAGGGCATATCCACCTAGGTTGATTTCGTTTAGAAGTTTGGAATGTCATATTCTGATTGATCCTATAAGTCCTAGTTCACTAAGTCTAAGCAGGCTCCTTGCAGCCATTCCCATCACGAACTCCTCAATGTGCCGCCTGAGGTGTGCTTCTTATGGCACCTGTGATGCCAATCGAAGTACATCTCTGGGCCTTAGACAAAAGATTCCTACACTTCTTATTCTCATTGCCTCTCACCTGACTAGACATCCATACGTCAGAATTGGCCTCACCACCGAGGTGTAAATCCAATTTACTAGAATAAGTTCGAGGCCCCAATTCTTACCTATGGAGTTCCTGCATGTGCAGTAGGCGTTGAGACCTCTTTTAAGCCTTTCCTGTGTATTCCTCTTCCAAGATAGTTTACTATCAAGAAACACTCCAAAATATTTTGCTTCGTTTGCCAATTTAAGTTCAATTCCCCCTAGTACCGGTAGCTTAAACTGCTCGATCTTGTACCTTCTGGTGAAAAGAACTAGCTCCGTTTTCTCCGGGTTAACCCCTAAACCTTTACTAGTAGCCCATGAGGACAATTCGTTAAATTCAAACTGATGAAGGGCGAGAGAACTCCTCCTTGCGGAGTCCCTCTAGTCACTACCTTCCTTATACATGCATCTCCCCATCTTCTGCTATTCAGCATCAAGATAATCCATTCGATTAGGAAGTTTTGAACGCATAGTGATTCTAGTGATTCTCTAATAGCCTCAATCTTAATGTTATTAAAAGCTTCTTCTATATTAAGGAACGCTGCCAAGGTATACTCCCTATATTGTAGGCCACGTTCAATATAACTCACGACATCATGCAGCGCACTCTCAGCAGATTTACCCTTTAGATAAGCATGCTGAGCCCTGCTTATGATATGGTTGTCAATTGCCATCCTCAGATAAAGATCGATCAGTCTCTCTAATGCCTTCAATAGAAAAGACGATAGGCTGATCGGTCTGAAATCTTCAGGTTTCGGGTGGCTCGCCTTGCCTGCCTTAGGTATGAAGATTACCTTAACCTCTCTCCATCTCCTTGGAATATATCTCTTAATAAGACATACACTAAAAAGCTCTGAAGAAGTGTTAGTGCCGTGTCGTTGATGTTCTGTAGCATGGCTGGAAAAATACCGTCTGGACCAGGTGATTTGTAAGGTTCAAAGGTGTTCACCGACCATACTACCTTATCCATCGAGACTATGTCACCGACTACTTCACTAATTTCCCTATCAGATATACATAATCTAAAGATTCGCCCTGCCTGCGTATCTGCTTCTAAGTTCCTACAGCCTAGAAAATGAGTTTCCATAAGTAAACTCCGTCCATGAGTTATCCGCGCGCCGAATATATCCAGGAGCACTTGGATCCTTGGATAAAATTCGCCTGAATCTGGATAACTCATTTACAGAGTCGATATACTCACAGTAGTTCCTCCATGAGTCCCTCTTTGCTCTCCTTATGTCTGCCTTATACCTATTAAAACTTTCCCTATAGCTGTTCCAATCCTCACTTACGTATTAGTTTTGCCCTATTGAACAGCTTCCTAACGGTTGATCTTTGGTTCCTAAGTTCCTTGGTCCACCATTTAGGCTGCTCCTTCTTTCCCTGAAATATTACCGGACAAGTTAGTTCATAACTATTCCTAACTTTCCCCGTGAAATCTTCTACTAAACTCTCAACTCCCTTTGATGACAATTGCCATCCTGGAGCGGAGTTTAGTTCTCTATCCATAGTGGCCCTGAAGGAGTTCCAATCGGTTTTCCTGGAGTTCCTATATGGTACTTCTTTTGGCCCCACGAAATTTAAACTGAAGGATATCCTATTATGATCCGAAAAGGAACACTCCTAAATTTTTGTATATATATAGTGTATATATAGTATATATAGTGTTATATCTATAACTGCCTCCCAATCCTTAGTTCTGAATGTGGGCATATTGCCCTTGTTACAGATAGTTATAAAATAAAATACTGACTCACCTCTCACATTAATATCAGCTCTTCCCCACTGGCAGTGGTGTGCGTTAGCATCGCAACAGAGTACCAGATGTATGCCTCTTCTCTTTGCGTACTCCGTTAATTTGTTCACCATATCGCCCGGTGGGTTGGCCGCATCGTAGGACATATATACTGAGGCGAGTGCGAGTTTTCTCCCGTCTCTATCTTCTCTTTGTACGACCGTTAGATCTCCATTGCTGAAAGAATGAAAATTTATAAATTTCAACTCAGTCCTAGCCAGTATACACGTTCTTACCTTCTCCTCAGTGGATGGTACGAAAAGTGTATACCTTTTGACACTTAATCCACATACCCTGGTGTTGTTGATCCAGGGCTCCTGGATTAAGGCCACATCCACTTTGGAGTCAATAAGATGCATCGCTAATTCGATTGAGGCTGCTTCACAGTGATGCAAGTTAATTTGCACCACTTGCAGCCTCGTTGTTACTGTCAGTTTTCGGATACCGGAACCTGATAGTGCCCAGACCGAAATTATTACTTCCCTCCCATCGACACCAATTTCCTGAGAGACTCCTGGTCTATAGCAAACCCGAAGTCCCTCCCGAGATTCTCTTTACAAGTCAGAGCAGTTAACAACTTCCATTGACTTGTATCCAGACCCTCGTTCTAGTTGACCAATACTGTCAGTATAGTTTCCACCGGTTTTATGGGTGGTGGAATCCACACTGTCACTACTGGCCTCAGAGGCAACTCAGATGCGAGTTCTGGACAAAGGTTGCCGCCCTTGGCAATTGTGGCCTTGAGAAATTCAAACGATTTCTCATTGCCACAATTAACAGTTTTGACTCCCTTTGATCAGTCCGCGCCTTTAAGGAGACTTCATCCGGTTTTCCCTTCATTAAGGCGATGTCATCGATGAGCCTATCTTCAATTGACCTCCATAGATCCGTGCTAATCCTCACATTTGGGTCAGCACGGTTTATGACAGCCGCCCAGCCGCCGGCTTTGTCCGCTCCTTCGCCTTTTTCGAGGTAGAATTCTTGTCGTCACTAGATCTAGCTCTCTTAATGACTTCCTTTTGGGGCCCTTAAGAGATCCAGCCAGTGTGTGACGCGCCTTCTTAGCAGTCGAAACTGTTTGGTCATCGCCAGACCTAGCTCTCTTAACGACCTCCTTACGGTGATCCTTAAGAGAGCTGGATGGCTTGTGACCAGCCTCTTTCGATGTAGAAGGGCGCTGGCCCACCCCATTTCCAGCGTTCTTTATCATCTTCTTTTGAAGACCTTGAAGAGAGCTGCCATTATTCTTAGACTCCAGTGCGACCCCTGACACGATTCCTGTACTCTCACGAGCCCTTTCCGGAACGGTGTCAAACATCGCATTTAGTCTCTCAGGATAAGACATGCCCAAGATAGCAGTGATAGAGCCGTAGATTTTTTCAAATCTAATCACACTCTTCCTATGTCTCTTGATAAGGTACTTATCCCTTCGCAAATAAGTAATTACATACCGAATTATAAATAAGTAGTCACTAATCTACTTCTTTGTAATGCAAACGGTATGTTGTCATTGAAAAGTAACTGCGTCCCTAACTATATATCATTACTAAGTTTGTGCTTTGTACGTTTTATTTGCGGTATTGATAGACCTAGATATAAATTTCGAAAAAAAAACACAGTTGTTATTATTAAAAATAATAAAATTTGTTTTTAAAGTTTATTATTTAAGTATATAAGCTCATAATCTTCCATAGTTTTAAAGAATGTATATCATATTAAAGTGAAATAATGCAATCTAAAAGTGCGGGTAATTGCAGACATGTTGTTTTTCATGAATTTAGAAATTAAAAATTGATTAGGTTTAAGGAAGAAATGTGGAATTTAAGTAAATAAGTTGTTAAGAAACATGAAAATAAATACTAAATCTCTTTGATTTTATTTACTTCCATTTATTAGCGTTATGTTTTATTTTTTTTTTTTTTAGGAATTTGTTGAAAAATGTTTAAAACCCACATGGAATTGGATGTTCTCCGTAATGGATAGTACTGAAGCTCAACTGAAATTTGGAGCATATTTAACGAATTACACAGACCCTACGCACCCTTTACATCCATTAAATTTGACCGCACAAAATAACTCAAATCAACAGAATAATAGTGGAGGCAATAATGCAGCGTCAGTGGGTATCAATATTATGGGTATGTACATGCATACACGTGCACACACATATACATAGTTGAACCATAGAGTTAATATGGATTGCTTTATTTTTTTAGCGTCTTCCTCACGACGAGACTTTTTCACGTACTGTTTATCTCTTATGAGAGCACATACATCCGAACACCGTGATGCTCTTCCAGTTTTAGATATAACAGCATTACGTCATATCGCCTATGTATTAGATGGATTTATTTATTACATGCGGAATGATTCAAACTTTTACGAAAAAAATGAGGGAATCCAAAATAGCTCCTTAAATACAAATGAAAATGAGGATACTGATGATGAACTGTCTAATATAACAAGTGAGGATCCCTATGGAGAAGTTGGTGGAGGAGGTTCAGCTCTGAATGTAACTGGATCATCGGGAACTTCACGTCGTCATGTATTTTTTGCAAGATCTGATTCGACTTTAAGTCTTGGTTGTTTAGCTCCTGATGGTTTCGATTTACCCCTCGATGTCGCCATACCATTAGCTGACAAACCACATCTTTTGCAACCAAATTCGAAACGACAAGACTTGTTTGCCAACTTACCTTTAATTGTGTCTCCTACAGAAAATGTAGCTCAATGTGGTGGTGAATCATCGTCAAATATTCTTGACTACCCTCCAACTAAACTAGGATTTTCCTCGTACACTACTCGCAAGGTTACGCAAGGTTCTCTTAATAAGTCAACGGAAATCAACACAATGGAGGAGGATGATGTTGAAGATGAAAACGATGAAGTGAACAGTGAAAACCAAATGTCCAAAGCAATGTGTTCAGCAGATTTTCGTGTTATTTCCGATTCATCAATTGGCACGGGTTCCCTTGAGTCGAGTAGTGGAGTGGGCGGCAATGTTTATTTACAATTGAAAAAGAAGCAATATTCAGATGATCCGAAATCACTTAATGATAATCAAGAAAAATTTGATGATCAAGACAATATGGATGTGGATAGTGGTAATATCAATGATATTATAGAAAAGACTCAATTTGAAATTTCAAACCAAGTCCAAACTGGTGTAATAGCAACAAGACCTGACGTTATAATAGTGCCTCAAAAAACACAACGTGGTAATGAATCTGATTTAATAATGCAGTCAACCAGCACTGGGTTATCATCATCATCAATGGCACGAAGTGTTATAGTTCGAGCTGGTGGCAGTAGTAGTTCCTCGTTGAAAATTCGAGACGAAGCGACCACTTCTCAAAAAACGAAAATACCATATTTAACGCTAGATGATTCAGCAAAGAATTTAATGATGGGACGTTCTGCAAGAATAACATCGTTCATGTTTCCTGCTCGAGGTCAACACTTCTGTCAAAAGTTCGATTCAAACGACACATCTCCCTCATGGAACTTTTTACTTGGTCGTTGGAAACTTACTTTAGATCTCTTTGGTAGAGTGTTTATGGATGACGTCGGCATGGAGCATGGCTCTGTTCTGCCCGAGTTGAGGGGTTTCCCAGTGAAAGAAATGCGATTTAGACGTCACATGGAAAAACTCCGTAATGGACAACAACGTGATTTGATATTCTGCAAATTAGAAAGAAATCGTGATAGTTTGATAATTCAGACATTCAAGGAACTCAATACACAATTTGGTAGTCAAAACAGAAGAGTTCATCCTCCGTTAACATTTAATCGGGTCAAGGTAACATTCAAGGATGAGCCTGGGGAGGGTTCAGGAGTTGCTCGTAGTTTTTATACATCAATATCGGAGGCGCTACTTGCCACTTCCAAAATGCCGAATTTAGAATCGGTACAAGTAGGAAACAATAGCGGCAAATATGGTGTTCCGTTTTCGAGTATCTTACGGAACCGCGGAGCATCAAGTCGAGATGGACCCACATTGCAAAGGCGAGGCACTGGCAGCAAAATTCTTTGGCGTACAGCTCGCGAAAGAAAAGCATTAAATTATGAAGCTAGACCATATATACCAGTGTCAAACAATTCAGGTTGAAATTTTTTTTTTTGGTCAGACATGAAAATAATTTCTACAAAAATAATCCTTTCTTATTTCAGACATTTCTGGTGACAATCCTAACGAACACCTATCAATGCATTTACAGCAACTCGGAGAACGTCTATATCCGAAGGTATAATAAATTTGTTTACATTTATTTTTGAACATAACAAATAATTGTTAAAATGTTTTTGTTATAGATATATTCATTAAATACTGCAAATGCTTCCAAAATAACAGGTATGCTATTAGAAATTCCAAACCCACAACTACTATCGATCTTGTCATCGGAGGAAATGCTGCGTCAAAAAGTCAATGAAGCACTGGATATCATAGCATTTAAACAAAAATCGGAAGCGAGCATCACATCGTCTTCGGCGGGACAATCGAAAAAAATGAATCCGGTCGTCTTACTGGAACCATGTCACGTAGAAGATAATGACCCACTTTTCTATATGCCTGGAAAAAGAGGTTTCTACACTCCTCGTCAAGGTTATGGCTCATTTGAACGCATTAATGCATTCAGAAATATTGGAAGGTGTTTTTTAAATTTTATTATAATTTTTTTATTTTATTTTTACCTCTTAACGTTTCTTTTTATTTTTTCTTCATTTCCATCAGACTTATAGGACTATGCCTATTGCAAAATGAATTGCTACCACTTTTCTTGCAGCGACACGTATTAAAATATATTTTAAGTCGAAAAATTAAATTTCATGATTTGGCATTTTTCGATCCCATTATATACGAATCGTTCCGACAACTTATACAAAATTCTCAGACCGAAGATGGGGAAGAGGCTATCATTAGAATGGAATTATTTTTTGTGTAAGTATTTTCTTAATTTCATACTGTATTTTTTACGCTTATAAATTTTGCATAAGTAGGTAGGTAGGTTGAGAAGGGTTGCACAGTAATCAGAAGAGTGCTTGTGCATCCACTCGGAGATCTAGAGGTCCATTGTGAGTCCCTTCGTATTTAATATAGAGAGAAATTGTAGAAATTATAGAGGAGACCAGGAAAGGAAAATAATAGAGAAAAGCTGAGACCAAGAAAAGTATAGAAAATAATAGAAAAAACCCGGAAAGGAAGAGTTCTACCGCCCTATATCGTTCGCTCTAAGCAAACGACCCCCTCTTAGCCAGCCTATTCCCATGACAAATCCTATCAGTCTATCGAGATCTAATCTCGATATACTGTCCAATTCGACAACGAATCGACTGCCTAACCATTTCTGCATACTTAGTTGTAGACATGGACAGTGACATATGATATGTTCCACCGTCTCTAGCTCCTCATTATCTTCGCACATTCTGCAAAGACCGGAGGAACCTCTATCCCAATTCCCTATCATTCCCCCTATGGGACAATGACCTGTCAGAATACCTACCATAGTCTTCAGGTTTTCCCTTTTCATGCTTAAAAGTAGATTTGTATCTGCTTTATCAAGTTTGGGCCATAGGACCCTTGATAATCTGCAGTCTGTTCTACGTTTCCATGCATGATTGGTTCTATCCCGAATCCACTCCCTAATTAACCTGAAGTAAAAGGCTAGAGGTGGTCTCACACAGCTTTCACTTGCAGTCCTATCCAAAGCTGAGCCCTTCCTAGCTAATTCGTCAGCTACCTCATTGCCATTTATCTCGCAATGACCCGGTACCCAGCAGAGTCTGATATGATAATTTCCCATCAATCTCCTAAGAGCCTTCTTACAGTTGCTAACTAGCCTAGACTTGACAAAATGTCCTTTCAAGGCCTTCAGCACCGCCTGGTTATCTACATACAGAGTTACCTCTGTATTCACCTCAATGTTCCCTGCAATCTGTGGCCGGGGAGTCTATACGTTTTCCTGATGTTTTCCTCAACTAGATACACACCAGTGCCTGTATCCATTTTGGATCCATCAGTGAATACCGATACTCCACTGAATAGTTTCTCCCTACCTGACCATTGGTTCCTACTCGGGATAATCAGTGTAGGATTTTCCCCGAAATCGACCTCCGTGCACATATAGTCCGTGGATCCAGAGGGAACCAGGGCATGTCCACCTAGATTAACCTCGTTTAAAAGTTTGGAATGTCCTATTCTAATTGATCACTAAGTCTAAGCAGGCTCCTTGCAGCCATTCCCATCACGAACTCCTCAATGGGTAGGAGATGCAAAATGACGTAAAGTGCCGTCTGAGGTGTGCTTCTTACGGCACCTGTTATGCCAATCGAAGCACATCTCTGGGCTTTAGACAAAAGATTCCTACGACTTCCTATTCTCATTGCCTCCCACCAGACCAGACATCCATACGTCAGAATTGGCCTCACCACCGAGGTGCAAATCCAATTCACTACCATCGGTTTGATTCTCCAATTCTTACCTATGGAGTTCCTGCATGTGTAGTAGGCGTTGAGACCTCTTTTAAGCCTCTCCTGAGTGTTTCTCTTCCAAGATAATTTACTATCAAGAAACACACCAAGATATTTTGCTTCCTTTGCCAGCCTCAGTTCAGTTCCCCCTAGTACCGGTAGCCTAAACTGCTCAATCCTGTACCTTCTGGTGAAAAGAACTAGCTCTGTTTTCCCCGGGTTGAGCCCTAAACCCTTACTAGTTGCCCATGAGGACAATCGTTAAATTCATACTGCATGACGTCGCTGATCGTGGAAAGAAATTTACCTGTGATCAGTATAACAACGTCATCAGTATAGGCAACGATTTTCCGTCCTCTTGCGTCAAATTGTCTTAGAATGACATTAACGGCTAAAAGCCATAGCAAGGGCGAGAGAAGTCCTTGCGGAGTCCCTCTAGTCACTATCTTCCTTATGCATGCATCTCTTAAGTTCGAATTAATTATTCGGCTATTCAGCATCAAAATAGTCCATTCGATTAGGAAGTTTTGAATGCATAATGATTCTAGTGATTCTCTAATAGTCTCAATCTTAATATTATTAAAAGCTCCTTCTATATCAAGGAACGCTGCCAATGTACACTCCCAATACTGTAAGCCGCGTTCAATGTAATTCACCACATCATGTAGCGCGCTCTCAACAGATTTACCCTTTAGATAAGCGTGCTGAGCCCCACTGATGATATGGTTGTCAATTGTCGTCCTCAGATAAAGATCGATCAATCTCTCTAATGTCTTCAAAAGAAAAGACGATAGGCTGATCGGTCTAAAATCTTTAGGTTTCGAGTGGCTAGCCTTACCTGCCTTAGGTATGAAATTACCTTAACCTCTCTCCACCTCCTTGGAATATATCTCCTGATAAGACACACACTAAAAAGCTCGGTGAGAAGTGTTAGTACCGTGTCACTGATGTTCTGCAGAATGGCTGGAAAAACACCGTCTAGACCAGGTGACTTGTAAGGTTCAAAGGTGTTCACCGCCCATGCTACCTTATCCATCGAGACACCGACTACTTCACTAAGTTCCCTATCAGATACACATTCTGAGAATCCCAAGATTCGTCCTGCCTGTGCATTTGCCTCTAAGTTCCTACAGCCTGGAAAATGAGTTTCCATAAGTAAACTCAGAGACTCAGAGCAAGTTCTCCGTCCATGAGTTATCCGCACGCTGAATATATCCAGGAGCACTAGGATCCTTGGATAAAATTCGCCTGAATCTGGATAACTCATTAACAGAGTCGATGGACCCACAGTAGTTCCTCCATGAGTCCCTCTTTGCCCTCTTAATGTCCGCCTTATACCTATTAAAACTTTCCCTGTAGCTGTTCCAATCCTCACACTTGCGTGTCAGTTTCGCCCTATTGAACAGCTTCCTGACGGTTGACCTTTGGTTCCTAAGTTCCTTGGTCCACCATTTAGGCTGTTCGCTCTTTCCCGGAAATATCGGACAAGTTAGTTCATAACTGTTCCTAACTTTCCCTGTGAAGTCCTCCACTTCTGGAGTTCCTATATGGTTCTCCCTTTGGCCTCGCGAAATCTAAACTGAAGGATATCCTGCTATGATCCGAAAAGGAACATTCACTATCCACCCTCCAGTTCTTGATGTATTCGCCCCTAAAGTTCGTCAGTGTTATATCTATAACTGCCTCTCTATCTTTAGTTCTGAATGTGGGCACATTACCCAAGTTACAGATAAAAAGATTGTTAATAGTTATAAAATTGAAAACTAACTCACCTCTCTCGTTGATATCGGCGCTACCCCACTGGCAGTGATGTGCGTTAGCATCGCAACCGAGTACCAAATATATGCCTCTTCTCTTTGCATACTCTGTTAGTCTGCACACCATATCACCCGGTGGGTTGGCCCCATCGTAGGGCATATAAACGGAGGCGAGTGCGAGTTTCCTCCCGTCTCTATCCTCTCTTTTCACGACCGTTAGGTCTCCATTGCTAAAAGAATGAAAGTTTATAAAATTTAACTCATTCCTAGCTAGTATACACGTTCTTACCTTATCCTCAGTGGATGGTACAAAAAGTGTATATCCTTTGACACTTAATCCACATACTCTGGTGTTGTTGATCCAGGGCTCTTGGATTAAGGCCACATCCACTTTGGAGTCAATAAGGTTCATCGCTAATTCGATTGAGGCTGCTTCACAGTGATGCAAGTTAATTTGCACCACTTGCAGCCTTGTTGGTACTGTCAGATTTTGGATACCGGAACCTGATAGTGCCCAGGCCGAAATTAGCGATTCCCCATAGACTCCAATTTCTTGAGAGACTCGTGGTCTATAGCAAACCTGAAGTCCCTTCCGAGGTTCTCTTTACAAGTCAGAGAAGCTAACAACTTCCACTGACTTGTATCCAGACCCTCGTTCTGGTTGACCAACACTGTCAGTATAGTTTCCACCGGTTTTATGGGTGGTGGAATCCACACTGTCACTGCTGGTCTCAGGGGCAACTCAAATGCGAGTATCACATCCAGTTTCGCCTTTGGACAAAAACTGCCACACTTGGCAATCGTGGCCTTGAGAAAGTCAAGCGATTTCTCATTACCACAATTTGACAGTTTTGACTCCCTTTGACCAGTCCGCGCCTTTAAAGGACACTTCATCCCGCCTTCCTTTCATTAAGGCGATCTCGTCGATGAGCCTATATTCAATCGACCTCAATAGATCCGTGCTAATTCTACCATCTGGGTCAGCGCGGTCTATGACAGCCGCCTGAAGATATGCCGGCTTCATCGACTCCTTCGCCTTTTTCGAGGTAGAAGGCTTGTCCTCACCAGATCTAACTCTCTTAATGACTTCCTTTTGGGGGCCCTTAGGAGATCCAGTCGGTGTGTGACTCGCCTTCTTGGCGGTAGAGACTGGTTGGTCATCGCCAGACCTAGCTCTCTTAACGACCTCCTTACGGTGATCCTTAAGAGAGCCAGATGGCTTATGACCAGCCCCACTTCCAGCATTCTTTATCATCTTCTTTTGAAGACCTTTAAGAGAGCTGGGAGTGTTGTTTGCCGCTCCTTTCTTGCTTGTAGAGAGTTGGTCGTTTCCAGACCTTGCTCCTTTAATGATTGATTCACTAGAGTTGCCGGATGGTTTACGATCAGCCCCCTTTTTGGCAATGATAGTCAGCTTCCCAGTTTCAACCGATCGTTCCGAAGATGTGATAGGTTTATTTGGTCGGCTGCTATCATTGTCATTATTATTGGACTTCAGTGCGACCCCTGACACGTTTCCTATACTCTCCCGAGCCCGACTACTTTTTTGAAATCTTAAGTAAACTTTTCAATTATTGTTTAATAGAATATTTTCCCTCAATTTTTAAGAAGGCAAAAGTCATCCCAATTTTAAAAGCCAAGAAAGGACCCTAAACTACCTTCCAGGTATAGACCAATTAGCATACTAAGGCTATTAAATAAAGTTTTTGAAAAATAGTGAGAGATTTTTTAATTTTTCTAATCAAAACCCTCAACTATTTGGCTTACGCAAGGAGCACTCTACTGTACATCAACTAAAAACAGTTTTTAATTTTCTTAAAGCAAACAAAAGAAATCGTCTAGTTTTTCTTCAATTATCCAACGTATCTGCAAAAGATAATAAAAAGATTTGATGTATCTGTAGATAACACGATATTATCACCTACTCTTTATTCAATATATATTTCCGATTTTACTGTTCGCAAAAATCAAGAAATAGCTTTTTACGCTGACGACAGTGCTTTTATTTGCTGCAATAAAGTGTCTAACGCAATTATCAAAAGAATGGAAGGCACTTTAAAATTCACCCACAAATACTTTGATAAATGGAAGATAAAAGTAAAAAATACAAACTATTATATCCCCATATAATAGGTCGCAGAAACATATTCCTACGAAACATTTATATTCTATGGGATAAAAAAAAAAAAAAAAAAAAAAAAAAAAACGCTCATTTAAACAACACATACAATATATTTGTGAAAAAGCAATTAATTGTGGTCGTGCGCTTTACCCCTTACTCAACAGGAGATCTAGATAGATAGATAGAGAAGGTAGATGTGATATCAGATAGTACCACATCTCCACCCAGAGACCGATCCCGGTCCATTGTGAGTCCCTTCAACAGAATAGCTGTGAAATAAGAGTATAGTATACAGAAAATAGAAAATACAGAATACAGAAAAAGTAGAGTGAAAGATAAAAAGGGAATAGAAATGTAACGAATCGTAAGGGGGGACCAGCAACGCTACCAATCCCCCTAGGGTTAAACCCCTGATTCTCCCTCAAGCAGCTGATTCCCATGACGAAGCCTATGACGTCAACAAGATGTGCGTCCCGAACGTCACTTAGCCCGTCGAGGAACTGTCTACCCAGCCACTTCATCCTACGATGCTGTAATCGCGGACAATGGCACACAATGTGCTCAATAGACTCGGTCTCATCGATGTCCCCACACAGTCTGCAAAAATCAGAACTGTTAGCGTCCATTCTAGACCTCATCTTCCCTATCAAACAGTGACCTGTTATGGCCCCTATTATGACTTTCAAGCTCTTCCTATTCATGCCCAGGAGAGTGGTAGTGCCTGCCTTGTCCAATACCGGCCATATCGCCCTCGACACTCTGCAGTCCTCTCTACTTTCCCAAGCCGAATTGGTTCTGACCAAGATCCAATCATTGATCTTCCCATAGAAGAAACTTAGTGGTGGTTTCACATATGTCTCTCTCTCCGAGACGTTCCCTGCCGCACCTTGCCTTGCCAGTTCATCAGCCAATTCATTGCCCGAAATATTGCAGTGGCCAGGCACCCAGCAGAGTCTCACCATGTAGTCCTCCATCAACTCTCTTAGTGTCCTCCTACAGGCAGCTACTAGCCTGGATCTCACCAAATGTGTCCCCAAGGCCTTCAGAGCTGCCTGACTGTCCACATAGAGAGTGACCTCGGTACCTCTCGCAATGTTTTGCCTGATCATCTCCGCGGCCTTCAGGATGCCGAGAATCTCAGCCTGAAAAACACTGCACTCATCAGGGAGTCTAAAAGAGCCCTTCAAATCCGTGCCCATAATATAGACCCCCGCCCCGGTACCCTCGACCATCTTTGATCCGTCCGTGAACACTGCGCAACCCTCATATAGTCTCTCAGTGCCGGACCAGATCTCCCTATCAGCTATCACCACGACAGGATTTACTCCAAAGTCCGATTCAGCGGCCATGTAATCTGATGCCCCCGTAGAGTTCAGATTAACCTCACCGTAACTGATGTCGTAAATGACCTTGGAGTGACCTGTTCTTGATGAGCCCAATAGTCCCAATTCCCTAAGTCTCAGTAGACTCTTTGCCGCCATACCCCTCACAAACTCTTCAATGGGTAAGAGATGAAGTATGACATCCAGAGCCGCTTGTGGTGTGCTTCTCATTGCACCTGTAATGCCAATCGAAGCACACCTTTGCGCCTTCGACAAAAGGCTCCTATTACTCTTACGTTCCAGTACCTGCCACCAGACAGAACAACCATATGAAAGGATTGGTCTCACCACCGAAGTGTAAATCCAATATACAACTTTTGGTTTGAGTCCCCAACTCTTACCTATGGAGTTTCTACAGGTGTAGTAGGCATTGAGGCCACGCTTGAGTCTTTCCTGAACAATCCTCTTCCAGGTCAGTTTACTATCAAGGAATACCCCCAGATATTTCGCTGAGTCTGAAAGCCTCAGTTCTGTTCCACACAGTACCGGTAGTCTGAAATTCTCTACCTTGTACCTCCTAGTAAACAGAACCAACTCTGTCTTTTCCGGGTTCGCTCCCAATCCCTTATCAGCGGCCCACGAGGACAGCTCTCCCAGCGCGGACTGCATGATCTCACTGATTGTGGGAAGAAATTTTCCCTTTACCAGTATGACCACATCATCAGCATAAGCCACGATCTTCCGCCCTCTGCTGTCGAATTGACGCAAAATCACATCAACAGCTATTAGCCACAGCAGGGGTGAGAGTACTCCCCGTTGCGTAGTCCCCCTAGTCACTAGTTTTCTTAAACATACTCCACCCAAGCTTGAATTGACAATCCTGTTGCTTAGCATGAGGATTATCCATTCGATCAAGAAGTCATGTACCTTTAGCTCCACCAGCGCCTTCTTGATAGCGTCAATCTTGATATTTTTGAACGCTCCCTCAATATCCAAGAACGCGGCCATGGTATATTCCTTATACCGAAGTCCTTGTTCTATATAGCCCACCACATCACTCAGCGCACTCTCCACAGATTTACCCTTCAGGTAAGCATGTTGAGCACTACTCATGATGCTGGAGCTACCAGAAGATCTTAAATATAGATCTATCAGTCTCTCTAAAGTCTTCAAAAGGAAAGACGATAGGCTGATAGGTCTATAGTCCTTGGGTTTCGAGTGACAGGTCCTACCGAAAGGTGGTATGAATATGACCCTTACCTCTCTCCACCCCCTTGGAATATGTCTATGTACCAGACACCCCTTAAAAATCTTAACCAGTAGTAGACGAACCAACGGTGCATTCTGCAGCATGGCCGGAAAAATACCATCCGGGCTTGGTGACTTATAAGGCTCGAATGAATTCACCGCCCATGTGACCTTCTCCACGGTTATCAGGTCTCTTACCACTGTTCCAATTATCCAACTGGTGGACTCCGTGAAGAAGTGCTCTCCCTCACCTGATCCCTCCACCAATGGATCCCTACAACCCGGAAAATGGGTTTCCGAAAGCACAATAAGTGACTCAGAGCTAGACTCTGTCCATGAACCATCTGATCTCTAGATACTCCCAGGATCACTAGGGCCTTTTGACTGTATCTTCCTGAATCTGGATAGTTCATTGACAGAGTCAATGGCCTCGCTGTACTTAATCCACGAGCTTCTGTTAATAGACCCCGTTGCCTTTTCTACCACTTCGTCAAGATTACCCCTCAACATGAACTCCCTCGGAGTTCCAGTCAATGTTGACTCCAGATCCCGCCCGAAAGCGTCCCAATCCGTCCTTCTAGGATTCCTGAAAGGTTTCCCTTCAGAACCCAGAAGGTTCAGATTAAATGAATAATTTGAATCCTTTGGCCCTTAAACCACAGACCTGGTTATTATTTAGCCAAGGCTCCTGGATTAGGGCCACGACCACATTGGTCTTATTATTAATTCGGTCGAGGCCGCTTCACAATGGTGCAGATTTATCTGCACCATCCGCAACCTCTTTGGCTTTGTCATTTTTCGCGTAGCGAAATTTGATGTAGCCAAGCCCGAAAGTAGCAACACCCCCCCCAATGAGTCCAATTTCTTAATAGATTCCCGATCCACTGCAAATCGGAAATCTTTTCCTTGGTTCTCTTTACAAGTCAATGAAGAGACAAGTTTCCATTGACTTGTATTGATCCCCCTATTCTGTCCTTCCAATATTCCCAGTATGACTTCCACCGGCTTAATGGGTGGTGGAATCCATACCGTTACTATTGGCCGCAGAGGCAAT
Organism: Protocalliphora azurea; assembly: GCA_932274085.1. Lineage (NCBI taxonomy): Eukaryota > Metazoa > Arthropoda > Insecta > Diptera > Calliphoridae > Protocalliphora > Protocalliphora azurea. Next base: position 76,864,517 of record OW026519.1, read on the forward strand.
TCCGACGCTGGTATAACCTCCAGTTGCGCATCTGGACAGAGATTGCCACATCTGTCAACCGCGGCTTTCACGAATTCAAAAGTTCTTTGTTACCGCAACCAACAGTCTTGACGCCCCTTGTCCAGTCTGCACCCATGAAGGCTATTTCACCCGGCCTGTGCCTTGCCTGGAAGATTTCGTCCATAAGTTTGTCCTCAATCAGCCGCCACATTTCCGTACTGATTCTCCCATCTGGATCAGCACGGTCAATGACTGCTGCTTGAAGAATGTCCGACTTGGACGAATCCTTCCCCTTTTTGGACGATGAAGGTTGTACGTCACCAGATACTACCCGCTTTACTACTCCCTAATGAGAGTTTTTTGGCGAGTCACTCGGTGCCTTACCAACCTTCTTCGCAGATGGAATCTGCTGGTCATCCCCCGACCTCACTCTTTTTATGGTCCCCTTAGGAGGACCCTTAAAAGAGTCATGCGTTACATGACCTGCTTTCTTGGAGGTAGAGGGTATCTCATCTCCAGGCAGAGCTCCCCTAATTGACCACATTTGAGATTCCTTAGCGGGGCTCGCAAGAGCTTGGTTTACCCTCTCTACTCTCCTCTCAATGTGTTTTTTCCCACTACCAATCCTTGCTGACCTGTCACTTCCCTTGAGAGAACCTACAGGACTGCTGGATGGCTTGTGAGCACCACAATGTATACCAGCGTCGACTTGTGGTTCTAAAGTGCTGGTAGACACGGACTCTTTACCCTTGCGAGCAATTTGCGGACCTTCCTCTACTCACTTTAAAACCATCGGGATAAGACAATCCCAGGATGTCACCGATAGAGCCATAGGTCCGTTCAAACCTGTAGATGCTCTTTCGGTATTTCCTGCGAACATGCCTATCCCGCCCGTCTAACAGCGATGAGTCCTTCCTAGCCAACTTATTTAGTGCAGCTATAGAGGCCCTAACACCGTTCTTCGCCTTTTCAAAACTCTTTCGACTGTCGGTTACGGCCTGCTTATCCATTGGATATGCTACCGCTTCCTGCCGAACAATAGGTTTGGCCATAGGCCTTGACATGCCTGATGCCTCCGTCGAGCTCACCTGCTTCATACCCGGTGTTGACGCAGTGACTGCAGTTTCGCTTTCCTTGCCCCGATCAAGAGCAGAGACAACTGTTGTCTCATGCTCTTCATCGGATAAAAGAGACAGGTCCTCCAGTCCCTCCGTCGCACCAGATCCTACAGGGTCTTCCGCCGAGTCCAGCAGGCTGTCCTCCTCCGTCAGTTGGGTCATTAGTTGTCCGTGTTGTATGAGGATGTTCGTATGCAGTCTTAGCAAGTCCATGTCATCGTCCCCATCCTCATTTCCCCCCCCTTTCCCGACGTCGTCCTTGTTTTCCCCTATCTCCACCCTATCCCTAGCTCTTATGTCAGCGTCCGTCCCTTCCACTTCTCTGACGCAGTCTTCTTTGTCCATTGTCTTGTTCATCCCTTAACCTACTTGTTTCTATATATTTTCCTTCAATTTTTGTCCCTCGAGTATGCACGTAAAAAATAGACCATCTCGCGCAGTGACGGCGTACGCGGACTAGGCTGTAATACATCTGACCCTTGTCATCAGCATCAGAGGGGAGCTGTTCACTATTAGTTTCTTTTAGCACTAACTAATCATTCAGATCCTCGGCACTGCTACCAACCACCTTGATCTTAAAAGTGCATAATACCCATTTATTTGGTCCACGGAAAACGTATGACACCAAGACCCAGTGCCAGAGATGTATTCATTTCGGCGGAAACACCAAATAGAATACATCAATGCATCGCATCCAGTCCAGTAAGCCTTCCGTTTTCAGGACTGGGTGTGATACAAAGGATGCATTAATGTCGGCAAGGGAAGAGGGATCCAGCACCGTACATTAGTGCATCCAGTGTCTCTCGCCCAATCTCCCCTATCCGCCACCTGGGGACGCGTCCGATGGAAAGTAAACAGGTAAAGACTCCACACGGAAACAGGAGATCTAAACTTAATTTAAAACAGGAGATCTAAACTTAATTTAAAAAACAAGATTCTTATTTACAAAATGTGTATTCGGCCCGTTTTAACCTATGGTTGCCGAACTGAAAATAATTCACAACATACACCCCGGATATTCTACTGTATAGAAACTTTAACCATAAAATGTTTAATTCATTTGCAAGGAAACTGACTGTCATTTATTGAAATATGCAGAACGTCTACATATGAAATAATAAGGAATTTGCTAAACAATCCCTAAGACTCGTTTTTTTTTTACTTGAAGAGTGATAATTTTTGGTTGTTTTTAAATTATCATAACGTTCAAGTTCAAAGTTTTTTAGTAAACTTTTCCTTAATACTATGATATTAGTAGTTTCCTTATTTAATTATTTAGATATTAATTTGTTCCGTAATAATATTCTGAAAAAAATGTTTGATTATCTCAATTCGTCTAGACGTGAACAATTTTCAGTCAGCACTCTGAAATTAGTATGAAAAATTTCTATTTTTATACAAAAATATAGTACTATTCTTTCACTTTTTTCTCAAAGTTTCTTTAATAATTTTTTTTTACATATTTCAAAAGACAAGGCTTTAAAAATGCTTAATAAAGAAATTTTAAATTGATTTATGTTTGCACCCTACATCCAGCATTGGTCGAAAATGTTAAATTTAGAAAAAAGTCATTTTTATTGATTAATAAAAAAATGTCACGCGAGTTTTTTTTTTTTTTTTTTTTTTTTTTTTATAGTTTATAGACGTTATTTCATCGCAAAATAGATTTAGATCGATTTGTCACTAAACTGCTTCCCGCCCGTCCAAAAGCGAATGCAGATTTTATGAAAAAAGTAAACTTTTAAACAACTATTTTTAAATTGCACAAAAAAGCATATTATCATAATATTTTCACTATTATTTCTTATGTAATGTGTAAATACCCTATTATTCGGATCTTCATATTAATCGGTTAATTCGACAAATAATTATTTTAGGTTAAAAGTTGATCGGTTAATAACCGATTAATTGCAAATTGTTCGATTAGCCGAATAGTCTTAATAATACATGTAAAACATATAAATAACACTAATTATAATTATATAGAAACATAATGCTGATTAAATATTTCACAAAGGGTTCATCTTACCAGTTCTTTCGTGCATTTGTATGAAAAAATTATTTATTTATTTATTTATTTATTTTTTTTTGACAGTACTACAGAATATTCTAAATCCGTTTAATTTAATAAGTCAGCATTTTTAATGTAACTCTTTTTATTTTCTGCTTGAAAATGACTATTTTGCCATAAAAGTCAAAATTAATATTGATGTTTTTACGTATATTTTGCTGACGTAAATTAAAACTTTATAGCTTTGAAGTTACTTTGCTAAAAACTGTGGTTTCAGAATTTCAATTGTCACAAGAAGTTGTACTGTGTTATAACCTTTTTATGTCGCATTTTATTAAATATTCTATCCCAGCAAAAAATAATATCCAAAGAAGTCACGAAGATCCTGAATTTGTAATCCAAAAGTAGTGCAAATTCAGATCATTGGAAAATGTTTCGAATTCGGATCTATTTTAATCTTTGGATGATGAATATTTTATAATTATTTTTGCTTATTTTTGAAAAACTGCCAAAAACTACTTTGAACTATTTTTTTAGGAATGAAAGATTGATATTTATTTTACACAATACATGAGAAATAATAGTGAAAATATTATGCCTATTTTTTTTCATTCCTGCATTCGTTTTTTACCGGGTGGGAAGCAATTTAGTGTCAAATCGATATGAATCTATTTTATGACTAAATATCGTAAATAAATTTAAAAGAAAAAACTCCCGTAACATTTTTTATTAATTGATAAAAATGAAACAGAGAAAAAAATTAAAGAATAGTACTATATTTTTGTATAAAAATAGCAATTTTTCATACCAATTTTAGAGTGCTGACTTTGAACATTTTTCACATCTAGACGAATTGAGATAATCGAAAAATTTTTTCAGCATATTATTTATTTATTTACTATTATTTTTTAGAATTATTATTATTTTTTAGTATTATTATTATTTTTTAGTATTATTATTTTTTAGTATTATTATTATTTTTTAGTGTTATTATTATTTTTTAGTATTATTATTATTTTTTAGTATTATTATTATTTTTTAGTCTTATCATTATTTTTTAGTCTTATTATTTCTTAGTCTTATTATTTCTTAGTCTTATTATTATTTTTTAGTCTTATTATTATTTTTTAGTCTTATTATTTTTTTAGTCTTATTATTATTTTTTAGTCTTATTATTATTTCTTAGTCTTATTATTATTTTTTAGTCTTATTATTATTTCTTAGTCTTATTATTATTTTTTAGTCTTATTATTATTTTTTAGTCTTATTATTTTTTAGTCGTGTTATTATTTTTTAGTGTTATTATTATTTTTTTGTATTATTGTTATTATTATTATTATTATTATTATTATTATTATTATTATTATTATTATTATTAATATTATTATTATTATTATTATTATTATTATTATTATTATTATTATTATTATTATTATTATTATTATTCTTATTAGTATTATTGTTATTATTATTATTATTACTATTATTATTATTTTTTGTATTTTTATTTTATAGTCTATGTTTCATTATGTAGTTAGCTTAAAGTTAATCCCGCAGAAAATACTAGCAAAGAACGATATGAAATATTTAAATAAGTATACAATTTTTTATTTCTTTTTTTAGTGTGTATAATACAATTGTTATACATATATATTATCATATAATAAGCATAAAAAAGAATTAAAAAAAGAACTAAAAAATAAGTAAGTTATAAATAAGTAAATTTATTGTTTTTATTTTTTGTAATTATTCACTGCAACGATAAAAAGTGTGTTTTAGGCGTTTTTTTCTCTTTGGAATATAAGGAATATCTAGTAAATCGACGGGTAGGTTATTGAAGATTTTTGGTAAGGTGTTTTTTCCATAGATGTTTCTGTAGCGCTCAATTTTGAATCTTCCTTCTGAACGAAGTCTTATGTGTTGTACAAATGATTTATTAGTTTCAGGAAGGTTGTGTTTTTGTAAAACTCATTTATGAGAGTGGTGTAATATATACTATTGATGTTTAGTATTTTTAATTCCGTAGCGATAATGTTTTTGCTTCTAATGATGCTGTTGTTGATTATTCGACTTCCATTATTGGGAATATGGTGATTGTTGTTGAATGAATCGATTGTAGGTTGAATTTCCCCATGCTGTAATACCATGCCTTTTGCTAACGAAAAATTTGATTGCTTTAGTACATTAAACGTTGTGCAATTACTAAGATGATATAGGATATATGCTGATTTCCTTAATCTTTTTCGGATGTATTGGTTGTTTTTTTTTTTTTTTTTTTTTTTTTTTTTTTTCATAGACATTGTCGATATTGGCAAGGTTGGTGTTGGTGGCAGAATCATGAAGACATTCCGTATCATGAAATTTTATGGTTACATAGGTGTGAATAAGGTGTTTCGCTTTGGTATGCATTATCTTTGTTTTAGATGCGTTTATTATAATACCATTAACATGGCACCATTTACCTACCTTATTGAGTTGGTTTTGCATAAGACCTGTTGCAGTATCTATCTTTTTATCTGCTACGATAATACCATAGATAGTAGTTTATTTATTTTCCCTTCTGAAAACCGTACTGATCAGAATTTATAATTTTATTCTTCTCTAGAAATCCTGTAAGTCGCCTGATAATTATATCTTCTAGAACTTTTTCAACTACCAGCTATATAGCTATCAGTTTGTAGTTATAGCTATTTTTGCTCCGTTTTTATTGATCATATTGGAAATGTTTCTAGTACCTCTGGTATGATTCTTCAATGCATTTGTTTAAAAAAGTTGTAACTGGCGTTAAAATATCAGCGTATAATTTTAAATCTTGGCCTAATTCCATCTATTCCATCTGCTCCGTTTTGTTGTTACGTTCGGGCTTGGCTACGTCAAATTTCGATACTCGAAAAATGACAAAGCCAAAGAGGCTGCGGATGGTGCAGATAAATCTTCATCATTGTGGAGCGGCCTCGACCGAATTAATAACATACCTCAGTGACACCAATGTGGACGTGGCCCTAATCCAAGAGCCTTGGCTAGATAGATAGATAGAGAAGGTTGACGTGATACCAAAAAAAAAAAAAAAGTACCACATCTCCACCCAGAGACCGATCTCGGTCCGTTGTGAGTCCCTTCATTGTAAAGCTGTGAAAAAGACAGAAAAAAGGAGAATAGGAATAGAAAAGAAAAAGATAGGAATGAAAACGAATCATATAGGAGGATTAGCAGTGTTACCAATCTCCCTAGGGTTGTACCCCTGATTCTCCCTTAAACAGTCGATTCCTATGACGAAGCCTATGATGTCTACAAGTTCTACGTCCCGAAGGTCACTTAGCCCGCCGAGAAATTGGCTGCCCAGCCATATCATCCTACGATGCTGTAATCGTGGACAATGGCATATAATGAGCTCAATAGACTCGGTCTTGTCGACGTCTCCACATATTCCACAAAAATCGGAATTGCCAGCGTCCCATCTAGACCTCATCTTCCTTATCAAACAGTGACCCGTTATGGCCCCTATCATGATTCTTAAGCTTCTCCTATTCAAGCTTTGTCTACCCTTCACAAACTCCTCAATGCTGTGTCCCCCTAGTCACCAGTTTCCTTAAACATACTGCACCCAAGCTCGAGTTGATAATCCTGTTGCTCAGCATGAGGATTATCCATTCTATCAAGAAGTCATGTACTTTAAGCTCCATCAGTGCCTGCTTAATAGCGTCAATCTTGATATTATTGAACTCTCCCAGATTTACCCTTCAGGTAAGCATGTTGAGCACTACTCATGCTGTTGGTGCCAATAGATGATCAGTCTTTCTAATGTCTTCAAAAGAAAGATGATAGGCTGTTAGGTCTATAATCCTTGGGTTTCGAGTGACATGTCCTACCATCTTTAGGTATGAATATGACTTACCTCTCTCCACTCCTTCAGTATGTGTCTATGTAGTAGACACCCTTTAAAAATATCCACTAGTAGTTGACGAACCACCAACGGTGCGTTCTGTAACATGGCCGGAAAAATACAATCCGGGCCAGGTGACTTGTAAGGCTCGAATGAATTCACCGCCCATGTTACTTTCTCAACTGTAATCAGGTCTCTCACTACAGTTTCAACTATCATGATGGCGGACTCTGTGAAGAAGTGCTCTTCTCCACCTGTCCTTCCATCAATGGATCCTTACAACCCGGAAAGTGGGTTTTCAAAAGTACATTAAGTGACTCAGAGCTAGACTCCGTCCATGAACGATCTGATCTTTGGATACTCCCCGGAACACTAGGATCCTTCGACAGTATCTTCCTGAATCTGGATAGTTCATTGACAGAGTCAATGGTCTCGCTGAACCTAATCTACTAGACCCTTTTAGCTCGTCTAATGTCCTTTTTGTATTTATTAAAACTCACCCTATATGTGCCCTGTTATATAGCCTGCCAACTATGGTCCGTTGAACTCTCAACTCCTCTGATCACCAGACTGGCTGTTTCCCCTTACCCGGATAACTCACCGGGCAGGTGAGCTCATAGCTTCTGATAATAGACCCCGTTATTTCCTCCACCACTTCGTCAAGGTCATCCCTCGACATAAACTCCTTCGAAGTTCCAGTCAGTCTTGACCCTAAATCACTCCCGAAAGCGTCCCAATTCGTCCTTCTAGGATTCCTAAAAGGTTTCCTCCCCGAACCCAGAAAGTTCAGAATAAAGGTTATCCTGCCATGGTCAGAAAAAGAACACCCCATAGCCACCCTCCAATCTTAAACTAGGTCTCTGGAGTTAGTCAATGTGATATCTATTACCGAATTCCTATCCTTCGTCCTGAACGTGGGGCAGATTAAAAGATCATTCCTAATAATGAAATCAAAGATTGAGTCACCTCTCTTATTAGTATCCCTGCTACCCCATTGTCTGTGGTGTGCATTGTCATCGCAACCGTGCAATAGACGTACTCCATTCCGTCTTGCACACTCGTCTAAGGTCCACACCCTTTCATCCGGTGGTTCCGTCGCCTCATAGAGCATGTATACCGAGGCCAAGGCTAGTTTACTACCTCCTAACGCCTCTCCTTGACTCCATAACTAAAAGAATTAACTGAGGTTCATTCCTCACTAGGATACAAGTCCTTACCTTATCCTCACTCGACGGCACGTACAATTTGTATCCTTTAGCCCTAAGACCACACACCTGATTGTTATTTAGCCAAGGATCTTGGATTAGGGCCACGTCCACATTGGTTTCACTGAGGTAGGTTATTAATTCGGTCGAGGCCGTTCCACAATGATGCAGATTTATCTGCACCATCCGCAGCCTCTTTGGCTTTGTCATTTTTCGAGTATCGAAATTTGAAGTAGCCAAGCCCGAACGTAACAACCTCCCCCAATGAGTCCAATTTCTTAATAGATTCCCGATCTACTGCGAATCGGAAATCTTTTCCTTGGTTCTCTTTACAAGTCAATGAAGAGACAAGCTTCCATTGACTTGTATTGATCCCCCTATTCTGTCCTTCCAATATTCTCAGTATGACTTCCACTGGCTTAATGGGTGGTGGAATCCACACCGTGACTATTGGTCGCAATGGCAATTCCGACGCTGGTATAACCTCCAGTTGCGCATTCGGGTAAAGGCTACCACACCTGCTAATCGCAACTTAAAGGTTCCTTTATTACCGCAACCAACAGTTTTGACACCCTTTGTCCAGTCTGCATCCATGAAGGCTATTTCACTCGGCCTGTGCCTTTCGTGGAAGATTTCATCCATAAGCCTATCTTCAATCAGCCACCACATTTCCGTACTGATTCTCTCATCAAAATCAGCACGGTCAATGACTGCTGCTTGAAAAATGTCCGACTTGGACGAATCCTTCGCCTTTTTGGACGATGGAGGTTGATCATCACCAGATACTACCCGCTTTACTACTCCCTTATGAGAGTTTTTTGGCGAGTCACTCGGTGCCTTACCAACCTTCTTCACCGATAGTATCTGCTGGTTATCCCCAGACCTCACTCTTTTTATGGTCCCCTTTGCAGGATCTTTGAAAGAGTCATGTGGTACATGACCAGCTTTCTTGGAAGTAGAGGGTATCTCATCTCCAGGCAGACCTCCCCTAATGGACCTCATCTGAGAATCCTTAACGAGACTCGCAAGAGTTTGGTTTACCTTCTCTGCTCCTTCCTAGTTTGAGTTGTCTCACTACCAATCCTAGCTGACTTGTTCTTTCCCGTGCGAGAACTTACAAGACCGCTGGATGGCATGTGAGCAACTTCATACTTGTTAGTGGCGACTTGTGGCTCCAAAGTACTGGTAGATACGGACTCTTTACCCTTGCGAGCAAATTCCGGACCTTCCTCTACCTCCACTTTAAAACCTTGGGGATAAGACATTCCCAAGATATAACCGATCGAGTCATAGGTCCGTTCAAACCTGTATATACACTTTCGGTGTTTCCTACGAACATGTCTATCCCGCCCGTCTATCAGCGATGGGTCCTTCTTAGCCAACTTATTTAGTGCAGCTATAGAGGCCCTAACGCCGTTTTTCGCTTTTTCAAATCTCGTTTGACTGTCGGTTGCGGCCTGTTGATCCATTGGATGCTCTACCGCTACCTGCCGACCAATTGTTTTGGCCAAAGGCCTGGATATACCTGATGCCCCCGTCGAGCTGTCCTGCTCCATATCCAGTGTTGTCGCAGTGGTTGCAGTTCTATGCTCTTTGCTCCTATCAAGAGCAGAGATAACTGTTATCTCATGCTCTTCATCGGATCCAAGAGTCAGGTCCTCCAGCCCCTCTGTCGCACTGGATCCGACAAGATAATTCGCCGAGTAGAGCAGGCTATCCTCCTCCGTCAGTTGGGTCAGCAATAGTCCGTGTTGCATGAGAATGTCCTTATGCAGTCTCAACAAGTCCATGTCGTCATCCTCATGCTCCCCCCCTTTCAGAACGTCGTCCTTCTTCCTCCTTAACTCGACCCTATCCCTTACACCTATGTCAGCGTCCGTATTTTCCCTAACTAGATCCCTTTCGTCCTCTTTCCCTTTCGTCCACTTTCCCTTCGTCCTTTTTTCTCCTTAACCTATTTGTCCCAATAAAATTTTTATTCTCAATTTTAGTCGCACGAGTAGGCACCTAAAATATAGACGGTCTCGCGCAGTGACGGCGTACGCGGACTAGGCTGTAATACAACTGACCCTTGCCATCAGCATCAGAAGGGAGCTGTTCTCGATTAGTTTCTTTTCGCACTAACTAATCATTCAGATCCTCGACACTGCTACCTACCACCTTGATCTTAAAAGTGCACGATACCTGTTTATTTGGTCCGCGGGAAACGTATGGCACCAAGACCGTACCCAGTGGCAGAATCACCAATTAGAATACATCAATCCAGTCCAGCAATCCTATCCGTTTCCAGGACCGGGTGTTATACAAAGGATGCATTAATGCCGGCAAAGTGAGAGGGCTTCAGCACCATACATGAATACATCCAGTGCCTCTCGTCCAGTCCCCCTATTCGCCACTTGGGAACGCGTCCGGTGGAAGTACACAAGTAAAGACTCCGCACGGAGTGTTTAAGTTTATTGTCCTGCGAATTTGAAAATTTACCTCACTTATTAAATTTTCGTCATTATTAAAACACGTGTGTTCATTGCAATATTAAAATGACTAGTATAATTATCAGGAATGCCAAAGAATCCAAAACTTTTTTTTTTTTTTTTTTTTTTTTTTGGAATTGCAAAACAATATTGATTTCATTTGGTGTCATAAAACCAATAAGTCCATTTTGGTTTAGGTATTTTCGAATTCAAATAAAACTTATGTTTGAATCCGCTGTTTTATGTTTTTATTTACATTTTTAATATAAATTTTTGAGCAAAAATATATAAACCTCAATGTTGTTATTTAAACGTTTAAAAAATAAATGAATATAAAACAAAATAATAAATAATATGGAGTCTGCTGTTGTTGTAATTTTATTAGTGGAAGGAGAGAAATCAGAGAAAGTGAAAAGAAGAATTTTAAGTGATGGAAGCAACCAACTGAAGTTGCCGGAGACAGCGTATGTACATTTTTATAAAGAGTCTTCTTATTTTAACTTCCTTTGAAGATTTGTAGCATATAATTGACACTATTAAGAGGCACTTGTCACGTTTCAAAATTTCGCCAATGTTTTTTGCTGAATAATCTTATCAGAGATCTATGGAGAGCGACTATAACATAAGTCTGGGAAGAAGCACTGTGTCAACAATTTTAGATGTTTTCAAGGTTATGAAGTGCTTTATTTCTACAATAAATATAAAATTCCCTCAATAATTGTGTTGATCGTTTATACTTCAATAGTGAACGATATTATATGATTGTAAGTAAAATATACATAAACTTTAATAGTTTATTTCCTCTTAAGAATTATTCATATTCATATTTGCGATGGTGAAATGAAAGTTCGAGCATGACGCGTTTCTATGGAATATTATTAGTGCCAGACAATATTTTCTGAGGAAGTATGAATCAGGCTACCGCACATCAAAATTACTAGGAGATTGTGGATATGGCATTGAGCACTTTTTATTAACTCTGTTCAGAGATACGCCTTATAATTCCAAGGAATATAAATTCAATATGGACCATTCATCAGCTCGTAACATTGTGGAGCGAACCCTGCATTATCTACCGGAAAAGGTAGTAAAAATTATAAATGACTGATGTGCTTAACATAACATATTTAGAAGTTACAACGTCGATTACAACGAAAATGACATTCATTTGCCATCCAATGATCTTGAGGACAATTATCACATTTCCAGCAATTACGTCACTACAAAATAAAGGTCAAAGGATTAGTGATTAAATAGCCAATAATTTATAAAAAAAATGAAAACAAAAAACAATTCAAAAGTAAAAAATATTTATTTGGAATAAAAAAGACAAGATTTATAATAAAATTGGCAGTCTTTTTGTTCTAGTATAGATACTTAATAGATACATATGTGTTTTTTTTTATTTTTTATCATTATAATACTAAAATAACAGCAAATTTTTGTACTTATAGGAACGAATATAAAATCTTTTTTAATTTTTTAAAAATCACTTCATAGAATTTTTGGTATTTGAACTTTAGTAATTCGTGTTTCCTTTTTAACATATTTTTTTCTTGCAAAATTTTAGTAGTGGCACGCACAAATTCACTTTTTAGATCGGTGACTGCACTTGCAATTGTGCCATTACCCTTTTCAATTGCTTTATAGGCTGCTTGCGTTTTTCTTTTCAATTTTTATTAGGTTAGGTTAAAAAGGGCGGCGTCCTCACGCCTCCACCCAGAGACTATCCGGTCCATTGTTATCCCTTTATAAATACCAGAGAGCTAATAAACGAAGAAAGAGAAAAACCTTAGTAAAATAAGGCACAAGATTGGAAAGAAAGATAACGAAATATAAGAAAAGTGTGGAACCTAAGACCCATCAATCAACCCCGACTATTTCTAAGCCACTTTATTCCCATTACGAACCCTATAAGGTTACTGAGATTCACAGGAATTCATCCATGATGTCCGTTTCACCAGTCTTTTATGTCCTTATACTTAGTGAAGCTTTCCCTATAGCTGTCCCAATCTGCCTGACTCCTCGTAAGTTTGGCTCTAATGAACAGTCTTCTAACTGTAGACCGTTGGACCCTAAGTTCACTGGTCAACCTTTTGCCAGGATAAATCACCGGGCAACTGAGCTCAAAGCTACTCTTAATTACCTCCGTGAATCCGTTCGGATCTTTTAACGTTCCTCCTGTTCTTTCTGACAAGGTACTTATCCTTGCTTGCAAGTGGCATTATGCTTCTCTTAGCTATCTTAAGCAGATAGATAAGAGAAGCTCTTGCGCCACTCCGAGCCTTCAATTTTTATTAACTCGCTTTCTTTTATTGTGTTCATCTGAAAATTTCTTCCAATTTATTATCTATTTTAAGCCATTTTGGAGTGCAGGTAACTAATACATTGGCAGTCTCATCTTCATTGAGACCAACCGCTACACCAGCAATTCCTTCTACCTACTGTGCAATACCACATATACGCATTATTATTTGTTTCCAATAGTAAAATCGATAAAATTGAATACTGTGACACCTAAAACCCACACTAATACTTGTTCGAACATAAAATCAATGACATTAGAGTCCATAACACCTAAGTATTAAATTCCGACAACAATTGGATTCTGTGACAACCCTTTATTTATATCATGGTAGAAAAAAAAAGGTAGTTTCAAACAATTTTGTTAAAAAAAAAAAGGAATTTTGAAGTTTATTCTTTTTGTAAATATTAAAAACAAATATTGCCATATTTTAGGAAGGGAATTTTTTTTTTATTAAAAATGTGTAATTAAATTATTTAATATATGTATATATATTAAAGTGCATTGATTTGTATGGAGAAAATATTGCAAATTGTACTCCCTAAAATTAAAGACTGATATGTTTTAGAATAATCCCCAAAATATTTCGGTTTAATCACTTCGTTCACGTTTTTGGAAATACCTCTAAAATTTTGGTTTTCGATCAACAGTGTACATAATTTTTAACTTTTTGTCAAAAAATTACAAATATGATATAAACAAGTGACGTTGAATATATAATGAGTAAAAAATTTTCAAATTAGTTTTCATTCTCGCGAAATTAAAATTTTAGTAAAATTTTCTATGATTTTGTTATTGTTATTTTTGATATTTTCCATCGTAATTTATATTTTAGGGTATCATTGGAAAGGTTTTATTCAATACTATTGATATTAACCCTTTAGTTGGACAAGTAATATTTTGGGATTTCCGGTTCATAATTGGTTATTTTTTTTTTTTTTTTTTGTTAAATAAATGGTTAGTTAAGAAAATAAATGCCACAAAAAGCATAGATTTATCATAAAAACCATAAATTCGTGTAAAAAGGTTACTCTCTTCTGCCGGCGCTTTCTCACATATTATATCAGCGTTAATCTAAGTTGTAGACCTGGGGTCATCATCAAGAAATATTTTTCTATCATAAAAAGTAACAAAACGTCGTCAGAGCTTAAAAATTAAAATTAAAAATTATGTATTTTTTTGTCAGTTCATCTTATAAGACAATTGTGTAGAAAAATCGCATCATAACAGTCTCAGAGAGGGAATTTGACACTCTCTGATAGAAAAATCTTACATATTTTACGCCTTGATGGGCTGTTATACATCTTTATAATTCTGAAAAATATTAAAATTGCAAATTTATTTTTAAATACACTAATTTTATTTATTTATTTTTATTCTCGTATTATTTTTTGTACATTAGGATCGACCTAATGAAGGAAGAGGGTGGTGGAAGTGTGGAGCTAATACCTGGAGGCAGGGAAGTTCAAGTCACATCTCAAAATCTTTTTGACTACATAAGACGTTATACAGAATATAGACTTATAAAAGCGCAAGAAAAAGCATTGGAGGTAAAAATACTATATAATTTGTTATTTAATAGAATATTTTATGACTTTTTGTAGGCCATCCGAGATGGTGTTTTTGATGTTTTGCCAGATAATTGTATGCAAAGTTTGACAGCAGAAGATTTACGGTTACTTTTAAATGGCGTCGGAGATATAAATGTATCGACATTAATATCGTATACAACATTTAATGATGAATCAAGTGAGGGTTCGGATAAACTTTTGAAATTTAAACGTTGGTTCTGGAGTATTGTCGAGAAGATGAATACATTGGAACGCCAAGATTTGGTAAGAAAATACACAGCCAACTAATACATTCACTATTTGATTTTTTTTTACATCTTCAAATTTCATGTTTTAAATTCACTCTTATAGGTATACTTTTGGACGGGATCTCCTGCTTTGCCGGCGTCAGAAGAAGGATTTCAGCCGTTACCATCTGTCACCATACGTCCGGCTGATGATACGCATTTGCCAACCGCAAATACTTGTATATCAAGGCTATACATACCCCTTTATTCAAGCAAGTCAATATTGCGTAGCAAGTTGCTGTTGGCTATAAAATCCAAAAATTTTGGTTTTGTATAAATGAACAAAGATATATATATATATATATATATATATATATATATATATATATATATATATATATATATATATATATATATATATATATATATATATATATATATATATATTTTGCTTCGTTCACAATCCTTTTGATATTATCTGTTTATAAAAGAATAGATTTGAAAATTATTAAACGTCTTGACTTATTTTATTACTAATACGGCCTAAAAAATTAAATGAAAAGTGAACAATGATGGTAATGTTGTTTGTAGCAGGAATTGTTATTAGAAATTATATACAACAGCCACAAAATCATTCTCCATTCCTACATACATAGAATTTATAATAAAATTAAGAAATCGGACTTTTTGTTGTTTTATCTTTGGTATAATTATATAAATACTTTATTTATTTTTTTTAATTTGAATACCTACCACTTGAA
Organism: Protocalliphora azurea; assembly: GCA_932274085.1. Lineage (NCBI taxonomy): Eukaryota > Metazoa > Arthropoda > Insecta > Diptera > Calliphoridae > Protocalliphora > Protocalliphora azurea. Next base: position 76,880,069 of record OW026519.1, read on the forward strand.
TTTGTGAAAATATCTTCTATAAATTATGTTTCTGCATATTTAAACATATGTTTTTTTTAGTTATAATAAAATAAATTCTTATTTAAAAATACTTTTCTGATTCTTCTGAGTATTTTTATAAACTTAATCACAAATACGGGAAAACTTTATTATTATATACCCACACATAAATAAGTACGTATAAATATTATATACCTATGCATATAAATAATATGAATAATAACTATATTACTACTATATAACTATCAACTAAATAAATCATAAAACTTTATTATATCATTAATAAAAATGAATTAAATACATATTAAACATTATAAATATAAAAATGAATGCAAAAACCATATAAGTACTAATGTATTAAAATAAATGAACTAATAAATCTGCTTTGAAATACAAATAGATATAACATTTTAACTACAATAAGATATAAGAACGATAAGATTTTTAATCAAAGTATAACAAGTAGTCCGACTCTATTTTTGAAATTGCTCTCTCAAATATACAAGTGTCTTTTGAATTAAGAGAACTGTAAACAAAGAAGAAAAATGCAGAACTTGTAAATGCAAATTTTCGAATAATGTATGCATTTTTTGTTTTTTTTTTTTTTTTTTTTCAAACTTATTACACAAATATGTCGCGATATCAGCCTTTGTCAGGCACTTGCCGTGTCAACATCGCGTTTTTCGTAGTTGTTTTTAATCGGGTAAGTAATTGTGATAAAAGGTTATTTGGTTATAGAGCTTGATTTTTGTTATTTTTATATAAATTAGTTCGTTGCTGAATTTACCTTTTTGGAAGGAGAGTGAAATGAGATTTTAATTTCAACATAAACGTGGTTGACCAACCCTACCACAATTGGTTTAGGGATCTCGATCCTTTATATGATAAATCTAAACCGACAAAAATGAAGAGATTATCCTTTACGAAGTGTTACACCCAATAATGACCGCATTCCAAGCTATTTACTTGCTTCTGCAGGTAATAAAATCTCTAGTCTCCTATAATGTCATCCAGTTTGAAAAAGACTTAAATGTTATTTCTCGTTATTACTTGGACATTACTGAGATGCGTAGCGATGATCTCATGGTTAAAGCAGCAGATATGGAAGCAGCCAAACGATTTGTTCCTCTATCAATAAATGTGCATAAACATTTCAATTCAACACAAGTAAGAATTTTTTTCAAGAAAAACGTTTCAGAGGAAGAACTGTTGCATTATTAGAAGATCAGAAAGTAGTTGAAATATGTAAACAAACTAGAAAAGAAGGCAATAACTTCATAGCTACAGGTACAGTCGTTGCTATTTTTGACCCCATACGTCCGGAAGGATTCTTAAAGCTTGGATGGGAAAAAGTATGAGTTGAACACGTTAATAACACAGGTATACAATGTTTTGGACCTGAGCAACTAAAAGTGGTTTCTAAGGCCATTTGGGGCGTTGAATTCGAATCTTCACTTATTTTTCGAGATACCAAAAATATTTTTTGCTATATTTGAGATCTGATAACCTATTTTTTCTATAAAAAGTAATAAATTGGAATTAAAGATGTGTCAAATGTAATCGTTCGTATTGTTTGAGATCTGTTTCACGTATTAGAGTCAAATAGTAGGAACTCATCATGCCCTCAACCCCAAATCCTTGGTATAGTTTCTCGATTTTCGTCAAATTTTACAACATTTGCTCTTTTTTCTTGTAACTTGCACCACTAAACTCTTAAATGAAAAACCGAAATATCGAAAAACTAAAATTATGTTTTAGAGATATTCAAGATCCAATCTTGTGGTACTTTGGAAACAAGCTGTCCATTATTTTCTGCAAAGCAGGGGATTGCAATTACCGATAATGTCGCTAAGACGATTTTCTCATTATCTCTCCATTGGCGGTTTATTGGACCTTAAACATTTTGTTTAAAATTACGTCAGTCATTATTTTTCTAATATTAGATTTGGTAAATATACCTTGTGTAATTTTTGTTACTGTGGCATGAAAGTATCCTTTGCAAATGATATCGAACTGTGTGTTCATGAAATCGAAAAAATCGCTGATATCATCTCTGAAGTATATATACTTCTCTTGAGAAACGGGAATAATCAGGGGTGTCATAGAAACCAATCTTATCGGTATTGGATTTGAAACCGACAAAAAAAAAAATACGATGGTGTCATGAAATCCAATGTTATCGGTTTTTTGTTCGAACTAAAATTAGTGTCTGTTTTAGGTGTCACAGAAACCAATGTTATCGGTTTTGTTATTGAAAATAAACCAAGCAGCTTACAGTTATTGGAAATACACAGTTTTATTGAAATACAAATTTAATTCTACTTTTATTTTAAATTAGTTTTATTTTAGTTTGTATATACATATTTTGTTACAAGGTATTGGCTATTTCATCTCTTATCCTTTGACCTTCACTTTGAAGAGACGAATTTGATGGCAATGTTGCATTATCTCCATTATCATGTGGTGTCAAAGTTATGTTTTCCTCAATGTTTTGTACTTTGTAGCTTCTGCAGATGTTGTGAAGTGCACAGCAGGAGTTTATTATTTTTACAACCTTTTCTGGTTGATAATGTAGTGTGCTCATTAAGCAGCGAAACCGGCTTTTCAAAACTCCTATAGTTCGTTCCACAATATTACGGGCTGATGAGTGAGCTATATTAAATTTATATTCTTTTGAGTTGCAACGTGGATCCCTGTATGGTGTCAAAAAAAAGGTTCAATGCCATATCCACAATCTCCTAATAATTTTGATGTCCGATCTCCTGATTCATACCTGGTGAGGAAATGATTTCTGGCGCTACTTATGTTCCATTTGAATGCGTCATGGCTTGAGCCGGGATACCGTGCATCAACCGCCCGAATTTTCATTTCGTGGTCACAAATCTGAACATTAATGCATAGTATGTGCATTAAAATTAGTTTCATAGTAAACTTAATAAATAATATAAAACTGTGTTGGTACAATAAGTACTTACAATCATGGCATTCATACTGAAATATCCCTTTCGGTTGAAGTATAAATGCTCATTAAAGGTAGGCTTTATAATCTTGACGTGTGTCCCGTCGATGCAGCCAAATATTGAAGGAATTTTATGTTTATTATAGACATAGTCTCTTGATCTTTGCTTTTCGCTAGAATTCATTTCAAGTTGCACCCACTGTGGACAAATAAAGCGCTCTATAACATTGAGTACATCATCTAGAATAGTTGAGACTGTACTTCTTCCTAGACATATGCTAGAATCGTTCCCAACAGCTCTCTGATAGGAACCTTTAGCTAAGAATCGCAACGAAGTTTACAGTTGCAGCAATGGCGGGATCTTAGAACGTGAGAGGTGTTCTTTTATTACATCTAGTACGATGCAAAAAGCGTCTTTGTTTAAACGGTAATAACCTATGAAACTGCAAAGCAGGTTTAAATATGAACACAGGTTATAACAAATGAATTTACGCTGTCTCCGGCAAATCAAGCGGGTTGCTGCAATCTCGCAAAAGTCTTCTTCTCACCTTTTCTGCGCGCTCTTCCTCCAACAGCAAATATGCAATAGCAGCAGTGGTAATTTTTTTATAGTTTAAACAAGAATTTCTTATCAAAAGGTTTTTTTCTTATATTTTCAATATATTTGCTTTATATTATCACAAAACAAAATTTCACAAATATAAGCAACAAATACAAATAATATAAAGATAGAATTTATTTTATACATATGTATGTATGTATGTTTACTGTATTACCACTTCTTATATTCTTTTATTTACTCTTTTTTTTTATTAAAAACACGAGTTTTTACAATATTTTAGCAATAATACTATAATTTACAAAATTTTCAAACCAAAAATTACATTAAAAGCTGTAAACAAATGAGCCAAAACATAAAACAGCTGATTCGAACATCGGTTTTATTTGCCTTCGAAAATAACAAAACCGACTTGTTTTCATGACACCAAATGAAACCAATATTGGTTTGTAAAACCGACAATCAGCAAAACCGACTTGGATTCTATGACACCCCTGAATGACTCATTTTTGGTCGCGTTTACGTTTTGGTGAAGCAGGGACATCAACAAGGGGGTGAGTTAGTATTTGAATTTATAACTAGTTGTAGTCTTCGTATCTGTAATAGGGGTAATCATCCTACATTCAAAACGAAAGATAGGGAAAAGGTTATAGATGTGACGCTAGCGAACCAAGGGGGTGAATTTGTCGAGGAATGGAGGGTGGCTATGAATTCTTCCTTTTCGGATCATAGTATGATATCCTGCAGTCTTGACTTTGTGAAACCGAGGCCTTATGGGAACTCCAGAAGGACGGATTGGAAGTCCTTCGGTGAGTTAGTTAATAGGAATTTAAGGGATACTAAGGACTGGAGGAATTCGGCTGAGGGTATCGAGGAAGTCGTGAATAATTTCACTGATGTAATTAACAGTAGCTTTGAACTCAGTTGCCCGGTGATTTATCCTGGCAAACGTCAGCCGAAATGGTGCACCAGGGAACTTAGGGTTCAACGGTCTACAGTAAGAAGGCTGTTTAATAGAGCCAAGCTGACGAGGAGTCAGGTGGATTGGAACAGCTATATGGAAAGCTTCATTAAGTATAAGAGGGACGTAAGACGGGCGAAACGGACATCATGGGTGAATTTCTGTAAATCCGTGGACTCTGTTAACGAGTTGTCTAGATTGGCACCTGGATATATACAACGTGCGGACAACTCGTGGACGGAGTTTGGCTTGGAGTCCCTCAGCTTACTTATGGAGTCTCACTTCTCTGGCTGTAATTATATAGAATCTGATGGTAGTGTCAGTGATAACTTACAGTCCGGACCAGAAGAGGGTGATATCGATGCGATACAGGAGATAATCACTGGATACAAGGTAAGAAGGGCGGTAAAGTCATTTGGGCCATACAAGTTACCTTCCAATTGAGGAGTTCGTGAGATGAATGGCTGTGCGGGGCCTGTTTAGGCTGAAGGAATTTGGATTAATAAGAAGCTTCACAGCGGGGCATGTTAGCATACTTAATGAAGTCCAGTTTGATAGTCGAACATTATGTCGGTACACTGTAATTGACTTCGAGGCAATGACAAGTTATTGTGTCAGGTCCAGATCGGTGCTTGAATGTAGGAAGAATTTATCTGTTGAGTTCCTGGTCACTGCGATATTCTCGGCAATTAAATAGGTATCGGTTAGGATTCCAATTGGGTCATATTTCATGGCCATAAGAAAATGGATTTTAGGAAGAACGAATCATGCTTGGAGGAGTAGAATGGATTGTAAGGTATCTAGAGCGTTATGGCATAGTCTTAAACTAGAGTCTAAGAGTCATTGTTAATATGATTACTGGTCACCTCGCAATAAGAAATATGACCAGTAAGTAAGACACTGGAACGTCAGACTTTTTTAGGACATGCGATGATGCGAAGGAGCTAGAGACAATGGTAATTAAATGCAAAACCCTCTCATTTTTTTATTTATACACATTGAATACATTAAAAGTGCATAACCCATCTCTCTTTAAAATTGTCAATATTGTAAAATGTTAAAAACAAATATTGAAAAAGATTTTTTTTAATACTTGCAAAATAAGAGAAATAAACAGTTTTTTGCTCTCCTGAAAAGTTGTGTTTTTCGAGATGAGGGTTTTGAATATAGGCCCTCGATATAAACTAAGGTATTAGTATAAATATGTATGTTCTGGCGCTTTTTTCCCTTATGGGATTCCCATAAGAAGGAATTTTGAAGATGAATTTGTTTTTATGAAATTGAAACGTTTTTGTTTTCAATGAAAAGGAATTTGTGTTTATGAAATCTCAGCAAAAACTTTGCTTTCCTGGTAAGGTAGCAGGTAGGTTAGGTTAAAAAGGGCGGCGTCTTATCGCCTCCACCCAGAGACCATCCGGTCCATTGTGATCCCTTTATAAAAAAAAACCAAAGAAAGCTAATAGAAGAGGAAAGAAAAGAAGGAGAAAAACCTAAGCAGAAGAAGGCACAAGAATAGAAAGATAACGAAATAAAATAATAGTGTGGAATCCAAGACCCACCACTCGGCTCTGAATACATCTAAGCCACTTTATCCCCATTACGAACCCTATAAGGTTGCCAGTTCTTTTACCCGTAACCTTCTCTAGTTCGTCTAGAATATGGCTTCCAAACCACTTCAGTCTATTACGCTGAAGCTCTCCACAATGACAGAGTATGTTCTCCACTGCCTTTAGCTCTTCCACATTACCGCAAGTCCTACATTAGTCTGACGTGCTAGTGTCCCACTTACTGTTCGTATTCCCTATTGCGAGGTGACCAGTAATCATAGCAACAATGACCCTTAGATTTCCAAGATTCATGCCCAGCAGATGCTTCGAATCTGCTGGTTTAAGACTAGGCCATATCGCTCTAGATACCTTGCAGTCCATTTTGCTTCTCCAGTCATGATTCGCCCTTCCTAAAGTCCATTCTCTTATGGCCATGAAATATGACCCAATTGGAATCCTAACCAATACCTCCACAAAAGATCTGTTCCGAGCCCTTACGAGCTAGCTCATCCGCTATTTCATTGCCGAAAATATCGCAGTGATCAGGGACCCAACAGAGTCTTATTCTGTAGGTATCCATTAGCCTTCTAAATTTATTCATACACTCAAGCACTAGTCTGGATCTGACACAATAACTTGTCCTTGCCAGTAGTGCTACCTGACTATCCACATAGATAATTACCTCAGTGTCGCTCTGAACATTCTCCTACAGTAATCCTACGGCCTTGTAAATGACAAGAATTTCTTCCTGGGCAACGCTGCAACTATCAGACAATCTTAAAAATCGTTTGATATCCGTTCCTCAGAAGTAGACACCCTCCCCTGTGCCTACTTCCATCTTCGAGCCATCTGTGAAGATAGCACACCCTCCATGGAGCTTCTACGCTCCAGTCCAGAGGTCCCTACTAGGAATTTCAATAACGGGAGTTGCCTCGAAATTTATTGTATTACCGACATAATCCGTTTGGGCGGCCAAGGATTTTGTTCGACTATCAAACTTGACTTCATTAAGTATGCTAACATGCCCCGCTGTGAAGCTCCCTATAATCCCAATTCCTTCAGAACAGCCATTCCTCTCACAAACTCCTCAAATGGAAGAAGGTGGAGAATGATGTCCAGTGTCGCCTGAGGTGTACTTCTCACGGCACCAGTAATGCCAATTGAAGCACATCTCTGAACTTTAGAGAGAAGGTTCCTCTAAGTTCCTTTCCTTAATGCTTCCCACCAGGCCAAACGTCCATAAGTGAGGATAGTCTCACTACCGATGTGTATATACAATTACAGGTTTTAGACCCCAGTTCTTCCCTACAGAGCTCCTGCATGCGTAGTAGCCATTAAGCCCCTTCCTTACCCTTTCCTGAGTATTTCTCTTCCAAGACAATTTGCTGTCCGAGTAAATGCCCAGGTACTTGGCCTCCCTTGGCAATCTGTCCCATTCAATACTGGTAGACTAAATGTCTCAACCTTATATCTCCTGGTAAACAGAACTAGTTCAGTATTTTCAGGGTTGACACCCACTCCATTACTGTTTGCCCATTGGGAAAGTTCTCGCAGCCCAGATTGCAAGACCTCGCTGATCGTGGGTAGAAATTTGCCCGAGACCAACAATACCACATCGTCAACGTAGGCTACGATTTTCCTTCCCATGGCATCGAACTGTCTCAGTATGGCGTTCATTGCCAAAAGCCACAATAATGGTGAAAGAACCCCCACCCCACTTGCGGTGTGCCCCTTGTCACAAGCTTCCTTATGCAAGTGTCTCCCATACTCGAGTTGATAACCCTGCTGCTTAGCATCATCGTCTTATGTCCTTCCTATACTTAATGAAGCTTTCCCTATAGCTGTCTCAATTCAGCTGGCTCCTCGTTAGCTTGGCTCTATTAAACAGCCTTCTTACTGCAGATCGTTGAACCCTAAATTCACTGGTCCACCTTTTCCATGATAAATCACCGTTCAACTGAGCTCAAAGCTACTTTTAATTACATTCGTGAAATTATTCAGGACTTCCTCGATACCCCCAGCTGAATTTCTCCAGCCGTCAGTATCCCTATCAACTAACTCACCGAAGGACTTCCAATCCGTCCTTCTGGAGTTCCCATAAGGCCTCGGTTTCACAAAGTCAAGACTGCAGGATATCATACTATGATCCGAAAAGGAATAATTCATAGCCACCCTCCAGTCCTTGACAAATTCACCCCCTTGCTTCGCTAGTGTCACATCTTTAACCGTTTCCCTATCTTTCGTTCTGAATGTAGAATCATTACCCCTATTACAGATATGAAGATCACAACTAGTTATAAAATCAAATTCTAACTCACCCCTCTTGTTGATGTCACTGCTCCCCATTGGTAGAGTGGTGAGATTCACATCCCAAAACCATATACATTCCTCTCCTCCTGCTGTGCTCCACCAAATGCTGCACAGCGATGCCCGGTGAATCGGCCGCCTCATATAGCATGTACACGGATGCCAGTACAAGCCTACTGCCTCTAGTGACCCCCCACTGGATAGCTGCAAGGTCTCCGTTGCTAATAGAATAAAAAAGATTAATATTCAAATCATTCTTAGCCAATTTACATGTCCTTACCTTCTCCAATGTGGACGGTATGAACAGGTTATATACAGTGGTCCTTAAACCGAAAACCTTGGTGTTGCTAAAGTGCCACGTCCACTTTGGAGTCAATGAGGAGTTTTGTCAATTCGGTTGAAGCTGCTTCACAGTGATGCAAATTAATTTGCACCACTGACAGCCTCCACTTTGGAGTCAATGAGGAGTTTTGTCAATTCGGTTGAAGCTGCTTCACAGTGATGCAAATTAATTTGCACCACTGACAGCCTCTTTGGGTTTATCAGATTTAGCATACCTAAATCTAATTATCCCAAAACCATAATTGACAACTCCCCCCCGTGACTCCAGCTTCTTCAGAGACTCCTGATCCACTACGAATCTGAAGTCTCTGCCTTGGTTCTCCTTACAGGTCATGGAGTTCACAATCTTCCATTGACCTGTAACAGGACCTACATTTTGATTTTCCAATATTGTCAGAATGGTTTCAACCTCTGGAATGGGCGGAGGAAACCACGACTATCAAACTTGTCTTCATTAAGTATGCTAACATGCAGGTTTTAGACCCCAGTTCTGCATGCGTAGTAGCCATTAAGCCCCTTCCTTGCCCTTTCCTGAGTATTTCTAAAGAAAGATAAAGAGAATCGCACTTAGCAACCTCGTTTTTAAGAAAATCGAAAGATTTCTAATTACCGCAGTTGATAGTTTTAACTCCCTTCAACAAGTCCGCGCCTTTGAAATTCACCTCGTCTGGCCTTCCTCTTACGAGGGCGATCTCTTCAATGATCTTGTGTTCAATCCGTGGACATTGTTCAACGCTGATCCTCCCATCTGGATCAACTTTGTCAATGACAGCAGCTTGAATACAGTTCTGCAGCGTTGATTCGTTCGCCTTTTTCGATGTTGAGGGCTGTTCGCCCCCTGACCCAGCTCTTTTAATAACTTTGTGGGGGCCCTTAGCGGAGCCTGAAGGTGTGCGAGCAACCTTCTTGGCTATCGAGGTTTGCTGGTCATCCCCAGACCTGGCCCTTTTAATGACTCGAAGGAGAAGACCGCATACCAGAGATTTTAGCAACCCCACCAGTGGTGCCCTTATAGCTTCCACTGGTAGAGCTGGTCGGCCTCTGACCTACTGCATTCTTGTTTGTCGATGGCTGATCATATCCAGGCCTAGTATCCCTGACAATCTTGCGAATTGCCAGATTTGCTGGCTGGTGCGTGAACAGCCTCACCTCTGGAAGTCTTTAGCTTGCCAGTCTTCACCTACTGGTCCATAAGGGTTGCAGGTTTGGCTGTACGCCACTACACTTATTCCTGCTCCGGAACGGATCATTGAGGATAAGACATTCCCAGAGAGTCACATGCAGGCCAGTAGATCTGTTCGGATCTTTTAACGTTCCCCCTGTGCTTTCTGATAAGGTACTTATCCTTGCTTATAAGTGGCATTAAGCCTCTCTTAGATATCTTATGCAGATAGATAAGAGAAGCTCTTGTGACACTCCGAGCCTACAATTTTTATTAACTCGCTTTCTTTTATTGTGTTCATCTGAAAATTTTGGAGTGCAGGTAACTAATACATGTGATACTGGCTGTCTCATCTTCGCTGGACCAACCACTACACCAGCAATTCATTCTACCTACTGTGCAATATTCTTTGTTTCCGATAGAAAATCGATAAAATTGAATTCTGTGACACCTAAAACCCACACTAATACTTGTTCGAACATTAAAACGATAACATTAGAGTTCATAACACCTAAGTATTTTTTTTTTTTTTTTGTAGTCTTCAAATCAAATTCCGACAACAATTGGATTCTGTGACAACCCTTTATTTATATCAAGGTAGAAAAAAGAAAAGGTAGTTTCAAACAATTTTGTTAAAAAAAAGAAATTTTGAAGTTTATATTTTTTTAATTATTAAAAACAAATATTGCCATATTTTAGGAAGGGAATTTTTTATTAAAAATGTGTAATTAAGTTATTTAATGTATGTATATATATTAAAGTGCATTGATTTGTATGGAGAAAATATTGCAAATGTACTCCCTAAAATTAAAGGCTGATATGTTTTAAAATAATCCCCAAAATATTTCGGTTTAATCATTTCGTTCACGTTTTTTGAAATACCTCCAAAATTTTGATTTTCGATCAACAGTGTACATAATTTTTGACTTTTTGTCAAGAAATTACAACATATGATATAAACAAGTGACGTAACAAATTTTTCAAATCAGTTTTCATTCTCGCGAAATTAAAATTTTAATAAAATGTTCTATGATTTTGTTATCTTTGATATTTTCCATCGTAATTTATATTTTAGGGTATCATTGGAGAGGTTTTATTCAATACTATTGATATATGTATTTATTTAACCCTTTAGTTGGACAAGTAATATTTTGGGATTTCCGGTCCATAATTGGTTAATTTTTTTGTTAAATAAATGGTTAGTTAAGAAAATAAATGTCACCAAAAGCATAGATTTATCATAAAAACTATAAATTCGTGTAAAATGATTACTCTCTTCTGCCGGCGTTTTCTCGCATATTATATCAACTTTAATCTAAGTTGTAGACCTGGGGTCATCGTCATGACCCCATTTTGTTTATATCAGCACATACCCCAGGTCTACAACTGATAGTATAATAAAATTAAGAAATCGGACTTGTTTTATCTTTGGTATAATTATATAAATATTTTATTTATTTATTATTTTTTTTTTATTTGAATACCTACCATTTGAATTTGTGAAAATATCTACCATAAAATATGTTTCTGCATATTTAAACATATGTTTTTTAGTTATAATAAAATAAATTCTTATTTGAAAATATTTTCTGATTCTTCTGAGTATTTTTATAAACTTAATCACAAATACGGGAAAACTTCATTATTATATACTCACACATAAATAAATACGTATAAATATTATATACCTATGCATATAAATAATATGAATAATAACTATATTACTACTATATAACTATCATCTGAATAAATCATAAAACTTTATTATATCATTAATAAAAATGCATTAAATACATATTAAGCATTACACAGTGTGGCAGAATCGAAATTTTTTGGATATAAATCTGTAACTTCTGATCGGCCGGTTGGATTTTCATGAAATTTGGTATAGGCGTAGCAGAGAAGTGTACAATGTTATGTTTGGAAGGGGGGCACAACAATCCCTCCAGGGGCGGAGCTAAGGAGGCTCAAAGTTAGGTACCTCTGACATAAAAAATTTTTAATCGCTTGCAAAATTTTTGTTTCTCATCCGATTTGAAATATTTTTATATATTGTTGTAGGCCCTGATAAGACCTATAAAAACATGCTTACATGTCCCATTTGTCTCTTATAGTTTTAGAGTTATTTGCGTTTGAATTTTTAAGCACCATAATTTTGCATGTTCTTGGTCCAGTTTTTTTTTTCATATATATCCTAGTATTTCCGACCGATTTTATTAATTTTTTTCTTATCTAGTTAAAGAACAAAATTATCCATTGAATAAAAAAAATTTGAAGTCGATATCTTTACTGAATCCAAAAATAAACGATTTTGAATTTTAAAATTGCAAAAACGACGACTTTTTGTGTTTTTTTAGCCGAAAAAGTATCTTAATTTTTTTTTATCTAAAATAAAATTTTCTTTAGCAACATATGACAATTTTGCACTTTTCTGAAAGGTAACTTCACAGAGATGACTTTAAGATAAAAAACATGCCCAATAACTCAATTGGTCATGGTACATACCCTCCCGAATTCGACCCATTTTATATGAAAGTTTTGATTTTAGACCATATTTTCTCAAATCCCAAAGCACGAATCGACAAGCGGAATATGTTTTAAGAATCTTCAATATGTTGTTAAAAGTTTTAAATCAAAATCTACGGGACTTCGGAAAAATGTAGATTCTATAGCCAAAAATGTAAAAAATCTCATTTTTGGGAATTTTGATTAGTTTATTTGGGAATTCAAGAAAACCCTACCCTGATTGAAATTTGGTTAACACGCTTTTATTTATATTAATAAGATCCACATTTCCTGCAAATTTCATTAAGATAACATTATAAACAAATATGTTATTACAATTAAAAAATTTGTATTTTCTTCAAAAACCCCAAATTGGGCCTTTTGTTTGGTTTATTTATATATAGCGAAAGTAATTTTAAAAATATGTATTCTAAATTAAGCTTATCATTTAGCATATATAATTTCCGATCTTTCGCAAAAAGCTTCAAGTCAATATCATGCCTCATTTCAGAAATATGCGCCTTTAAACTTTTATATTTCCATTTTATTGTATATATGACTATATTTTTACAAACTTGCAACTTTTGCCTTTAGTTTTGCGTGAATAATTACTTAGAAAATTATGAATATTTCTGTATACTTTTACTAATATCTATACACAAAATATTTTTATAAAAATAATTAATAAATATTTTTTATTTTTAATAGCGTTGCCACATTTTCCAAATTTAAGTAAATCTTTATCCTTTTCTAAGCATTCATATATTTCTATTAATGAATTTAAAATAACAAAACAAACAAAAAATGTCTATTTTAACTTAATCAATAAGTATTTTATTAGTTTACATTTATGGTGTTTATCTAAATTTAACAAATGTATTTATGATCTATTGGCAATGTACAGGTATACTTTCCGGTGATACCTAGCTGCAGCATTTATCTATTAGTGATGGTTCAAAATCTATATTTTTATGAGCTATTGACAATGCACAGGCAATATCCTTTCCGGTGATACCTAACAGCAACATATAATATCAATGAATTCGGTACAGGTACTCTTCCAAATTGACTCTTTCAGATATTTGACCTATTGAAAATTCACAGAATACCTGTTAATATATATATGCCTGTGCGATATATCTAATAGATATATATAAATGCGCAGCTAATCCTTATCAACATCATAACGAAGTTGATTACCATGGTGATTACATTGAAACATGAACAATTGCCTTATGTTCTGTGGAGTTTATCTAAAAATGATCTTAATCGTTTGGAAGCTATAGTAGAATTCATAAAACTACATATCATGCAAAAGTCGACGTCATTGGTAAATCTCAGATAGAGTGCTTTTTAAAGTTGTATGACGTAAAAATGAAGTCCTTGAATCAGCTCACTAACAGATTAAAAAGTAAACATTCCGATTGGATGGATACTGATATAGAAATATCGGCGTGCAAAATATCAACTGGAGCACCCTGCAAGACATATGATGATTTAAGTACAAGTTCTAAGAAGAAAAGACTGGCCCATAAGCAATTAATATTGCTGAAATACTGCCAACTGCATCACCAAAACGTCTTAAACAGATTGCCGAAAGTGTACCTACTCCAACATCAGAATCCAATTTTAAAGAGGAAGAAGCAATTGCTTTAATGATTGAACTGGACCTCAGCCGAAACAAATATCAAATTTTAAGAAAAGCTCTGCTTGAAAAGGGACACTCAATTATTCCATCATACAAGGTTATTCAAGAAAAAAAGCAAACTATTTCACCATCTATTTCGGTTACCGAAAAGGAAGCATGTGTAGAGCTATCTTCTTTGCTTGAGAATACAGCTACCAGGATAGTTGCAGATTTTTCTCCAGATGAGTTGGAATCAGTTCCTGAATACAAGCATGCTAGTGGAAGTACGAAAATGGCGGATTGTAAAAGCATATTTATAGCATCTTTGGTGTCATTAAGAATGCAATCTTATTCCTCAAAGCAATCTTCATCAAAGTGTAAAAACTCGTGAAGATATATGACTTAACACCACTCCAGGATCAAAACATTTTTGCAGACCTATTTGGTTCGAATACACAAGGGAGTCGAAGACAACAACAAAGGATTTAGTGGAATATATTAAATATGAAATATACTGTTAATGGCAATTAATTGTAAACACAAAATTAATTCTGCTAGATTTGGAGAATATGAAACAGAAATATCTAAACTACTTGTACATAAAATATTGTGCCATGGCGAAATTATAATTGAACGAAATATTCTTCCACTTGGAAATCTTACAGAAGAGGCTCAAGAAGCAAGAAACAGAGATTTTAAGCACCTTCAATTATTCAGCTCCAGGAAATGCTTCAGAACGTCACAAAACGAGGATATTTTTAATAGCCTATTGTTATCATCAGACCCTGTACTATCATCAATGAGAAAACGTTGGATTTATTATGAGCCTTTATCAACTCAAAATACTTAATGTTTGAAGGACCCTTATTATCTTTTAGATATGTTTACAGATACAACAGATTATTTTATAGAAAATAAGTAGTATAAGTTTTGTCTACATAAATTTAATGTAAATAAGTAATAAAAAATCGTATTAGAAATAGAATATTTGTAAAGGAAGATGGAGCATTTACTGCACATAGCAAATGATTTAAAGTATAGAAATGTGCCAGAAAATTTAACAAAAGTATCAGAAACAACGAGGATTTAAAAACAGAATATCTGAGAAAAGTAGAATCCAGGATGAATTCACAGAAGAGACGGGATTAAACATCGACAAACCTCTGCCGACTGGTGGTAGTACAAATGATGGAAACACAGCAAGAAGGTTTTTCGGAAATTTCTGCTCGATTTGGAGAATATGCAACAAACTAATGGTTTCTCTATATCCATGGAAAGAAATGACACCAACAGTACATAAAGTATTGTGCCATGGCGAAATTATAATTGTTAAGTTAAAATAGACATTTTTGGTTTGTTTTGTTATTTTAAATTCATTAATAGAAATATATGAATGTTTAGAAAAGGATAAAGATTTACTTAAATTTGGGAAATGTGGCAACGCTATTAAAAATAAAAAATTTTTATTAATTATTTTTATAAAAATATTTTGTGTATAGATATTATTAAAAGTATATAGAAATATTCATAATTTTCGAAGTAATTATTCACGCAAAGCTAAAGGCAAAAGTTGCAAGTTTGTAAAAATAAAATCATATATACAATAAATTGGAAATATAAAAGTTTAAAGGCGCATATTTCTGAAATGAGGCATGATATTGACTTGAATCTTTTTTCAAAAGATCGGAATTAATATATGCTAAAGGATAAGCTTAATTTGGTATACATATTTTTAAAATTTCTTTCGCTTTTTAGAAATAAACCAAACAAAAGGCCCAATTTGGAGTTTTTGGAGAAAATACAAATTTTTTAATTGTAATAACATATTTTTTTATAAAGATATCTTAATGAAATTTGCAGGAAATGTGGATCTTGTTAATGTAAATAAAACCGCGTTAACCAGAGGTAGGGTTTTCCTAAATTCCCAAAAAAACTAATGAAAATTCCCAAAAATGGATATTTTACATTTTTGGCTATAGAATCCACATTTTTCCGAAGTCCCGTAGATTTTGATTTAAGACTTTTAACAACATAATGAGGATTCTTAAAATATATTCCGCTTGTCGATTCGTGCTTTGGGATTTGAATATGGTCTAAAATCAAAACTTTCATATAAAATGGGTCGAATTCGGGAGGGTATGTACCATGACCAATTGAGTTATTGGGCTTGTTTTTTATCTTAAAGTCATCTCTGTTAAGTCACCTTTCAGAAAAGTGCAAAATTGTTATATGTTGTTAAAGAAAATTTTATTTTAGATAAAACAAATGTAGATACTTTTTCGGCAAAAAAAACACAAAAAGTCGTCTTTTTTGCAATTTTAAAATTCAAAATCGTTTATTTTTGGATTCAGTAAAGATATCGACTTCAAATTTTTTTTATTCAATAGATAATTTTGTTCTTTAACTAGTTGAGAAATAATAATAAAATCGGTCGGAAATACTAGGAAAAATCTGGACCAAGAACATGCAAAATTATGGTGCTTAAAAATTCAAACGCAAATAACTCGAAAACTATAAGAGGTAAAAATCCTTACATTGTTTTTTATAGGTCTTATCAGGGCCTACAACAATATATAAAAATATTTGAAATAGGACGAGAAACAAAAATTTTGCAAGGGATAACAACTTTTTATGTCAGAGGTACCTAACTTTGAACCCCTTAGCTCCACCCCTGGGGGGATTGTTGTGACCCCTCCCAAACATAACATTGTACACTCCTCTGCTACGCCTCTACCAAATTTCATGAAAATCCAACCGGCCGATCAGAAGTTACAGATTTATTTCCAAAAAATTTCGATTCTGCCCTACTGTGCATTCCAATCCTAAAAGTCTAGAAAATATAGTTGAAAATCTAGTACAAGCTACTACCAACATTTGCAACAGTTTTAATAACCTTTCTCTAGAAGTCGCATCAACAAAGAATAAGTTAGAAGAAACCCCATATAGAACATTTAACAGACGTTTTAGCAGAAGTATATCTCGATCTAGATCCACTACAGATATTGAAGCGAAGCAAGGAAATGTGAACAGCCTTGTTCAAACTTCGACCAGAAATAAAATTCAACAACGTTATTGAGGCGACAGATAACGGGAATGTAGATTTGTCTACACGTCGCCTTTTCGTTTTTGATAAAACTAACAAGATACAGTTTTTGATTGTTAGCGGATCAGATGTATCTGTACTTCCTTCCTCAAAATTCAAAAATCATAAAACGGTTTCGGATATAATACTAACAGCGGCAAATGGTTCAACCATTTCGACTTTTGGTAAGAAAATGTTAAATGTAGATTTAGGTTTACGTCGTGAGTTTCCATTCGTTTTTCTTGTCGCTAATATTGAAAAACCAATAATTGGCGCAGAATTTCTTCACAGATATGGACTTTTAATAGATATTAAAAACAAATCATTAATAGATCCTTTGACGAAACTCTCTATTAATACTTTGTCCCATTATTGTAACATTTCCTTACCAAAAATTTTCGCTGTTGATAATCAATACACAAATTTACTGAAACAGTATCCTTCATTAATATCTGAACCCTACTATACAAAACCGATTAAACGATCAACGGTACACAGATTAACAACGAATGGCCCCTTACCATTTACAAAGCCTAGACGTTTAGACCCTATTGAATATAAAGTAGCTAAAACCGAATTTGACTTTCTTGTTAAGTCTGGGATTTGCAGACCTTCGAATTCTTGTGCAGCTTCCGCTCTACATTTAGTACCAAAAAAGGACCCGAATGATTGGCGTCCTTGCGGTGATTTCAGACGACTCAATTTTATAACTGTACCTGATAGATACCCTTTGCCACACATCCATGACTTTAATATAAACATGACAAACAAAAAGATTTTTTCAAAAATTGATTTAGTTCGAGCCTACCATCAGATACCAATGGCAGAAGAGGATATTTTTAAAACTGCAATTACAACACCATTCGGTCTATTTGAGTTTATCCGTATGCCTTTCGGATTAAGAAATTCAGCTCAAACTTTCCAAAGGTTTATTAATGAAGTTTTTAACGGACTTGACTTTGTGTTTGTGCACATCGATGACGTGCTAAGCTAGTGAAAACGAAAATGAACATTTAGATCATTTGAAACTAGTTTTCAATCGTTTAGAAGAAAATCAAACCTGGAAAACGCATTTTTGGAGTGTCAAATATAGATTTCTTGGGTCACAATATTTCTGAAAATGAAATTCAGTCATCAGAAGAAAAAGTGTCTGCAATACGTAATTTTGAACAACCAAATACAGTTAAACAAATACAAAGTTTATAGGAATGGTAAATTATTACCATAGATACATTCCTATACTAGCAGAGTTATGTATTCCAATTCATTCAATGAAAAATAAACGAAAATCATTGGAATGGAACAATGAGAGTTGTAAAAGTTTTGAATCAATTAAAAACCAGTTCGCTTCAAATATTTTATTAAACCATTTTGATAACAAAGCTAATTTGAAGTTAACTGTGGACGCTTCGAACATTGCAGTTGGAGGAGTTTTGCAACAAATAAGGAATGACATTGCAGAACCTCTAGCCTTTTTCTCTAGAAAATTATCGCCATCTGAGTCAAAATATAGCACATTCGATCGTGAACTATTAGCAATTTATTTAAATATAAAGCATTTTAAACATATGCTAGAAGGAAGGGAATTTACAGTTTATACTGATCACAAGCCATTAGTGTTTGCTTTAAATTCTAAAACGGAAAGAAGTCCACAAATGATATTAGGCATATAAGAGGCGAATCAAATGTGGTAGCAGATGCACTTTCAAGGACTTGTGAAGTAGATGCATTTCAATGTTCAGATATTATCGCGAAACTTTTATATAATGAGCAACAGAAAGATACTGAATTTAGGGAAATATTAGAAGATATAATTTAAAACTTATAAAGATTCCACTATTTGATATTAGTTAATGGTGCGAAACTTCACACCGAAAACTTTGCGAAAAATAGTTTTTGGGAAATTACATTCAATTTCTCATCCAGGTGAAAGAGCTACTCGTCGTTTAATTTCCCACAGATATTTTTGGCCAAAAATGAATAAAGAACTTTATACTTGGTCCAGACAATGTATTAGTTGCCAAAAATCTAAAATTAATAGACATACAAAATCACCTTTGACGAAAATTAAAGTACCTAAAGGCAGATTTTAACATGCTCACCTAGACATAGTGGGACCACTACCCCCATCTCGAATTTTGACGATTATTGATCGTTTTACACGTTGGCCTGAAGCTTGTCCCATTAAAGATATTTCAGCACTCACAATAGCTCAGGTTTTCTTTACAAATTATATAAGTCGTTTTGGAATACCACTTAGAATTACCAGTGACCAAGGAACACAATTTATATATTTGCAGAATTAACAAAAATTTTTAGGAAGTCATAAGATTGTCACAACACCTTATCACCCGCAATCTAATGGAAATGTGGAAAGATTTCATCGACAGTTAAAAGCAGCTATCATGACTAATGAATGTTCTGAAAATTGGTACGATATTCTTCCGGTGGCTTTGCTAGGTCTCAGATCAGTTTTCAAAGAAGATTTAAAATCAACACCCGCTGAAATGGTGTATGGTTAGAACATTAGATTACCTGGAGAAATAGTTATTTCAAACACGGATGAAAGCTCTTTTAATTTTTTAAATAAATTAAAAGAATATTTCAAAACTGTTCGTTCAAATTTATCGCATCACAAAAACCCTAATGCGGGTATATACGTCCCAAAAGATCTTTCTACTTTTAAATGTGTTTTTGTACGCGTAGAACAAAGAAAATCTTTACAACAACCATACGATGGTCCATACAAGGTGGTTGAAAGAGGTGAAAAGGTTTTCAGGTTGGATATAGATGGTAAAATTAAAACGATTGGAACAGACAAATTAAAACCGGCATACATAGAAAACACAAATACTGAAGATACACTTCAAAATAATAAAAAATCTGTTTCATTTAATTTGTTAAACATTAATCTTTCCGAAGGGGGAGTATTGTAGTTCATCATATATACACTTTTAATTATTGTTTTGAAAAACTTATTTTAATTTTGTTACCTTAGATTTTATTGAATATCAAATTTGATATTTGATATTAATAAATATTACTATAATTTTGTTAAATAAAAATAATCTAAAATATAATTAAACATCTACAACACGACACACATTTACTTATATTGACGTTTCTATGGCCAGTTCTGATTGAGCTACATAATTGTTTTGGATTACCCTCCTGAAGTACTCCTGAAGTCGGTGGCCATTTTCATATAAAGATAACCAACAACAAGCAAACACACAAAAACTATTCCATCCAAGTTTTTTCGAAGAAGGTTGATAGTGTTATGCAAGAATTCCCTGAGTCTTTGAATAGTAACAAAGAAGCATCCCAAATTAAGAGAACTATTCTAAAATCTGCAAACGAGGCTATACCACAGATTAAAAAACCTAGATTAAACAATTCTCCAGCTTGGTTTAATTCATCTATTGCAAAATTGATCATGGAAAAAAATTCTGCATTTAATGTATTTAAGAGACATAGAAGCCAAGATAATGCTATACATTTTAGAAAAATGTGCCTAATCTTCCTAAACTTAACCTTAACACTTTGTGGTCTAGTATTAGAGGCATTAGAACGGAAAGAATATGCATATGAAAGAATATTATTGATAATAATATCGTCATTGGAAGGTTGCTCTGTAACGCTGTGAAAAAATCCGAACGGAAAAGAAGATTTCAGTCACATGCTTTTCTGCCCAAGTATGGAGCCCATACTTTAACTCAACTTCGTCGTAACTTATCCAAAAGGAAACACAGTTTAATATTGTCTGAGGATATTGAGAAAATTGATCGATGAATTATGTGATTGGGGTATCATTTACTGTCATCAAACTTACATATTCATTTTTATCCAGAGACCAAAAATAACTATTATTTTTGTTTTCAAATTGAAAAAGTTGAGTAAAGAATAAGAAATATTTTTATGTTATTTGATAACTGTTATTGTCGACAAAAAATTTTTTTTATTACTCAATAACTTATTTTTTCACAAATATTTTTTACGTTGCTTGATAATAGTTATTAAAAAAATTTTTTTCTGTTCATAATTTTTTTCTTTAATAATATTTTTACGTTGCCTTATAATAGTTATTTTTGAAATCAAAATTTTTCCGCTGCTAATAACTTTTATTTTTCAATATATATTGTTAATACATACTTTTATTGTTTTTTATTTATTTTAAGTTTGTTGAACCTCTGCATATATTTTGCCTATTTTTTAGTTCATTAAATTGCACTTTTTTATTCTTTGGTTTATTTATAATTGAAACTTGATACTTAATATTTTTTTGTTCTTTGGTTGTTTATCGTAACTTTAATTAATTTCGCTTATTCACTTCTTTTAGAAGTTTCATTGACATTAAACTTAAAATTTATTTGTATGATAAATTGTAAACCCGGCAGAAATATGGTTCAACATATTATTAGCAAATTAAGCATAACCCTTATTGTAAAATTAGTATGTAAGTTGGAAATAATTACTAATAAAATCACTCTCTTTCTTATTTTGAAAGCGAAACCAAGTCTTTTAATTTAAGGCAACAGTTTAAGTGCCGTTGTTGTAAAAATACAGTTCAAGTTCAATATAGTTTATGTGCCTTATAGAACATATATTTTCTTACGTTGCTTGATAACAGTTCAAATATATTTTTTTACTTTGTTTACAACATTAATTTTACAAGAAGAAGGCCTTTCCTCAGAGCTGCAGGAGATTCTTGTTGCATTACTCTCGTGCTCCCCTTGTTACTACTATATACCCTTGATACCATTTTATACAATTTTCAACAAATCCGTTGAACATCCCAAAAATGAATTCAATAAAATCCACATTTAAATGACGATCAGTTGAAGGAAGAAAATTTTATTAAAATAGCTGGAAGGCAATAAAATAAAGCAATTTTTAGTGTTTTATTTATACAAATCGGACAAACCGTTCTTGAATTATATACTTATAAGAATGTGGGAATATATTAAAAATCTCCACATTCTTATAAATCGATATATAAATGTTTAAATTATAACGGAGTTATTTATTTATACGAGTACATATGTTCAAAAAATAAAATTTATAAGCAACGTAAAAAAATAATTTGAAAAACAAATTAGAGAGCTATATTCAGCTGTGTCGAATCTTTTATACCCTTTACCACCTTACCAACAAATAATAAAATTTACACCTTAAAGTATGCTTTCATATTTTCACATTTCATATAAAATATATATAAAGTATGCTTTCATATATATATATATATATATTTATATATACGTTTTTCTTGTATGTCTAGGTCATTTCTGAATAACTCCAAAATTAATGAGCGGATAAAAAATTTTATTAAAATAACTGGAAGGCAATAAAATAAAGCAATTTTTAGTGTTTTATTTATACAAATCTGACAAACCGTTCTCGAATTATTTACTTATAAGAATGTGGGAATATTGTAAAAAATTTCCACATTCTTATAAATCGATATATAAATGTTTAAATTATAACGGAGTTATTTATAAAGTAATGCAAAAAAAATTATTTATTAATAGCTGATAACGAGTACATATGTTCAATAAATAAAATTTATTACCAACGTAAAAAAAATAATTTGAAAAACAAGTTAGAGAGCTATATTCGGCTGTGTGGAATCTTTTATACCCTTTACCACCTTACCAACAAATAATAATATTTACACCTTAAAGTATGCTTTCATATTTTCACATTTATATTTACAAAAATAATCTAAATTTTCTTCAAAAATACAAAAATGTAAATACAAAATTAAATTATCACAGCAAGCGTTGCTTCCTAAAAAAACGACAACACATCTTTGTATAAAAACGAATTCCGAAGCTTATATAGAAGAAGCTTCGCAAAGTCCAAAAATACGTTTTAACCGATATCTCAGTTACCAATGAACCGATTTTTGTTCAAAGTGAAGTCGCTAGTTTATATAGGGGCTTAGAAAAGTCGAAAACAGGTACATACGTTTTTGGAGGCCTTTTCGGTTTTTTGGCGATATTTCGACCACTATTTTTGTTTTGATTTTTTGTTTGATTTTGTTGATTTTCATTAGTTTCATTCTAAGGAATATTCCCTATAATTTGATGTATAAAACATATATATTCGATAACTGGGGCTTTCTAAAAAGTAATTTTAACAGACAGACAGATATCGACTCCTTATCAATAAGGATCCAGAAAATATATACTGTTTTGGGTCTTAGATGAATATTGTAAAAATTACAAATGGAATGATAAACTTATATATACTCTTTACACCTGTGGTGAAGGGTATAATAAAAGTTATTGAGCAACAGATTTTTTAGAAATAACTATTTTAGGCAACGTAAAAAATAAAAATCAAAAATAAAAATTATAAGCAACGAATTGTTTTTTTTATCAATTATAACTGTTATAGGAAGAAGAAAATTTATATTTGTTAAAAAAAAAACTGTTAATTACAGACGTAATTTTTTCATTTATTAACAGTTGAAATCAAAAAAAGTTTGGAGGACAAAGGCATTAAGATTAAAAATGTTATAAACATTAGAAATTGGGAGAAAATTCCTCAACCGCTCTTCCGTGTAGAACTAGAACTCGGTGATATGAAACTGAAAAAAATGAAACTCACCCTATACATAACATAAAACATTTATTACATCGCAAAATTAATGTAGAAGAACCACATAAACGATCGGGCCCAGTCCAGTGTATAAATTGTCAAGAATATGGTCATACCAAGGCTTATTGCAGATTGCCACACGTATGCGTTGTTTGTGGAGAATTATACAAAACTAAAGACGACTCTAAATTGAAAAAATGTAGTAATTGTGAAGGAAACCATAGTGCACACTGCAGAGGTTGTCCCGTGTACTCAATCGTTAAAAAATCACTAAGCCAGAAATAAAGAATTTCCCCCGTTCAACCATTAAATATCCTCAAGGTTAATTACCCCCAGTTACAACAGCCCTCTGACAACAAAGCCTCGTACGCAAACATCCTTAAGAACAACCAACATCAGAATAAATTTAATCACAATATGAACCCAGAGTCAAGAGAGCAAATGCCCGCTATCAATTTTACACGGCTAGAAGCTACAATAGATTCTCTCGTACAATCGGTAAATAATTTTACAAATTCAATGAGCAATATGTTATTGCAAGCTGTACTGAACAAACCATGAACTGCCTAAAAATAAGTTGAATATTTTCTTAAAAGTCATGATCTAGATATAATGTTAGTCTCGGAATCTTCGTGAAGAAAATCAATATGAAAATTTTTATAAATCACTAGGACCCCGTTTCCTGGCATCTGGCGATTATAACGCTAACCATACATTCTGGGGATCACGACTTATATCCCCTAAAGGTCGTATTTTGTTTAATACAATTTCTAAAATGGGTTTGAATGTTATTTCGAGCGGAGAACCAACATATTGGCCTACTGACCCAAATAAAATACTGGATGTCATCGATTTCGCTGTCACAAGGAATTTACCAAGGGAATTAATTCATGTTAAATCTTCATTAGAATTATCTTCAGATCATTCACCCAATTTTGTTTCTATATTGAACCCCCGAGAAATTGTGTACCCCACTGGTATCTCAGCGATATCTAACACTAGAATAAACTGTTTGAAATATAGAAAATATATTAGCACTCATTGCACGGAAATATTTTCCGCTGATAACACCAAAAGATATCTCTCAATAATTTTGAAAAAAGTTTAAAACTTGCTTCTCAACATGCTACCCTAACCCCCCGACAAAACAGATACAGTAGAAATTATTCTGTGGATGTCGAATGGCTCTTGGCTGAAAAAAGAAGAGTTCGAAGAGAGTGGCAACTCCACAGGTCCCCTCAACTCAGATCGAAGCTAAGAGAATGCCAAAAGCGCCTTAATAAGCTACTAGAGTATCAAAAAACTAAATCACTGAATAAATATATGGAGAACCTAGATGCTACCCCGTATTCGTATTACTCACTATGGCGAGCTACGAAAAAGTTGAAAAGACCAGTTAAAAGTAGGCCTCCTCTACGTAATACAAATGGAGTCTGGGCAAGAAATGATAGCGAAAAGGGGAATCTGTTTGTTAGTCATCTAAAGAATGTGTTTTCCCCAAATTTATCAGATGACATAATGGATTTGCCACCTGTTGTACCCCTTTTTAGAGCAGTTGAACCCCTTTGTTTTAAGATTCGAGAGATTGACAAGGCTATTGTTGATTTAAACTCCAAAAACGCACCTGGTATTGACAAAATCAGTAACAAGATGCTTTTGGAGCTACCCCGGATAGCAATAAGAGTAATACTTTTTATTTTTAATGCTATATTACGCCTTGAATATTATCCACCAGAAGGTTACAATGATACCTAAGCCCGGAAAAGATCACACCAAGGTAGAATCGTATAGGCCTATTAGCCTGTTGTCTAATATATAAAAGCTGTTAATGAAGCTATTAATGAAAAAGTTGAAATCAATAGTGAATCGTTTCGATTGTATTCCAACACATCAATTTGGTTTTAGAGAAAAACATAGCACCATAGAACAAACTCACAGACTTATGAATGTTATATCTAAGACGTTTGAAGAAAAAAAATTTTTTCTGCTCTATTTATTGACGTTACTCAAGCCTTCATAAAGTATGACACGAAGGATTATTATTTAAAATTAAACAATATTTACCCACAAATACGCATAAGCTGATGCAAAGCTATTTAACTTATCGAAAGTTTGTTCTTCAATAGGGAGATTTTATAAGCTCACCACAGTCCATTGAAGCTGGTATACCTCAAGGCAGTATACTGGGTCCCTTTTTATATTTAACATACACTTCTGATATGCCAACTAATAGTCGAACCCATATTATCAACATTTGCAGATGACACAGCTATTTTAGACGTTCATAAAACCCCCAAGAAGTATCTAAACTCTTGCAATATCATATACTCTATCTAAAAAAAGGTTGAAGCAATGGAGAATAAAAGTGAATGAAGAGAAATGTATACATATACCTCCACGTTGTGGAGAGATTCGTGAGCCACAATTCTCATAAATAACCAGATTATACCCCAAAAAGCGGAAGTAAAATATCTTGGTATGCATCTAGATCGACGGCTTGCGTGGAAATCACATATAGTTACAAAATTAACCCAAATGAAGTTAAAATCACTTCAAATTAACTGGCTTATTGGTAGAAATTCAAAATTAAGTCTAGACTGTAAGCTATTGATCTATAACTCAATTATAAAGCCAATATGGTGCTATGGTATCCAACTATGGGGCACAGCCTCAGCTTCAAATATTGAAAAAATTCAAAGACTGCAAAATAAAATACTACGAATGATAGCTGCAGCTCCCTGGTATGTGAAAAATGAAAACATTCACAAGGACCTTAATGTTCCTCTTGTCAAAGATGAAATAAGAAAACACGCAGAATCGTATTTGAGAAAGCTTGAAGTACACCCTAACCTACTTGCACCCTAACATAATGAGAAGCGATGGCTACAACCATTTGAGAAGATTACATATAGTTTTTTGTCCGGCAGTGCTTGGACTTAATATAAATTAAGATTTAGAGTTAAGATTTGAATACTTACTTTTAGTTCACTTAATTTTGTGAAGATTCAATAAATAAATTTAGATGAAAAAAAATTAACAGTTATGATTTAATATATATATATATATAAATTTTTTTAATTTAATGTAAAAATATTATTTTGTATCGTCTATTCAGTTTTTATCTGAGATTCCTGCATATAACTCCCATATTCTAACTTGTCTATTTTATTACATTTTTATTTAGTATTCATTAAAAATAAAAGATATGTTTCATACTAATCGTCATGTTTTATTTGAAAAATTATAACTAACTTCAGTAGTATCTAATTTTCGTTGAAAACCAAATGCCGATAATACAAATAAAATTAATTTATTTTTTTTTTTTTTTTGACCACCAAACTGAACATTGCACAGTGGGGCAGAATCTAAATTTTTTGGAAATAAATCTGTAACTTCTGATCGGCTGGTTTGATTTGCATGAAATTTGGTATAGGCATTGCAGAGGAGTGTACAATGTTATGTTTGGAAGGGGGGTACAACAATCCCTCCAGGGTCGGAGCTAAGGGGGCTCAAAGTTAGGTACCTCTGACATAAAAAATTTTTAATCGCTTGCAAAATTTTTGTTTCTCATCCGATTTGAAATATTTTTATATATTGTTGTAGGCCTTGATAAGACCTATAAAAAATATGCTTACATGTCCTATTTATCTCTTATACTTTTCGAGTTATTTGCGTTTGAATTTTTAAGCACCATAATTTTGCATGTTCTTTGTCCAGTTTTTTTCATATATATCCTAGTATTTCCGACCGATTTTATTAGTTTTTTTCTTAACTAGTTAAAGAACAAAATTATCTATGGAATAAAAAAATTTGAAGTCGATATCTTTACCGAGTCGAAAAATAAACGATTTTGAATTTGAAAATTGCAAAAAAGACGACTTTTTGTGTTTCTTTAGCCGAAAAATTATCTACACTCTTTTTTATCTAAAATAAAATTTTCTTTAGCAACATATAATAATTTTGCTTTTTCCTGAAAGGTAACTTCACAGAGATGGCTTTAAGATAAAAAACAAGCTCAATAACTCAATTGGCCATGGTACATACCTTCCCGAATTCGACCCATTTTATATGAAAGTTTTGATTTTAGACAATATTTTCTCAAATCCCAAAGCACGAATCGACAAGCGGAATATATTTTAAGAATGTTCAATATGTTGTTAAAAGTTTTAAATCAAAATCTACGGGACTTCGGAAAAATGTGGATTCTACAGCCAAAAATGTAAAAAATCCCATTTTTGGGAATTTTGATTAGATTATTTAGGAATTCAGGAAAACCCTACCCCTGATTGAAATTTGGTTAACACGCTTTTATTTATATTAACAAGATCCACATTTCCTGCAAATTTCATTAAGATAACATTATAAACAAATATGTTATTACAATTAAAATATTTGTATTTTCTTCAAAAACCCCAAATTGGGCCTTTTGTTTGGTTTATTTATATATAGCGAAAGTAATTTTAAAAATATGTATTCTAAATTAAGCTTATCATTTAGCATATATAATTTCCGATCTTTCGCAAAAAGCTTCAAGTCAATATCATGCCTCATTTCAGAAATATGCGCCTTTAAACTTTTATATTTCCATTTTATTGTATGAATATATTTTTACAAACTTGCAACTTTTGCCTTTAGTTTTGCGTGAATAATTACTTAGAAAATTATGAATATTTCTGTATACTTTTACTAATATCTATACACAAAATATTTTTATAAAAATAATTAATAAATATTTTTTATTTTTAATAGCGTTGCCACATTTTCCAAATTTAAGTAAATCTTTATCCTTTTCTAAGCATTCATATATTTCTATTAATGAATTTAAAATAACAAAACAAACAAAAAATGTCTATTTTAACTTAATCAATAAGTATTTTATTAGTTTACATTTATGGTGTTTATCTAAATTTAACAAATGTATTTATCTATTGTTGATGGTTAAAAATTTATATATTTATGATCTATTGGCAATGTAAAGGTATACTTTCCGGTGATACCTAGCTGCAGCATTTATCTATTAGTGATGGTTCAAAATCTATATTTTTATGAGCTAGTGACAATGCACAGGCAATATCCTTTCCGGTGATACCTAACAGCAACATATAATATCAATGAATTCGGTACAGGTACTCTTCCAAATTGACTCTTTCAGATATTTTACCTAATGAAAATTCACAGAATACCTGTTAATATATATATGCCTGTGCGATATATCTAATAGATATATATAAATGCGCAGCTAATCCTTATCAACATCATAACGAAGTTGATTACCATGGTGATTACATTGAAACATGAACAATTGTCTTGTGTTCTGTGGAGTTTATCTAAAAATGATCTTAATCGTTTGGAAGCTATAGTAGAATTCATAAAAACTACATATCATGCAAAAGTCGACGTCATTGGTAAATCTCAGATAGAGTGCTTTTTAAAGTTGTATGACGTAAAAATGAAGTCCTTGAATCAGCTCACTAACAGATTAAAAAGTAAACATTCCGATTGGATGGATACTGATATAGAAATATCGGCGTGCAAAATATCAACTGGAGCACCCTGCAAGACATATGATGATTTAAGTACAAGTTCTAAGAAGAAAAGACTGGCCCATAAGCAATTAATATTGCTGAAATACTGCTAACTGCATCACCAAAACGTCTTAAACAGATTGCCGAAAGTGTACCTACTCCAACATCAGAATCCAATTTTAAAGAGGTAGAAGCAATTGCTTTAATGCTTGAACTGGACCTCAGCCGAAACAAATATCAAATTTTAAGAAAAGCTCTGCTTGAAAAGGGACACTCAATTATTCCATCATACAAGGTTATTCAAGAAAAAAAGCAAACTATTTCACCATCTATTTCGGTTACCGAAAAGGAAGCATGTGTAGAGCTATCTTCTTTGCTTGAGAATACAGCTACCAGGACAGTTGCAGATTTTTCTGCAGATCAGTTGGAAAAGGTAAATAACAGCGACGTTTTATTAATCTGTAAGTGGGGATGTGACGGACTATCAACAATTCCTGAATACAAGCATGCTAGTGGAAGTAAGAAAATGGCGGATTATAAAAGCGTATTTATAGCATCTTTGGTGCCATTAAGAATGCGATCTCATTCCTTAAAGCAATCTTCATCAAAGTGTAAAAGCTCATTTGAAGATATATAGTTTAACACTACTCCACTGTTTCTCTGGTACTCGGAAGAATTCCGAGCGTCAGGGCGATACCTTGCACAGCGACTTCGGTTGACTGTTTCGGACACAGCGGCTTCGTCTGACTGTTTTGGCACAGCGAGTGCGGTTGTCGGGTTCGGCACAGCAACTTCGGTTAACTGTTTCGGCACGGCAACCTCGGTTGACTGTTTTGGCACAGCGGCTTCGGCTGACTGTTTTGGCACAGCGGCTTCGGCTGACTGTTTTGGCACAGCGGCTTCGGCTGACTGTTTTGGCACAGCGGCTTCGGCTGACTGTTTTGGCACAGCGGCTTCGGCTGACTGTTTTGGCACAGCGGCTTCGGCTGACTGTTTCGGCACAGCGGCTTCGGCTGACTGATTCGGCACAGCGGCTTCGGCTGACTATTTTGGCACAGCGGCTTCGGCTGACTGTTTTGGCACAGCGGCTTCGGCTGACTGTTTTGGCACAGCGGCTTCGGCTGACTGTTTTGGCACAGCGGCTTCGGCTGACTGTTTTGCCACAGCGGCTTCGGCTGACTGTTTTGGCACAGCGGCTTCGGCTGACTGTTTTGGCACAGCGGCTTCGGCTGACTGTTTTGGCACAGCGGCTTCGGCTGACTGTTTTGGCACAGCGGCTTCGGCTGACTGTTTCGGCACAGCGGCTTCGGCTGACTGTTTTAGCACAGCGGCTTCGGCTGACTGTTTCGGCACAGCGGCTTCGGCTGACTGTTTTTCTTAGACTAAGTCTGAGTTTTGTAACCTAGATTTAAGGAATTATATTATTTAAATTAGTATTCGTAAGATACCTTTAAGTATCGTAAACGATCCGGCGTGCTGCATAATACCCGAGGGAGCCGAATCTTCGATCCAGCATCTACCAGTAATAGAGCCCGATTTACCTGCGAAGTACCCGACTAAATCCCTGCGTATCATTGTACTGCCGAATCTTCGATCCAGCATCTACCAGTAATAGAGCCCGATTCACCTGCGAAGTACCCGACTGAATCCCTGTGTATCATCGTGCTGTCGAATCTTCGATCCAGCATCCACCAGTAATAGAACCCGATTCACCTGAGAAGTACCCGACTAAATCCCTGCGTATCATCGTGCTGCCGAATCTTCGATCCAGCATCCACCAGTAATAGAACCCGATTCACCTGAGAAGTACCCGACTAAATCCCTGTGTATCATCATGCTGCCGAATCTTCGATCCAGCATCCACCAGTAATAGAACCCGATTCACCTGAGAAGTACCCGACTAAATCCCTGTGTATCATCGTGCTGCCGAATCTTCGATCCAGCATCCACCAGTAATAGAACCCGATTCACCTGAGAAGTACCCGACTGAATCCCTGCGTATCATCATGCTGCTAGTAATTTATCTAACACAAAATATTTATAAATACTATCGATAACTAAAACATTGAATTATTAAATAAAGATATACTGTATATTTGAACCCCGGAAAGGGTAAATAAATTGTGTTCTCACTTAAGGTTCGTGGATCCCGTAAGTCGACCCTGGACACAACTGAGCTACCTCAGCCGACGACAAAACCACGTTACAAGGATCAAGAAGCAAGAAACAGATATTTTCAGCACGTTCAATTATTCAGCTCCAGAACGTCACAAAACCTATTGTTATCATCAGACCCTGTACTATCATCAATGAGAAAACGTTGGATTTATTATGAGCCTTTATCAACTCAAAATACTGAAGACTTGAGGGACCTTTATTATCTTTTAGGTATGTATGTATACTGATTAAATTTAATGTAAATAAATTTAATGTAAATAAGTAATAAAAAATCGTATTAGAAATAGAATATTTATTAAGGAAGATGATAAATACCAAAAATAATAATATTGATTAAGTTAAAATAGAAATTTTTTGTTTGTTTTGTTATTTTAAATTCATTAATAGAAATATATGAATGCTTAGAAAAGGAAGGATAAAGATTTACTTAAATTTGAGAAATTTGGCAACCCTATTAAAAATAAAAAAGTATTTATTAATTATTTTTATAAAAATATTTTGTGTATAGATGTTAGTAAAAGTATACAGAAATATTCATAATTTTCTAAGTAATTATTCACGCAAAACTAAATGCAAAAGTTGCAAGTTTGTAAAAATATAGTCATATATACAATAAATTGGAAATATAGAAGTTTAAAGGCGCATATTTCTGAAATGAGGCATGATATTGACTTGAATCTTTTTGCAAAAGATTTGTTTATAAAGATATCTTAATGAAATTTGCAGGAAATGTGGATCTTATTAATATAAATAAAAGCGCGTTAACCAAATTTCAATCAGGGGTAGGGTTTTCCTGAATTCCCAAATAAACTAGTCAAAATTCCCAAAAATGTGATTTTTTACATTTTTGGCTATAGAATCCACATTTTTCCGAAGTCCCGTATATTTTGTTTTAAAACTTTTAACAACATATTGAAGATTCTTAAAATATATTCCGCTTGTCGATTCCTGATTTGGGATTTGAGGAAATATGGTCTAAAATCAATACTTTCATATAAATGGGTCGAATTCGTTAGGGTATGTACCATGACCAGTTGAGTTATTGGGCTTGGTTTTTATCTTAAAGTCATCTCTGTGATGTTACCTTTCAGAAAAGTGTAAAATTATTATATGTTGCTAAAGAAAATTTTATTTTAGATAAAAAAGAGTGTAGATACTTTTTCGGCTAAAAAAAAACACAAAAAGTCGCCGTTTTTGCAATTTTAAAATTCAAAATCGTTTATTTTTGGACTCGGTAAAGAAAATACTAGGATATATATGAAAAAAACTGGACCAAGAACATGCAAAATTATGGTGCTTAAAAATTCAAACGCAAATAACTCGAAAACTATAAGAGATAAATAGATGTTTTTTATAGGTATTATCAGGGCCTATAACAATATATAAAAATATTTGAAATCGGACGAGAAACAAATATTTTGCAAGCGATTAAAAATTTTTTGTCAGAGGTATCTAACGTTGAGCAATCTTAGCTCCGCCCCTTGGTGATTGTTGTGCCCCCTTCCAAACATAACATTGTACACTTCTCTGCTACGCCTATACCAAATTTCATGAAAATCCAACCGGCCGATCAGAAGTTACAGATTTATTTCCAAAAAAATTTCGATTCTGCCCCACTGTGCATTGTACATATAGTACAAAGTTCAGTTTAACATTCACATCATACTCGACATGATCTTTCTTGGTATGTTCCAATAAAATAGAAGATATCGGCAGTGTTCATTCATAGCGAAAACAGGCAAATAAGAACAAGTAGTTATTCGACAATTTTGTTGTTCACAAATATATGTACATTTTTTGTTTGCACGAAACGTCGTATACATGCTTCGCAAATCACTAATATGTATTGAAAAATCAAGAGAAACAAAACAAAATTAAACAAATTCAGTTATGTGTTTTTTACAATATATAAAAATTCTAGCGAATATTAAAATTTTAAAATAATAGAGAAAAAATAAAATAAAAACATAACAAATAAAACTTATATAATTAATAAAAAAAATAAACTACTTTATTTAAAATACTTTTTTATTTTACCTATTCTAATTTATTCATGCTTTTTGATTTATTTTATTTAAGAATTTTTTATATATATTATTTATTAGATTGCCTTCATTTATTAAATTTTGTTTTTAATTTTTAATTTAATTAAGTTTTTTTTCTATTTTTATTTATTTATTTATTTACTGTATTTATTTATTTTACTCAGATATATAAATATAAAGGTTCTTATTGCCAAAAGCATTAACATACATACATACATTTTCTATTTATAATTACCTAAATATGTCAGTATGTCAAGAAATTTGTTTTTACATTCAAAGAGAATATGATTTTTCCATAGTTTGGTTTTAAAAAGTATATAATTTTCAGCTAATGTAATATTTTTTAATACGAATATGTTGACTGTTATATTTACTAATACATAACACAAAGAAAAATAACACATAAAGAGTTTAACTATCAAAAAGAGAGCAAAAACTAAACAAACAAAAATTTTCGTATTAACAAATTCTTTTTACATTTATAAAACAGCTAAAGAAAATCACAAAACTGGCAACAGCTGGTATGTATAACTGCTTGAGGAACATTTTTCTTCAAATAAATTAATAAATTAATGTCATAGTTAATTAGTTAATTATGGTATTGTAATACCTCTTAGCCACTTTGTTCTTCATATGTATATGGGCACAAATTTAATGTGGGATTCAAGTTTGGACTCTTTGATTGGATATTCAACACAATAGCCAGATTATCAGCCTTTGGCCGTATAATAATTTTATTAAGACTAATTATATTTTTTTTATTATTTTTCAAGGTTTATTTTTTTTAAATTATTGAACTAAACATTTCTAATGTTGCTTAAGAACTGAAGATTGAACAAAAATAACTAGTTTAATGTAATTTAAAGAAATTGATAAATTATGTAATTAAAAGAAAATATTTTATAATTGGATAATCAAAGATTAAATGAAAATTTTATAAAAAAAAAAAAAAAAAAAAAAAAAAGAACATAAAAACAAGACAACAATAAATAAGTTAAAAGAAAATATATTTAATTTATTAAGGATATTCATTACTCACAGAATGTGAAAATAAGCCCATTCAATTTTAATTTCAAATATTACAATAAGTAGGTGTATATTATTTTAAATGGGAAAAAAATTTACAAATATTTTAATAAATAATTAAAAGCAATTTTCTAATTTCTTAATTAAATATCTTTTAATAACAATTTTTTTGTAAAATTTTCGTCTATTTTTATTTATTTTTTGCACAATTTCCTCCAATAATTTTTCTACCAATTTCAACTTCTTGTGGTATGTCGTTTTGGTATTTAAAATATCTTTTTATTTAGGCTTCTGTTTTAAGTTATGAAATCCAAGATTTTTTAATAATTCTTTTTTCAAACTCATTGCAATTTCCTCTATTCTTATTAAATTTTCCAATTCTATCAATTTTGTCAGAATGTATTTTATTATGCAACGTTTCCCAAATAGATTTGTCGACCATATTATTAAGAAGATCGTTAGGTTTATATGAAAATGTCGAGTGTATCGAATCGTTATACGTTTGAACAGATTTATAAACAAGGGCTTTGTCATCTAAATCTATCTTTTTGTTCTAACTTAAATAGTCTAGTATGTTCTTTAAGTGTTAAATGAAACCTTTCAATATCTGACTTTTCAGTATGTGTATTTGGGGATGTAAAATGATAATCAATTTCTTCTGAGTTTAGGTAATCTCTAATAAATGCTGTATTAAATTTGTTGTCTGCTATAATTTTAGTTGGTTTTCCCAAAATCAAAAATCTTTCTCTAAGTTTTTCTACTATTGAGACCGAAAATATTATCAGTCAAACGATGTGTTGAGATGTGTTTTGAGAGTTTATCAATACAGATTAAAAATGTAGTTTGTTTATTCATAAACCAAATATTTATATGAATTATTTCATTTGACTGATTTGGTGATTCTGTAACATACATTTTTGTCTTTATAGGTCTGTCTTTATAGGTCATATTACTAACAGTAAAATTATTTATGAATTTATGTATTTCTTTACTAAGAGGGTAATATATTTTATCCTTCAATTCTAAATAAGTAGAGGCATAGACTATGATTTTTATCGTTATGATATTTTCCTAAAATTTCAGGTAAGTTTTCTTTCTCAAAAATATCTTTTACCATTTTAGAACACCGTAAAAATGTTATTTCTGACGAATTTGAAAAGTGATGTATTATTGTTTGTTGTAGTTTTTTAAAGATATCAAATGTTCACAGAAATTGCTACAATTCCCTTTATTTTAAATAATTGTCTTAAAAAATATAATACTTTCTCTTCAAAGTACTCTTTCAGTGTTATAACGTGCCTAACTTTCTTCTCATATACTACTTGTTTCTCATATTTATATTTGTTTCCCAATTTCACTACAAGCTGATTTTAAAAAATATTAATTGGTGAATCTGATATAAAAAAATTATCATTTAAATTTTCTACTCCACTATGAATTGTAGCTTTGTTTGAGTAAACTGTTTCTTTATTCTCTTCTAAATTATTGACATCTAATCGACTAGGAAAGTCTGCCACTTGATTTGTTCTTCCCTTAATATATTCAATATCAAAGTCATATTCATTTAATTGTATCTTCCACCGCCGTAATTTTATATTAGGTTCCTTTAAGGAATTTAGCCACACAAGTGGTCTATGATCAGTTTGTAATTTAAATTTTCGACCGAACAAATAAGGTATACAATTTTTAACTGTACCACTATAATTATATTCATGTTGGTTTAAAGTTCTGGATGAAAATGCGATTGAGTGTCCGCTTTGCGACAAAACTGCGCCTAAAGCTTACTAGCATCTGTAGTTAAAAAAACAATCTGTCAAGTTTTGGATATGTCAAAACTGTGGCTGTACATAAAATTGACTTTAATTTATTATTTTTATTATCTCTGGAATTATGCTGGGGTATTCTTCAGACCAAAAGGCATTCTATTGAATTCATAGTGCCCAGTCGTCTTCGTCTATCTTCAGGTAATATGGGAATTTGAAGAAAGCCTTTAACTAAACCTATAGTACTAAAGTACTGCGAGTTTCTTAACTTTGAAAAAAGATCCTCAATTCTTGGTGTAGGAAATTTGTCCTCCACAGTCATATCATTCAGTTTCCTATAATCTAAAATTACCCTCCATTTCTCCTTTGCAGAATTGTCAATTTTTTTAAGAACAACCCAAATTCGAGCATTACACAGACTACACTATTACACTTCTTCTTTGTGGATTTCCGGAAATCTATAAGTTCTGGAAAATATAGGAATTTCGTTAATTGTGGGTATCTTATGCCAATATTTAACAACTGCTGTTAAATTTTACGCGTTCTTTATAAAAAAATTTCTAAAATTTTAAATTAATTTTGTGAATTCATTAATCTCTTCAGTATTTAAATTTTCAGTCCTTCATTTATTAGTTAAATAGTTCATTTTCGGGCAGTTAAAATTTACATCTATTATTATGGATTCTAAATACGACTTATCAGTAACATCGTATTCTATGGAAGAATTATTAAATATAAGCGGAATTTTCGCATTTGTAGTTATCAATAAAATATCTTTAAAATCTATTTTCGCTTCTAAAGGTTTCAAAATATTACACCCTAAAATGCCATCGAAATCGCTAAATATTTCAGTCTCTAACATTTCAATTCTTGCCTTAGGGAAATTAAATTCCTTAAATAAAGGATGATGTAGCAATTTTCGAAGATAAAGTATTTAGTATGAAAGGATTTTCTAATTCTCTTCGAAATGAACTGTGAAACAAACCTCTATTAATAAGTGTAGTTCCAGATCCTGTATCTATTAGTAATTTGATAGTTATTGTTGTTGTCTTCGCTACTATGCAGGGAAGAGTTCTTCGGCCTGCAACTGAAATTTTGAAACTTCCATTCTATTTGAGCTACTAATGCTCGATTGCTGGGATTATTGTCTATTGATATTTCCTTCATTAAACATTGTGTTATTAGTATTACTAAAATTTCCCGGTGAACTCTGATTCTGAAAATTTTCATACATATTCTGCCTAAAACGAGAATTTGGTTTCCAGATTGCAAATGTTTAAAATTATTTGGTTGAAATTGATTGTGAAAAGTAGCCGAGTTAATGTTATTGTAAATATTATTATTTTAATTATTAGGAATATTTCTTCGCGAAAATTTATTACAACTAGAATTAAATGATTGAATCTTGTCAAACCTTTTATTATAATTATTTCTATTATTTGAATTAAATGAAAATTTTTGAAAATTTGTTCTTTTTGAATGAAAGTATTCAGTCTCTATCAATATTTCTTTAGCGTTTAACAGCGAGTGAGGATTTCTTGAATTTAGTACTAATTTTGGTTCATTAGGAAGTTTGGATATAAACATTTTTAAAACCATATTCTCATTATTCTTGCAACTATACCACTGTTCATTTTCCCCATCTATACTTTTCAAATTTAACTTAGTTAACAATTTTAACATGTATTCATATAAGTCACTTACATCACTTCTAAACTCTGCCGTTTTTATTTTATTTACAATGCTTTTTAAACTTTATCTTATGTTAAAATTGATTCTTAAAATTATCTTCAAATTATCTATCTTAGTTGGATTATTATTATTGATAGAGTAATATTAGCTTTAGAAATAATTTTGTTTCTTACTCCTAAATCGAATAACGTAAGAAAAGATACGTCAACATGTTTTCGTATTTCGTCTACATGTTTCGTAAACATATATAGAATATTTATTAATCAATATATTAATGTTGTTTTTTTTCCAAATATTTTACAAATTTTGTATTGTTTGTTGTTTTTATAATAAGAAGAATGTTTGTCATTACTTGTCCTTCAGAATGTTATTTTTTCTATTTACTTAAGATTGGAGTTATTACCTTAATTGACCTTGAAATTATTTGTTGATGATATGATATTTTTATATATTTAAATTAGGAGATTTTTTGTTTGCTTATAACTTTTATATATGTATCTAAATTTGTTTTTTAATTTGTAAAAAAGAAAATAGTTTTTTTTTTGGTTTTGGTATTAAATACACCAATTAGTTTGGTTTTTTACAGTTTTATCACGATTTTTTTGTGTTAACGATTTAAAGTTTTTTATTTTTGGTTTTTTATTCCAAGATTAATTTATGTTAATCTTTTCTTAATGACAAATTATTAAAATTGTCAAAGTTTTTTATATTTATGGAAGCGATTTAAAGATTTCTTTAAATAATTTAAAAAAATTTTTTTTAAGGTAGGTAAACTTTTGTATTTTGCACTTTCACTTAAGGAAGTTTAGTTTTCCTTATGAATAAAGTAGGTTCGTATAACGACTGCGCCAATAATTTTATTAAAACTAATTATTATTTTTTTTTTATTAATTCTTCAATTTTTTCCAAAATCATTGAACTAAACATTTATACTGTTGCTTAAGAACTGACTTTTAAATTTTATTATGAGATCTTGCTTAGCAGAGATTGAACAAAAATAACTAGTTGAATGTAATTTATAGAAATTGATAAATTATTTAATTAAAAGAAAATATTTGATAAATGGAAGTATTTATCAAAAAAAAAAAAAAAGAAAAAAAAAAACAAGAACAACAATAAATAAGTTAAAAGAAAATATATTAAATTTATTAAGGGTATTCATAGAATATGTAACTCTATGCGCTTGGTGTCATTAATTCAACATAACTTGAATTTTGGCTTGTTGTTCTTCATAAGCTCAGATTTTTTATCACTCTTTATTAAACGAGCTTTTAAAGACTTCAAATATTGTTCCACATCTATGCTATTTTATAAAAATACTGAATTTCCAAGTACTTTGAACAAAATACAAAATACGTTTGTATGTGTCTGTATTAAGGAATATCTTTTAAAAATGAATGTATGAATATCTCTTTTTTAATTCTAAAGGCTTTTGAAGGTTTCTGCCATACTCTGTCTATATTAAATTAAACTATAGCATAATTTTAGAATTTCCAAATTCGGGCGGATCTTAGCGAATGGCAATAATTTTTCAACATTTTGCCGTAATAAGAGTGTTTCCTTCCTCGTAGCTCTCAATCAGTATTTGTATTCGATCAGTGTTTTTCTATTGTTTCCTGAAAGGCAAAAATGACATACATGAAGTCCTTTAACAAGAGTCTTGGTGGATATTTGCAAAGTTTCCTTTATTTTTCTAAGTTTAACTCTGCCGAATATTTTATGCATACGGCTATTACTAGATTTAAGCCCCAAATTTTCGTCATTTTTGGAGTGATTTAATACGATACCATGTATCAAGTATTTGCCTTAATAAGAAATACATTTATGCAACATCTTTGACACTTTTTTCGATTTGAGGGTTATAACAATCCCCAATAGGGTTTATACTTTGCAGTTCTTTCACTTGACATACTTAATATATAATTTGAGAATCATTAGTGATATATATTATAGACTAGAGCGCAAATTCTTGTATTACGTTATTATAAGCATCACACTGAAGCATTAATGAATATAATTACATTCCAAAATTCCCAAAATTGTTTATAGCAACAAAAACGCATATGTAAAAACAATTACTTTGCAGGTAGATTGAAGGGTATGTGTAGTTTTTGTTGTTGCACTTTCGTAATTACAGTAATAATGAATTCTTTTTTTGTAAAACACGTTAAAGAAATATACATGAAAAAATGTAAAAAAATTGCAATGTCATAAAACATTTACTAATTGTATGAAATAAAATTGAAATATTAATTTTTTGTACATTATAAGAACAATTTCTTGACATACTGTATGTTAGTTTTTGCTTTACTTTTCATCGCCGAAAAGAGAATGACAGTAAACCACAATTTTCATTTGATGTCTTTTTGTTAGCATTATTGCTTTCTTTAAGATCTCTCATAAACAATATTAAATATGGGAGAACAAGTAATACTTTGTTTTAAACTCAATTAAATTCAATTCAACTCTTTTTTATCGCATATTTTGTTTTGTTTTATGTCTTCGCAGTAATGTGACAGCATGTAATAAAATCATTACTGTGAATTGAAAAACAAATGTTTTGCTACAGATGTCTAGTGTTTATCGCAATCATTCGAATGAAAAGCCGTTTCATTTAATTTCCGCATTAACACATGAACTTCAATGACAACCTAGTGCTAAAATCATGCATGTGTCACCCAGAATATTTTGAAAGAGAGGAGAGGGAAAAGATTTATAGTTTTTCAGTCGATATGGAACTCTATACGGATGGCTTTTTCGAAATGGAATTACATCCTATTCGGTGGTTCAACGTCAACGTGGTTCGAATTGGTGGTTAAATAGAGCCAACCAGCTCCCTACTCTGGCATTTTTTCAGCTGAACTCGTTGATATTAATGGAGCGATTGGTCATACTGTTTATGATCGCTTATTTAAAAATCAGAATACTGTAATCTGTGGTGATAGTCTTAGAGCAATTACAGCAATATTGAACAAAAAATGGTTCTTATGACAGCATCGTAGGGAATCCTAAGATATTACAACCCATGCTAATTCTATGGTATGTGATATAGTATATCATCTAGGAATAAAAGGTAATGAACAGAGAGAGCAAGTTCATGCACTTAAAATGTGCGTTTTAGGCGCTTAAAACATGCACTAAAAATGTTAAAATATGCCGTAAAAACAAATAAAATAGGCACTTGTTTTTTAACTATTATTAAATAAAAAATACAAAATTTTAATTCAGTGTCATATTAAATTAAAAATAAATACATATGCAGTGAATATAAATATGAAAAAAATATTTATATTTACATAAATAACAGAGTTTTCTCTATATTTTAAAACGTAAAATTTAGCCTATTCGACATCAACAGATGTGGTGGGTGAATTTTTAAATGATTTCGATTATATTGTGGAAAGCGTTTATTGTGTCTTCATCTGAATCCAAAATTGCAACAAACTTCTTTCACTGACTGTTGTCTCCATGATAGATCGAATTTTCAAAAATAATATTAAGGCGGAATAGTCTCATTGGTAGCTTCTTTAAAAAAATTAATCAATGCATGGTTGTTTTATAAAAACTTGTGTTGTCTTCAGATATATGATTGGAAATTTTGCCGGAAAAGCTGTATTTACCTCTATGTTTTAGGCTATCTAAGTGCTGAACTTTTTTCAATAGGCTTGTGGAATGGAGAGCTAATATCCTGTAATACTTTCCCATTTGTTTTAAAAGTTTATTTTTGTATATGAAAGCTGTTAGATCACCGTATAATATTTATTAACATGTTGTTAAATTTATTATTTTATTTTATATTTATTTCTACTTTATTTTGCATTTTTTATTGTATTTAAATTTTTTCATATTTTTGGGCACTCATCCCACTGTAATTTGAAGTAAATTTTGTAACTTATTTTGGTTATTAACCGTTAGGTTATATTTGTTTTCTTATTTCGTTTTGTATTTACATCTCATAATTAATATTAGTGTTGTTCTAAACAACATAGGTATATATTTTATTTATTATTTTGTTTTTTGCATATGTATGTACATTACTATTGGTGAATTTCTTTTATTTGTTTCTCAACATAGAATAACAACAACACAATGGCCCTTATAAATTTACTTATTTATGATAGTTTGTTTAGCTTTAATTTAAAACTTTGTGAATAAAGATTTGCTTTATATTGGTGCCGGTAAGGCATACGTATTTGACATTTTCATTAAAAATAAATATGTTCTTAATCGACAATTACCACCTTCAATGTTAAACTTGCAATATACGAGTATTTATACTAAAAAAATTAATAAATAAGAGAAAACGTAATTAAATGTTTTGTGTAATTTCGACATCTTAACTCAATAACTTTGATTGCGTATCGTTTACAATAATCCATGTCCTTCTGTGATTGTTAGTTTTCAAAAATATACTCTTCTATAGTATTTTTCAATATTTTTTTTAAATTTTGAAAGATAAATTTAAGTCCCTTTATCAAAAGACCACAGAATTATTTTTTTCTTCTACACAAAAAATTATTTTAAATTGCAATTTTTCACAAAATATGACACAAAAATATGCATTTATGGCAAACTATGCAAAAACATACACTTTCAACAAAATATGCAAAAGTATGCACTAACAAATAGATGCTATTTTAAAGCAAATTTTCTGATTCGCAAAGATATTTAGTTTAAACTGTTCTATGAGTAAAAGCAAAAAACATGCATTTGCATGAACTTCTGGTCCTTGGTAATGAATATGCAGACAGTGCAGTTAAACAAACAGCCAAGTTGCTATTAATAACGGGTAGTAGATTAAATGATGTTAAAACATCATGTTAAAATTTTCTTCTCAAATTTCAATGTTTTCGTTATGGCGTACATGCATTTATGTTAATTTCTTGTTTTCTCATTGTTTTGTTGTTTCATTCCACGCGTATGCAATATATTTTTGTTTAGTAAAAAACATTGCGTTAGACTTAATGTTTAAACATGGTTTATTTTAACATTTGATTCAACAACTGTGTTGAAACATCAAAAAATTAACATTAATATCAAGTTGAACAGTCTACATTTACAATTAATATGATGTTAGTGTTAATGTTAAATGTTTTATGTTAGGTGATGACCGCGAATAACGGAAATGCCATATTTTAGCCCAGTAATTATTAATATTTTGAAATATGTTATCATGGACACTTTAAAGAAACAATGGGTAGAATGTGATTGTTTCTTGAGACGTCATATATATCCACGCCCAAATATTATAATGGATATTCAATAATGACAATAAAAAATGCTTCTCTGAGGAGTTTTTAGGTTATATAATTTTCTAAGCAATGCGTACAGCAAATTAGTCACTCATGTTTTATTTTATTATTGACTATAAAATAATTAATTAACTAATTACATTGTTATTGGGATTTACTTAAAAGTATTACAACAATTAGCATCTAAGTAATTAAATAATGATACTACTAATATCACAGTATTAAAGAAAAGTTGTCTAAAAAACCTTGTACATACTTAAACGTTATAAGAAAATTAAAAAAAACAATAAATTTTTTTATGGTCAAGGTTTCTATGCAGTAGATCATGTCTTGTGTAAGTCTTAGTAGCTTTATAAAACCAGACTTGGCATCCGTGGATCAGAATTGGTCGAATACATATTTTGTAAATAAGGATCTTGTTTTTTAAATTAAGTTTAGATCTTCTGTTGAGTAAGGGATAAAGGGCACTTCCGCATTTGATTGCTTTATCACAAATATACTGTATGAGTTGTTTAAAGGATAGTTTTTTTATCTAAGATAGTTTCTAGATATTTGATACTATCCTGAAGTGGGTTAAAAACTTCCTGAGAATTCAAATGTTTTGTGGAAATACATTTCTGCAGCCTATTATATGGAAATATAATAGCTTATGTTTTACTAACATTATCTTTAATTTTCCAATTATCAAAGCATTTGTGGGTAAACTTTAAACTATCTTCCATTTTTTTATTATTGCGTTAGACACCTTACCGCAGCAAATGAAAGCACTATCGTCTGTGTAAAAAGCTACTCCTTGATTCC
Source organism: Protocalliphora azurea (assembly GCA_932274085.1). Lineage (NCBI taxonomy): Eukaryota > Metazoa > Arthropoda > Insecta > Diptera > Calliphoridae > Protocalliphora > Protocalliphora azurea. The sequence goes on from OW026519.1 coordinate 76,924,005, forward strand.
TGTGAGCAGTAATATCAGAAACACATATTGATTGCGCTTCTACTTGTAACATGCTTGTAATATGCCTGCATAAACCTGCAAGGTTTATTCTTATTTTTTTGTTCATATGTAAGCTGTATATATAAGTATTTGGTATCCCTGAAATCGCAAGATTGAGGAGAATTACAATTAATATAAATAAATTAAATGCGGTGAAATTTCTCCAGATCAAGACCCGAACAACTTAAAATTTGGATTTTAATCATATTTTAAAAAATAATATTAACATTTAGACCTAAATAAAATTTAAACAAGTAGAGGTATTGCAATGAAATTTTGGAGAAATATAGGTGATATTGACCCAAAAAACTTAAAATTTGGATCTTAAGCAAATTTTAAAAAATAATGGTAACATTTAGACCTAAATAAAATTTAAACAAGTAGAGGTATTGCAATGAAATTTTGGAGCAATATAGGTGATATTGACCCAAAAAACTTAAAATTTGGATCTTAAGCAAATTTTAAAAAATAATGGTAACATTTAGACCTAAATAAAATTTAAACAAGTAGAGGTATTGCAATGAAATTTTGGCGCAATATAGGTGAAATTGTTTTGAAATCAGGGAATTAAAAACTCCCACTTTTTCGAATCAAAAGACCCAAAATCCCAGTTCGGGGAAAACTTGTTTCAAAAATTTACTTTTTTCATTAAAATTATCACCCCGTCATTGTAAAAGGCGTGGCTCAGAAAATATTTTTGGTGTATTTAATCAACATATGGGGGTATATAGCCAATATACCTCTTTATTGATCTCAGCTTGGACATTTGAGAATTTTACAAAAAAATTTAAATTTTTTTCAAAATTGACATAGATAATCTTGGGGGGCAAGCCGTTGCCCAAAGCGGCTCCGATTTTGCTTTACATTGAGATTTCTTTTGAAACCATTACAAAAGTTCTGTAGTCTGGAAAAAAATATTTTAGAATTGGAATATTACCACCTTTTTGAAATAATAACCCCAAAAATGTGACATTTTTTTAAAGTTTCAATTTCAGGTTAATACAACTTTTTATCCGATATATAAATTTATATAATTCTTGCAGCAATATTATTTAGAATTTTGTGAGAAATCTAGTAGATATTTTCCAAAAAATTTTGGGGCCTAAATTAAAAAAAGCTAGGCCAAAAATGAGGGTAAAATTTGCTTCGACCTAAATATCTCTTAAAGTAAAAGGGATAATCTACTTATACGTGTAGGAATGTTTTTTGTAGAGATTTACCAGGATTATCCATATGTAAATTTTTTTTCACATTCAAGTCATAAATGAATTTTTGGCGTATTTTTTTTTTTTTTTAATTGCATACGCGGGTAAAACTAACACCTGAAAACAGAGTTGAAAAATAAAAGATAGGGTACTTTTTTCCAAAAATGTTGATGCTGGTGAGGGCAGCATTGGTGTTGTTGGCGGTGTTATTTTTGGTGGTGCGCCGCTTTTACTTCTCCGGTGTTTGGGGTTGGAAGTGCTAAGAGCCCTGGGACAGTCACTTGCTGTCGTTCTTGTACTTCTTGGTACTTGGGTGTCTTTTTATGCCGGTGGACTAATGTGTGTGCTCTGATATGCTCTCGTTACACCTCTCACGTGAAGTATGTTTGACCTTCATGTGAGAGTAAGCGAGGCAATTAAAGCAATAACGATACTTTTTTTTAACGTTTCTCACTGATATTTTGCGGAACCACGGGTTCTTTCTCAACGCGTGCTCTTGCATAAACGACAATCCCGAAGGCTTTCGTCACGTGAGGCTTTTCTGGGCCCTATAGATGGTTCTGATGTCTCAACGGGTGTGCGGTGCACTTCCATGCGGCGAAAATTGGATGACATCTTCCTGGGAAAAAAGGGTGAAAAAAAGAAAGAAAAAAGGGAGAATTAGTTTGTTTCTTTGCGTAAGAGAACAAGCTTCACTACTGGGCGGGCAAAAATGCCAGAAGCTATTCTTACGTTCGCTGAGCGGACTTTAGAATCCTGTCCTACGTGGGTCTTCACTATTCAACCTAAACGATACTCATTGGGGGTAAATTATTCTGTCATATAACAACTAAATCTCCTACTTGCAAGTCCAATTCTGGATATTTCCATTTTACACGACGATGGAGTTCTTTGAGGTATTCCTCTTTCCATCGCTAAGCAAACTAATGATGAAGCAACTTGAGTTTTTGCCACCTGTTTGCTACACTCAAAGAAAGATCAGAATGATCGGGTTCAGGAACTGAAAGAAGAGATGCTCCAATAAGAAAATGGCCTGGGGTTAAAGGAACTAAATCATTGGGATCTTCACTTATAGCAGTTAAAGGTCTTGAATTTAGGCATGCTCCTATAGAAAATTCCTCAAAGGTAAATTTCTGAACTCCAGAAATTTTTCGTAAATGAGTTTGACACTCTTTACGCCGGCTTCATATAAGCCGCCCATATGAGGTGCATCAGGGGGTATAAAATGCCATTCAATGGGTTGAAAACTATTTCGTACTAAGACTTGCCTTCTTAAATCGAGTAAAAAATGTATGCGGTCGGTTTCTAGAATATTAGCGGCACCTACAAAGGCAGTACCATTATCTGAGTACAAATATGAAGGACAGCTTCGTCGAGAGAAAAATCGGGAGAATGCAGCAAGGAATGTTTTCGTCGATATATCACCGGTTGCCTCTAAATAAATTTTTGCAAAAAAAGAAAAAAACAAGCAAACAAACCCAAAAACATAGCCCTTAGTAATTCGATAACCCCTACCAATGTAAGACTTAATATCGAACGGACCAGCGAAATCTAAGCCGGTATAGTTAAACGATCTCGAAAAAGACGTTCGTTCAGGGGGTAATGCAGCCATTATTTGCTGACAAGACTTTTTTATGTAAATTGTACATTCCTTGCAATTATGAATCACAGTACGAATCAAGTTCTTTAATTTCGGTACCCAAAACTCACTTCAAATTAATCGGAGCATTAGAGAATGTCCTCCATGGACTGAACATTTGTGGACATGTTCTACATATAAACGGGTAAAACGTGTCGAATAGGGCAAAATCTTTGGGTATCGCTCATCATAAGTCAAGCCAGATGATCTGACTAATTGACCATTTTTTTATTTATTTTTTTTTAGTTATTTTTTGTCGGTAAAGGGGTACCTATTGAAAGAATATTATATTTCGGAATAAAATTCTGTTGACATATGAGCACTAATCGGTCACGAGTAATTTCATTTCCTTTTGAATTAAATCTAGGGTGTTGTTCAAACATTTCCTAATTTTGAAATATGCTAAATACCTGAACCAATACGAAATAATTCGCATTGTTCGGGGTAAAGCACTCAAGTATGTCGTAAGAGGGTTTTGTCTGAACCAAAAATGATTGAATTTCTAAATATTGATGATCGGTAACAGAATGCTGGGGCCAATATTCTTAAGGTTTCGTTAGCCACGAAGGACCATGCCACTACAGGAAATTTTCAATTAAGTCATGAGCTAGAGCTCCGATCCAATTTTCGTTACCAACCTACTTAAAAATTAACGCGACTCTATTTTTGACAAAAGTGGGCCAATGGCTGTAATGTACACCAAATATAATTTGGTTTGTGATGCTCTTTTATTCAAAATCTTATATTTTGTGTTAAAGTGCATCTAGATCTGCAAAGAGGACTGCGGGAGCCATTAATTCCGCTAGCTTAGCATTCGGGTGGGGGTAAGTGTCCTTTCCTACATGCAGTCAATTTTTTAGAACAATATTTTATTATTATAGACTCCCTTTTTATTAATTTTATTAAAAGAAAACTAGTTAAAGCACTATTGTGACTAGAAAGTTAAATCAAAGAAAAAAAACCCAGATTCCGGTCACAGTTTGAAATTTACACAAAAATATAAGTTTATTATGACCAAAAGTATTAAGTCTCCCTGATAATATTGGGGACCATGCCTCATTACCCTCTCCTGCCAATGCTCTAGCGGCATAACGAATAATATTATTCTAGAGCCCCACATCCAAATTTACGTCACTCTATTATAACATTTAATAAGTAAACCACTAAATTTAAAATTTTCAACTGCATTCTGGATACATATTTATTCAATTTATAATTTTAAAGACACAGAACGTTTCGTGTTTCTTCAAAAAATGGAAGAAAATAAACTCTACGCTATTAATATATACGAGTAATTATTGTAAGAAATAAAATATCAAATTTAAACTAACATTGAAATTAATATATTTTCAAGTCTTTTATGAATATAGTTAATTTTTAAAGAAACCCAAATTTTTATAATTAATATTCAGTGTTAACTATTAAAACTTTCTGAACCATTGTGCAAATTAATATAAGGCAAAGAAAAAATTAAACAGGTGATGGTAGAAGCAATAACTAAGCCATTGGAAATAAATAAAATTAACCTTAAATTTAAAAAATATATATAAGGAGAGAACCTGGAAATATATTTGTTCTGCATCATACCATGGTATGAAAGAAAAAAAAAAACATTTGATTTTAGAACATTGTAGTTTTTCTTTTCAATTCCTAGTTGTTTCTTCAGTGATTACAACATGAATGCAAGAAGAAAAAAAAAAATTATGTATATATATATATATATATATATATATATATATATATATATATATATATATATAAGGTTTGATTATTATAACTCACCAACTTGTTCGGGATCTTGAAGAAGGCCTTCTCGTTCGAACTCGATCAGATTGTTGCTAAACTGTTGAGCATAAAAATGTTTTGTTCTAGCATGTATGTAGGTGTGTAAATATGAGATGTTATTTATTTGTTTTTGCTATTTGTTTAATTTTTAGTCTTGGTTTTTAGATTTAGGTTGCTTCTACATTAGTTTTAGATATATATTTTTTTCTTTGTTTTTTTTTTCTTCTACTTTTTTTCTGCATATTAGGAACTTTCACATATTTTTATAAAAACTATCATATTTAATTTAACTTTTAATATTGTAATTAGTAATTTTTAGCTCATTTTGTTGAATATTTCCTCGATTTTATATTAGGTTTTAACGATTTTTTTGGTATGTAATTAGGATTTTAACTATTATTTTAACATATTTAGGATTTTCAAATTATTACTTAAAAAAATTTGATATTTTAACATTTTAATGCGTTAATAAACATATATTTTTTATGAGTTAATTTAAAAAAAGACTAATTTTGTAATTTGCATTTTTATGAATTAACACGTTTTATATATTTTTCGTGTAAGAATTTTTGTGAAATGGTGATAAAGCAAGACTAGCGTTATGAAGTTGGATATTCGTTTCATGGTGGAGTCTGTAATTATTCTGTTCTCAGGCCACAAATGTAAGTTTGTGGGTTTAAATTTTGATGATAATGATATTGTTGATTCTTGATGTCTTGTGATTTTTATTTGATTTCCTAATTTATGTTTTTCTGTGATTTTTATTGTTTCTATTTTAGACCAGGTATAGGGTTTTTGTACCCTACAGATGCCAGGAATATGCAAGCATCAGAGCCCCATATTTTTTGTAGTTATTTGAACTAATGAAAATAAATAATAAAAATATTCTAAGGAAATCAATTTCATCCAAATGAAGCAAATAATAATTACCTTTTAACTACTAAAACTAGTATTAAATATAAAAATTTAAGCAAAACGTTGGTAATAAATGCCAATCTCCCAAGGCAATTAGGGGTTGAAAAATATGTCTAATTACCACAAATGAGCACTTTGCTTAATTTTTTTTCTATATCTTCTAGATGTTTAAGAGCCTTTCGACTTATTTTGGGGGAACAGATTGCACTGTACCCCATTGTCTTCACGTGGTGGTATCTTGTAAATCCTCAAATATAGGCAATTATATTAATATTTCACAATTTCAAATAAAAAAAATTACCTTCTTATGGTTGCTCAAAGATTTTAGGAAAAATTGTTTAAATTATTTTTGTAAATATGGGCCGGAGGTTTAAGATTTCCCTGGATTATCAGATACTTTGTTTTTGATTATTTAGAAAATTTTAATGCTTACGGTTCTAAGGTTTGACGAAAAAGGAAGTAGCGTGGCTTTTTTAGTTATCTACATAAGCTTTGCAATATGTAATTTTTGTAAAAGATTATGTAAATGACTAGAGAAATGTCAAAAATAGAAAAAAATATAAAGTTGCCACTTAAGACATTTATACGACAAAACAGTGGGTTATCGCTTTATTCTCCCCCCCCCCCCATTTGCCATCAAACAAAGTTCTAAACGGGGTAATGTTTCATACCTTACGGGAGCAACTTCCGTTTTGGACGCTAGTAAGTGCGCCGAGATATTATATGTCGATGCATTTCATAGATAAAACGCTGTTCCATAAGCTTTTTCTGATGCATCACAAAATGCATGAAGTTCAATATCGGAATCGGGGTGAAAATTAACCCATCTTGGAATATTAATTTTCTCGATATTGGGGTAATCATTTAAAAAGGTTTGCCACTGAATTAGGGTTAAGGATTTTAAATTATCATCCCAATCAGTCTTGACTTTTTTGCTGCAATTATCTTTGGGAATAGCCAACCGGCTAGATGGAAAAGCTTAGCAATTTTTGACAAGACAGCACGTTTTGTAATTGTATTTCTACGAGACTGCGAAATCAATCTAAAATAAAAGCGATCATTATTTGCGTTTCATCGCAAGCCTAAACTTTTCGTATTGCTAGCATCTAAAATTAATAAGAAGTCTGCATCAAGCAGTTTCTCACGGGGTAAATTTTCTAAAAGACAAATGAAACCAGCCGAATTAAGAACATGAGTAAGTTCAACACGTCTCCTAAAAGCATCTTCTACTTCCTGAGAGCCAGCAAGTAAAACATCGACATACATTTGGGTTTTCATGTTGTAAATAATAAGAGGTCACATTTATACTAGGGCATTCATCAGCTTTAATATGCCCATTACAAAATATTCATTAATCACACTATCGTAATGTGCTATTAATTCAGGGTTCTTTAAAAGACGGATTTCATTTCATTTGAATTGAGACAGAGCGCTATATCGAGAATCTTCTAAAGTTAACTCATTAAGAAATTCTGGACGAAAGGGTAGTGAAACTACATAGTGACCATCGGGGTTTCGATATGTGGTTTACCGATAAAGTTCTTCGCAATATTCTAATGGAACTTCTTCTAGTTCCCAAAACTGAGTAAGTTCATTATTTAAATCAATTTGGGTGCAAAAATTTGCAACGGAGTGTAGGGGTTCAGACTAATGAACTTCACCAGTTATTATCAACCGATCTGGTTGATATTTGGATGTATTTTAACATCCGTAGTTTTGGAATTTTTGGATAAATACTTCCTCCGAAAAGAATATCCCTTTGGGTACACATAACATTGGTCATTGTAATACCAGGGAAATTTTAGGTTACAATAATAGTAAAACAACACGATGGCAACCGATCAGTAATTATAGCAACAACATTTGCGCAAATTTTCAATTTAATATTGGAGTGGATCGAATATCATGTCAGTAATGTTTGTCGTTGGCACAAAAAATATAGGAATTGCAAATTTCCTTTGTAACCTCCTTGAAATAAAGGTACCTTAAGAACCGGGGTCAACCAGCGCTCGGGTAGAATATATGATATCTAAGATGACTGTAGAATGGGGGTTTTGATTCAGATGTGCTGAATAAGTATGGGTAGTTTGAGCGGCTGTAGAAGTTGAAGGATTATAATTAAGAGGTCTTTGTGTTTGATTGATTGCTGTGTTTATACTCTGAGTGGTCTACTGGGCAATAGCAGAACTAGTGGCTAAAGGTATTGGGATGGAACTACACTGGGAACGTGTCCCTGCGGCCTTTCATCTCCATGTAACAAGAAATGATGTCTCTGTTTACAAAGGGAACAAACATGACTACTTTTGCAGTTCTTATATTCATGAGAGGTCGCAGACAATTTGTACAATATCAAAGTTTTTTAACGATCTACATTCTCTCATCAACACTCTGACTCAAAAAAGACACATAAACAACGACAAGCTGTTGGGATTGAAACAGTTTTTGTCGCGAAACTTTGGATTTTCCTTGAATAATTTGAAGATTTTTTCGAGACATTCAAATTGGAATTTTTACGGGGGTTTGCAGTACTCAAATTTTTGTTCCGGTTTTGAACGGATTGAGATCGAGACTGCCTTATGTCTGAAATGCGTGCATATCTTCTCGTACAAAGTTTTCGTACAAATTTTCTTTGACTGTTCCCAAAGATTCAGGGTTTTTTCAGGTAACTTTTGTATACTAACATTACGTGATAAAAAAATTCTGGGGTTACTTCAAGCAATGAAAGATTCGTAATACAATCATTAATAGTTCGCTGTAATTTTTTATACTTTTTCTTGGAATAGGGGTTTAATATGAAGCTGTTCATTAATTAGCGCCCCTTTGCTCTTATACGTGTCAACCAACTTTTTTACGCGATTGCATAGCCATAGTCAGTTAACGGGGCGGTTTGTATGGCATCATGATTATATTTTGCAATTTTTTGCAATAAATAATACATTTTTTGAACTGGTGTTAATCGGGGCTTATTACCATAAAACGCAGAAAACATTTCTCGAAAAGAGGGCCAGCTCTTATAGTTACCATAGAAAATAGGGGTAACAAAAGGGGGTAAATTCATAATGGTTGAAGAGGTTTCCATTAACTTTTCAGCCGGAGCGGCCGATTTTAAGCAGTCCATATGGGCCGTAATTAATGGTATACCACGTGTATATGTACTATAAGAGCTCATATATCGGGACTTAACATCTACAATTTGCGGACTTCTCTTCAGCCTCAATCAAGAAGGTGTCGTATGTTGACCTAGCAGATTCCCATAAACGGTTAAGTTCATTTTCATGACTAACTAACGAACCTATTCTGTGTTCAGAAGCGGGTATAATGGCAACATAAGCCTCAAAATCTGTGTTTACGCGCATAGTGTAAACAGCCATTAATTATTGTTCAGTGGTTGTTTTCTATGTTTTACCCTGTGGCGGTATTATTTGACATTTTTTCATCTCGTTGTCATACATAATTTTTTGTAATATCACTTACTTTTGTAAACCCCAAGCGCACGGTACGTACAGATTAAGAAAAAAACCCCAAGCGAAATAAACCCCCAAATTAAATTAAATCACAAAAATTCTAGTACCCGTTTTTTTTATTTCTCTATATTTTTTCGATAAAAATATTTAATGTAAAACATTTTTTGGTCCTTCGAACCGTCGTTCTTCCCTCTGGTAAATCTACTAGTTTCCAAGTCTGATTTTTAATTAAAGAGTTATATTCTTTTTCCACAGCACATTTCCAATTTTCAACATTTTTTGACATAAGCATTTCTTTAAAGTTTTTGGGATCTTCTTCGTGTTCTTAATGAGTGATAGAGTATGCTCCTTCCCTGTTTTTAAACAACGTCCATGATCTCAAACGCTCTTTGATTGAAGTACTTGGTTCTGGATGATTTAAATCTTCATCAATTTCCTCTTCCTCATCACTTGTCAAATAATTCTCGAACTACGTCAAATTTAAGGTACTTTCATTATCAGAATTGTTTTCTAATTGTGTTGAGGTTGAATTTTGTGATTCCGTTGTATTAAATTCGGGACAATTTAAGTTGTCTACATCATCTTTTTTTTCACATGGATTAATTATATTCCAATTAAATTCATGGAATCCAACATTTTTATCTTGAATTTCCTTCTTCTTCAATTAATTTTATATCACGACTTTTAATTATACTTTGAGTACCACGCTTCCATAATCTGTATGCTTTTGATTCTGATGAATAACCAATTAATATAAATTCAGAACTTCTAGGTTGCCACTTCGATTTTCCTGATTTTTTATTTAGGAAAAACGCTTTACTTTCAATTTGTCTTAAATAATTTACAACAGGTTTCTTACCTGATCATAGTTCCTCAGGGGTTTTATTGTTATTTAATTTAGTTGGGCATAAGTTTCTAATGTACGAAGCTGTCATAATAAATTCGGCCCACAAAAATTCAGGTAATTTTGCCTCTATCATAATAGCTCTGGCCATTTCCACAAGGGTATGATTCATTCGTTCCGCTACACCATTTTGTTCGGGAGTATATTGAACACTGAATTGATGTTTCATGGTTGTGAATCATTCATTTCATCTTTAATATATTCCACTAAATCCTTTGTTGTTGTCTTCGACTCCCTTGTGTATTCGAACGAAATAGGTCTGCAAAAATGTTTTGATTCTGGAGTGATGTTAACCATATATGTTCAAATGAGTTTTTACACTTTGATGAAGATTGCTTTAAGGAATAAGATCGCATTCTTAATGGCAAAGCTGCTATAAATACGCTTTTATAATCCGTCATTTTCTTACTTCCACTAGCATGCTTGTATTCAGGAAGGGCTGATAGTCTGTCACATCCCCACTTACAGATTAAAACAACTTCGCTGTTATTTACTGAACTGCAGAAAAATCTGCAACTATCCTGGTAACTGTATTCTCAAGCAAAGAAGATAGCTCTACATATGCTTCCTTTTCGGTAAAATAGTTTGCTTTTTTTCTTGAATATCCTTGTATGATGGTAGAATTGAGTGTCCCTTTTCAAGCAGAGGTTTTCTTAAAATTTGATATTTGTTTCGGCTGAGGTCAAGTTCAAGCATTAAAGCAATTCCTTCTTCCTCTTTAAAATTGGATTGTGATTTGGAGTAGGTACACTTTCGGCAATCCGTTTATGACGTTTTGGTTATGCAGTTGGCAGTATTTTAGCAATATTAATTGCACTCTTAGCTTGCTTATCCTTTTTTAACATTTCTTTGAATGTATCAGAAACTTCTTCATTCGAATTTATAGAAAGCTTATGGGCCAGTCTTTTCTTCTTAGATCTTGTACTTAAATCATCATATGTCTTGCAGGGTGCTCCAGTTGATATTTTGCAAGCCGATATTTCTATATCAGTATCCATCCAATCGGAATGTTTAATTTTTAATCTGTTAGTACGCAGATTCAAGGACTTCATATAACTTTAAAAAGCTCTCTATCTGAGATTTGGCAATGGTGTGGACTTTTGCATGATATGTAGTTTTCATGAATTTCACTATAGCTTCTAAACGATTAAGATCATTTTTAGATAAACTCCACAGAACACAACATAATTGTTCATGTTTCAATGTAATCACCATGGTAATCAATGTCGTTATGATGTTGATAAGAATTAGCTGCGCATTTATATATATCTATTAGATATATCGCACAGGTATATATACTTACAGGTATTCTGTGAATTTTCATTAGATAAAATATCTGAAAGAGTCAATTTGGAAGAGTACCTATACCGATTTCATTGATATTATATGTTGCTGTTAGGTATCACCGGAAAGGATATTACCTGTGCATTGCCGCTAGTTCATAAAAATATAGATTTTTAACTATCAACAATAGGTAAACACATTTGTAAAATTTAGGTAAACACCATAAATGTAAACTAATAAAATACTTATTGATTAAGTTAAAATAGACATTTTTTGTTTGTTTTGTTATTTTAAATTCATTAATAGAAATATAAGAATGCTTAGAAAAGGATAAAGATTTACTTAAATTTGGGAAATGTGGCAACACTATTAAAAATAAAATATATTTATTCATTATTTTTATAAAAATATTTTGTGTATAGATATTATTAAAAGTATACAGAAATATTTATAATTTTCTAAGTAATTATTCACCCAAAGCTAATGGCAAAAGTTGCAAGTTTGTAAAAATATAATCATATATACAATAAATTGGAAATATAAAAGTTTAAAGACGCATATTTCTGAAATGAGGCATGATATTGACTTGAATCTTTTTGCAAAAGATCGGAAATTATATATGCTAAAGGATAAGCTTAATTTAGAATACATATTTTTAAAATTACTTTCGCTATTTATAAATAAACCAAACAAAAGGCCCAATTTGGGGTTTTTGAAGAAAATACAAATTTTTTAATTGTAATAACATATTTGTTTATAATGTTATCTTAATGAAATTTTCAGGAAATGTGGATCTTATTAATATAAATAAAAGCGTGTTAACCAAATTTCAATCAGGGTACGGTTTTCCTGAATTCCCAAATAAACTAATCAAAATTCCCAAAAATGGGACTTTTTACATTTTTGGCTATAGAATCCACATTTTTCCGAAGTCCCGTAGATTTTGATTTAAAACTTTTAACAATATATTGAAGATTCTTAAAATATATTCCGCTTGTCGATTCGTGCTTTGGGATTTGAATATGGTCTAAAATCAAAACTTTCATATAAAATGGGTCGAATTCGGGAGGGTATGTACCATGACCAATTGAGTTATTGAGCTTGTTTTTTGTCTTAAAGTCATCTTTGTGAAGTTACCTTTCAGGAAAGTGCAAAATTATTATATGTTGCTAAAGAAAATTTTATTTTAGATAAAAAAGAGTGTAGATACTTTTTCGGCTAAGAAAACACAAAAAGTCGTCTTTTTTGCAATTTTCAAATTCAAAATCGTTTATTTTTGGACTCGGTAAAGATATCGACAAATTTTTTTTATTCAATGGATAATTTTGTTCTTTAACTAGTTAAGAAAAAAATTAATAAAATCGGTCTGAAACACTAGGATATATATGAAAAAAACTGGACCAAGAACATGCAAAATTATGGTGCTAAAAATTCACGCAAATAATTCTAAAACTATAAGAGATAAATATGACACTTAAGCATGTTTTTTATAGGTCTGTCAGGGCCTACAACAATATATAAAAGTATTTGAAATCGGATGAGAAACAAAAATTTGGCAATTATGCCAGCGGTACCTAACTTTGAGCGCCCTTAGCTCCGCCCCTGGGGGGTTTGTGTGCCCCCCTTCTAAACTTAATATTGTATACTCCTCTGCTACGCCTATACGAAATTTCATGAAAATCCAACCAGATCAGAAGTTACAGATTTATTTCCAAAAAATTTTGATTCTGCCCCACTGTGCGATGTGGTAATGTTGGTCTCGGGTAAATTTCTACCCATGATCAACGAGGTCATGCAATCAGGGCTGCGAAAACTTCCCCAATGGGCAAGTAGTAATGGATTGGGGGTCAACTAATTCTGTTTACCAGGAGATATAAGGTGGAGACATTTAGTCTGTCAATATTAAGTGGGACAGAACTCAGATTGTCAAGGGAGGCCAAGTTTCTGGGCAATTACTTGGACAGCAAATTGTCTTAGAGGAGAAATACTCAGGAAAGGGCCAGGAAGGGGCTTAATGCCTACTACGCATGCAGGGACTCTATAGGGAAGAACTGGGGTCTAAAATCGATAATTGTATATTGGACATATACATCGGTTGTGAGACCTATTCTCACTTATGAACGTTCGGTATGGTGGGAGGCGTTGAGAAAATGGACGTATAGTAACCTTCTTTCTAAAGTTCAGATATATGCTTCAATTGGCCTTACGGGTGCCGTGAGAAGTACACCTCAGGCAGCACCATCATTCTCCACCTTCTTCCAATTGAGGAGTTCGTGAGAGGAATGGCTGTGCGGAGCTTATTTAGACAGAAGGAATTGGGATTAATAGGGAGCTTCACAGCGGGGCATGTTAGCATACTTAATGAAGTCAAGTTTGATAGTCGAACATTATCCTTGGCCGCCCAAACGGATTATGTCGGTACTACAATTAACTTCGAGGCTACTCCCGTTATTGAAATCCCTAGTAGGGACCTCTGGACTGGAGCGTATAAGCTCCATGGAGGGTATGCTATCTTCACAGATGGCTCGAAGATGGAAGTAGGCACGGGTTCTGGTGTTTACTTCATGGGAACGGATATCAAACAATCTTTTGATTGTCTGATAGTTGCAGCGTTTTCTAGGCAGATATTCTAGACATTTACAAGGCCCTAGGATTACTGGAGGAGATTGTTGAGAGGGACACTGAGGTAACTATCTATGTGGATAGTGTATCAGTAAGGATTAGTACTTGAGTGTAGGAAGGAATTTAGAAGACTGATGGATGTCTTCCTGGTCACTGCGATATGCTCGGCAATGAAATTGTCGATGAGCTAGCTCGTAAGTGCTCGCAGCTGGGCTGGTCTTTTGTGGAGATCGGTTAGGATTCCAATTGGTTTATATTTCATGGCCATAGGGGAATGGACTTTAGGAAGAACGAATCATGCTTGAAGGAGTAGAATGGACTGCAAGGTATATAGAGCGTTATGACCTAGTCTTAAACCAGCAGATTCGAAGAAGCTTCTGGTGGGAATCTAAGTGCCAAGGATAGTGGAGTACATACTCTGTCATTGTGTAGGGCTTCAGCGTTGTAGACTGAAGTGTTTCGGAAGCCATATTCTACATGAACTAGAGGAGGTTACGTGGAAAGAACTCAGTTATCTGATAGGGTTCGTAATGGGGATAAAGTGGCTTAGAAGTAATCAGGGTTGATTGATGGATCTTAGGTTCCACACTTTTCTTTTGTCCCATTATCTTTTTTTCTATTCTAGTTCTTTATTCTACTAAGTTCTTTCTCTTTCCATTAGCTTTTCTCTGGCTTTTAGAAAGGGATCACAATTTCGCACTATTTGCCGTTTTGTCTCAAGAAGACGGTGCTTTGGCCTCTGCATCCAGAATTTGAAATAAGCACGAAATAAACTACAGTACTATTGAAAAAGAATTGCTGGCCATACTATGGGCTTGTAGGCAATTCAGACATTATTTTTATGGTAGAAAATTTAAACTTAACACTGATCATAAACTACTCTCTTAAAAGAGCCAAATAAAAATTAATAAGATGGAAAATAAAATTGAATTAATATAGTATAGTAGTTTGATATTAACTATGCAGAAGGAAAAGAAAATAAGGTAGCAGATGTATTACCCAGGATGCGTCATGAAATAAATTTGTTGAAAAAACTATTTTGAATAAAAAAAAAATATAAATTCTTCGTAAATGCTAATGAAAATATAGTAGATAAAATTATAGAAATAATTAAGGCTGAAGAAAATGTTGTAGTATATTGTGAAATTGAAAAAATATTTACAACAACCCAAGATGAGGTACTCAAATTGAATCAAATAAAAAATTTTAAAATATATAAAACTTGTACACTTGTAGAGAGCGTAGATAAAGAAAACTTACTTAACATAATTATGCAACATCATAAATACGAAAATAATAATTCGGGAATTGATAAAAAGTATTTAAATTTAAAACAAAAATATTATTATAGCAATCTAAAGAAGGAAATAACAAAGGTGATTAATGATTGTGAAATATGAAATTATAAGATTGAAATAAAATGTTCAAAAAGTAAATGAAAAACCCCACTAATTTTCATAAAACACTTTACAATAATGTTTAATCTTATGAAAAAGCCAAAAAAGTTAATTGTAGATAATGAACCAGAATTCATTTCAGCACCCTTTAAGGATTTCTTAGATAAGCAGAATGTTGAAGTACATTTCACTACTCCTTATAGACATACAGGAAGTTCCGCTAATAATATAGATTTACCTGTACAAGCTAACTTTATTTATAATAGCACTTTGCATTTAAGAACTAAAAGAAAGCCAATAGAATTTCATTTCCAGAGTAATACCGAAGAAAATAAAAAAAATAGTGGAAAACTTGGTGCGGAACAGAAAGAAACTTAGCATATCTCAATCAGAATAGAAAGGACCAACCAGTAAACGAATTTTTTTAAAAAAAGATTTCAGAGCACATAAAACAGAAACTAGAAATGAGTAAGCAACTATTGATTTTGTTCAAATAAAAAACCAAACCAATGATTTGTATTTTTGCTGATGCAAAGTAATTATCGTTTCTTTAAAAGAGAAGCATAGAATTTCTTACAATTTACAATTTCTTACAGTTTACAATTAAGAAAATGCATCAGAATTATGTTTAAATCATTATTGTTTATTGATTTATTTTTAAGAATAAAACAACACTGACGCTTGTATTGATTTCAGATGAAATAAGTTTTGTTTGCATTTATAATAAGTAATAAGCATAATTTAATTGTATAAAACTTTATGAAAAGATATTTCTTTATGTGTGGCAAGCTGAAGACTTGACTTGTACTATATTTTTATGGCATTATATCTTGTCTACAGCGTTGTCAATTTAGCGTTTTTTCTGTTAGTGCTTTTTTCGAAAAATTGCGATAAATTGGCGCGTTTTACTTTCAGTTATATGTTGATTCAGAGGTTAATAAGTAGAAAGTTATGTGAGAGAAAAAACCTAATTCAATTGTCAAAAGTTTGATTCACCCAACAACAAAATACATGTAGTAATACAAATAGTAATTTAGTAAACTACCATGCAAACCAATATGTGTTCACATATATATTTTTTTCTTAATTTAGTTCGACGTTATTCTCACATAATCTTCTAATTGTATTCTATGTGTCTATTAGGCACACGTTTTTACGTCTCTATTAACTAATAAAAATAGTATCTTAAGCTGTGTGTAAAACAGTAGAAAAATTATTTTTCTTAGTAACTTTTAGACAGCTATGATGTAAGAAAAATTTTACTAGCTTTTTGAAGGCTAGTAGAATTTCTGACAAAAATACTCATTATTAAATGTCTATTCGCAGAATAGAGTGTTACTTTCAGAATGAATTTCAAATATAAGAGAGAATTTTAAAATTTGTTCAATCATATCTCTTTTTTTTATGTACACATTTTTAATGATAAAATTTCATTTTATCAATTTTTTATAGTTTTAGGAAGAAATAGGAATTTTTGTCACCAGAGAAAAACATTTTCTACCATACCACAATATTATTGTTTTTATTAATTTTCGAGTTCAGCAAAAACTAAAACTAAAAAACTTGTTAAAGTGGTAATTTGAGGTGTCTATTCGTACTCACAAACACAAAGGCAATTCTTCAGATTCTTCCAAAAACTTTTCTATTTATTATTGCCTCTTTTGGGAAAAAATTGGACTGATTAAATCAAAGGCTTTACATTAAAATTTAAAAATATCTAGCCAAAACGCATTTTTGCCCGATATTCAAGTCCTAAATAAGCTACGAACTTGGTTCTTATATATAACGATCACAAATATTTTTCTTGAATTTCGTTGTTTTTAATTAACCAAATCGGTTTATAAACAACCGAGTTATTGGCAAATATGTTTTTTTTATATATTTAATGTCTGCTTTCCTTATAGTTATTATTTTCATGGCTACTGAAAAACAACAATAAACTAAGGCAATTAGGTTTTTCAACTTTTTGAAGCATCTGTGTAAGCTAGAGACTTCCTTCTTTGAAATAAACATCTGAGATTTTTTAAAGAATATTTGTGTTCAAAAAATGTAGACCTAGTTCTTGCATTAATCTATTAAAAATACTTTTTTAGAATTTCGGGTTTTTAAATCAGTTAAATCGGTCAGAAAATTTCCCACCATACCCTCTTTTAACATAATGTTGTCTTACATTTATAAAATATTTGTTCTTCGCCGAAGTGATTAAATTTCATGAAAATCGGGTTAGTCGTTTAGACGTGATTGATACACCAGCAAACAAACTTAATACGGGTAGAGATATATTATATGTGAATATATCACTCCAACTTGTTATGCGTAAATTTGACGTAGCGTCAGTATTAATAGTATAAATTTCTACATTCATTTAATGAAGTGATTTGAAATGATAAAATAAAAACTGGGTTACTTAAAGCATAATCTTAATTTTAAGAAAGTAATAGCTAATTATAAGTTAGCAGTTGCGAATGAATGCTAATTCACTTAGGTTCTTATTTTAGGTTCTGTTGTGTTACCCTTATAGATCATGTGGGAAATCATGTGGGTTGGTTTGATTCGAAACCAAGGTTCGAGTCGGACCTACCTGAGAATTGTATAAATGAGTGTGTCATCTTGATGTTAATATTAGAAAGATCCGATAGTTATATATAAATGGGCTACCGAAGTTTTCAGACCCAATCTCTGAAATAGCGGGACAGTGACATAGAAGATATACTACTGTTCTCCCCTCTTCCTCATTGCAACAACTTCTAGAATAGTTGATAAAAAACCAGCAACCCAGTGCACTGTAATAATGGTTACAAGAGTGCGTAACCGACATCGTGTCCTACCAATAATAAAAATCGATCCAGATTGATCATAATGGCCCATATTTGCCTAGAAATAGACTCCGTAAATGCAGCAAAAGATTCTATACGGAGGTGTCCTATCGGACGTGTCCCCAGGTGGCGGATAGGGGAATTGGTTGTAAGACACATGACCTGAACATTTTGTTATATGACGCGTACTGGCCCATAATTTGAGTGTTCAGATTATGTGTTTTATCTCCGATTCTAGAGTCTCTCACCGACAATATAAATGCAGCGCACTTTAAGGTCAAGGTGGTTGGTAGAAGTGCCGAGGACCTGAATGGTTAGTTGGTGCTTAAACAAACTAACAGCTAACATCTTTCCTCCAAGCCCAATGGCACGGGTTGGTTGTAAACTTTAGCCTAGTCCGCGCACCCCGTCACTGCGCGAGATGGTCCTCCTG
Organism: Protocalliphora azurea; assembly: GCA_932274085.1. Classification (NCBI taxonomy): domain Eukaryota; kingdom Metazoa; phylum Arthropoda; class Insecta; order Diptera; family Calliphoridae; genus Protocalliphora; species Protocalliphora azurea. Next base: position 76,942,508 of record OW026519.1, read on the forward strand.
TTACTAGCATACTCATGGGACAAAATAGATAATTTTAATATAAACACCATTCGGACAGAAGACGAAAGGTAGCAGGGTGACAGGGCAAATAAGGACGTTACGGACGACGATTTAGTGATGATAGGGGTCCAACGAGATATTCTAGTATAGGAAAGTCAGTTGTTGGGCCAGCTATCAGAGATGAGAATGAGATTCTAGACATCTCAAGGGATTTCTTTGCTGGGAATAGTGCCACAGAGAAGCTCGGGGATCTTTCTCTTTGATCTGAAAATGAGCATGAGATCACTATGATCTTAACTCGCGCTCAGAGTCAAGAGAGGAACCGGAGCGTCGAGTCGTGGTCGGAGAGCGGGGATGGCTCGACTGGCTCAGAGTGTCATACCACTGGCAGCAATTTAGTTCGGCAAGACCCAGTAATGCGAGATGCGACAACCGTCGTCACGAACTAAAGAGGAGAAAGCTCGGAGTGGAGCAAGAGCAGAAGCTACAAGAGGAACGTTAAAAGATTCCAACGGAACTACGGGCCTGCTTGTGACTCTCTGGAAATGTCTTATCCTGAAGGATTGTGTGGGAATGCGGACAGCACTCCAGAGGTTTCTCATGAGAATACAGGAGGAAAGTCAACATCCTTAAAGATCCGTGCCGGAGTGAAAGATTGGCAAGCCAAAAACTACCGGTAGTAAGGCTGGTCATGTATCATCCAGCAAATCTGGCATTTCGCAAAAGGTTGTCAGGGGTGCTAGACCTGGAGATGATCAGCCATCTACGAGCAAAAAGTCAGCAGGTCAGAGGCCGGCTAGCTCTACTGATGGAAACAACAAGGACACCTTCCAGCTCTGTTAAGGACCCGCACAAGGAGGCTATTAAAAGAGCTGGGTCAGGAAGCGAACAGTCATCAATATCGAAAAAGGCGAAGGAATCAGCGCTGCAGCACTGTATTCAAGCTGCTGTCATTGACAAAGTTGATCCAGATGGGAGGAACAGCATTGAGCAATGGCCACGGATTGAACACAAGATCATTGAAGAGATCACCCTCGTAAGAGGAAGGCCAGATGAGGTATCACTCAAATGCACGGACTGGATGAAGGGAGTCAAAACTATCAATTGCGGTAATAAGAAATCTTTAGAATTTCTGAAAAACGCAATTGCTAAGTGCGATACTATTTATCCAGAGTTGAAATTTGAGGTGATACTGGCGTCTGAGTTGCCCCTGCGTCCAAAAGTGACAGCATGGTTTCTTCCACCCATTGCAGAGGTTGGAACCATTCTGACAGTATTGGAAAATCAGAATGTAGATCTTGTTACAGGTCAATGCAAGATTGTGAACTCCATGATCTGCAAGGAGAACTAAGGCAGAGACTTCAGCTTCACAGTGGATCCGGAGTCTCTGAAGAATCTGAACTCACTGGAGGGAGTTGTCAAATTTGGGTTCGGGGTGGTCAGATTTAGATATTATAAATCTGATAAATCCAAAGAGGCTGTCAGAGGTGAAAATTAATTCACATCACTGAAAAGCAGCCTCAATCGAATTGAAAAAACTCCTCATTGACTCCAAAGTGGACGTGGCCCTTATCTGGGAACCCTGGATTAACAATACCAGGGTATGTGGTTTAAGAGTCAAGGGTTATAACTTGTTCATACCGTTCACATTGGAGAAGGTGCGAACATGTTTATTGGCTAGGAATGATTTGACCGTTTAACCTTCTTCATTCTTTTAACAGTCACTGAAGGTAGTAGGTTTATACTGGCATGCCATACGAGGCATACGGGCATCGCTCTGCAGCATTTGGCGGAGCACAGCAGGAGGAGAGGAGCGTATATGATTCTGGGATGAGATGCAAATACTCACCACTAGCAATGGGGAAGCAACAAGAGGGGTGAGTTTGTATTTGAATTTCTAATTAGTTATAATCTTCATATCTGTAATAGAGTTAATGATCCTACAATCAGAACGAAGATCGGGAAACAGTTATAGATGTAACGCTAACAAACCAGGAAGGTGAATTAACACAACAGACTGATCAATCTGTATCTAAGGAGGTGTATGGGAACTCAGGTCATTAGCGACGCTCAATATGCCTATCTTAAGGGTAAGTCTATTGAGAGTGCTCTGCATGATGTGGTTTTATTGAACGGGGTCTGTTGCATAAGGAATACACCTTGGCGGCGTTCCTCGATATAGTAGGGGTCTTTATCAACATTAGGATATAGGCGATTCAAGAATCACTCGCTTCGTTATTTGTGTATTCCAAATCTAGTGAATCACCCCGATGCTAAGCAGTGGCTTTTGTGGCTTTTGGCAATAAACGTAATACTGAGACAGTTCGATGCCATGGGAAGGAAGATGGTAGCCTACGATGACGATGTGGTAATGTTGGTCTCGGGTAAATTTCTACCCACGATCAGCGAGGTCATGCAATCAGGGCTTTGAGAACTTTCCCAATGGACAACCCTGAAAAGACTGAACTAGTACTGTTGACCAGTAGATATAAGGTTGAGACATTTAGTCTACCAGTATTAAATGGGACAGAACTCAGATTGTCAAAGGAGGATTATATCGGAACTATAATTGACTTCGGGGCTACTCCCGTTATCGAAATCCCCGATAGGAACCTCTGGGCTGGAGAGGAGAAGCTCTATGTAGGTTGTGTTATTTTCACAGACGGCTCGAAGATGGAAGTAGGCATAGTGGCGGGTGTCTACTTTATAGGAACGGATATCAGACGGTGTTTTAGATTGTGTGATAGTTACAGCGTTTTTCAGCAGAAATTGTAGGCATTTACAAGGCTCTAGGATTACTGGAGGATTATGTTGAAAGGGACACTGAGGAAACTACCTATGTGGATAGTCAGACAGTACTACTGGCAATGACAAGTCGTAGTGTTAGGTTCAGATTAGTACTCTAGTGCAGAAAGAAATTGAGGCTAATGGATGCCTACAGAATAAGACTTTGTTGTGTTCCTGGTCACTGCGATATTCTCGGCAATGAAATAGCCGATAAGCTAACTCGCGAGGGCATAGAGCTGGACAAGTCTTCTGTGGAGGTATCTGTTAGGACTCCAATTGAGTTATATTTCATGGCCCTAAGGGAATAGACTTTAGGAAGGACGAATCACGCTTGGAGGAGTAGAATGGACTGCAAGTTATCTGAAGCGTTATGAACTAGTCTTAAACTAGTAAATTCGAAACAACTTTTGGGCATGAATCGTGGTAATTTAGGAGTCGTCGTGGGTATGATTTTGGTCACTTCGCAATAGGAAATATGAATACTAAATGGGACATTGGCACGTCAGATTTTTGTAAGACATGCGATGATGTGGAGAAGCTAGAGACAGTAGAGCATATAATCTGTCATTGTGTAGAGCTTTAGCGTAGTAGACTGAAGTGGTATGGAAGTCTCATGCTACACGAACTAGAGGAGGTTACGATCAAAGGACTTAGTAACCTTATAGGGTTTGTAATGGGGATAAAGTGGCTTAGGGGTAGTCGTTTTTGATTGATGGGTCTTAGGTTCCACATTTTCCTTTTTTTTTTACTATTCTATTGACTTATCTTAACAAGGTCTCTCTTCTTCTCTTAGCCTTTCTTGGCATTTATAAAAAGATCACAGTGGATGGAATGGTCTCTGGGTGGAGGCGTGAAGACGCCGCCCTTTATGTATGCAGAAGTAAGCGGTACGTCAACGAATAGCTTAATGTCTTAATTTCGAAGAAGGGAACCACTTCGTCCGCAATGAGGTTACCTGGGGTACTGGAACGAGCCCTAACCTATATTAGCTCTAGGTTTGAATGTCTGGCCATCTCATTCAGAGATGTCGAAAGACACCAAAGATTTATTAGCAGCTTAGCAGTCCGTGCAAATCATGATATTTACACCAAATACCCTAAGTACAATATCCATTTACTGCTCCCTTAATTGCCGGGCAATGTTGCCAGAAGATGTGATTATAAAAGTGCTAATCGTACAACATATTGTAGTATTGGGAAATGAAATAAAAACTGAGTTTGCATTATAAACCTTACAACTAGGAATTCTTTCAAAAGATCAAAAAGTGTTGAATTAAAAATACTCCAAAAAAGTGCTAAAAAGCATTTAGCATACTTTGAAAATTTTCAGCATACTTTGTAAAATTTCAATTTAAAGGAAATGATTTTCCTGTAGACGGGAATGCAGACACCTTCCAACCCCTTCGACTGTCCTGGTTCTCATGATTCGATCAGTTGAGATCGATACTGAGAAACATCTGTCCAGAAATGGTATAGGTACACAATCACCCTTATTCTAAATATCGCTGGCGACACAAAACGACGTCGCCTTGTGTGTAGAAAATTTCTATTTTCATTATAGATATCTATCTGTTGAATTATTTTTAGTGTTCACTAAAAAATAACAATGTCGATATTGTATTGAAATAACTCTTTTGTTGACGACTAGAAGAGTTTAAAATAATAACGTATAAAAAATGTGTAAAAATAAATAATTAAAGTTTATTTAAGATATTTATTAAACACATTTTTAATTTATGCTAGTAAAGTGAAAAAGTAAATAAAATTTAATAAAAATTATGTATATATATAATAAAATCCACTTCCGAAAAATAACATAAGAGAACAACTTTAAAATCAATGGATAAGAATCATAAGAACATTTTTCCAATGACAAGACTAGGTTGTGTTGATTGTAGAATCCAATCTTTATTCAATGGGAATAAATTATCACTTTCAATGCAACCGAAGGCCCAGACAAATTTCGGAAACAACTTACTGTTGCAATCTCTTGAACTAAATATCTTAAGCTCGGTATTATACTGCTCAGTGATAAAATCGTACTTTAGTTCTTAAAATTGTTTTATGAGTGAAAACTTAAGTATTGTTTTTCCTTAAGTTTTTTCTAAGCATGAAAATTGTTTGAAATATAAAAATGAATAAAAAATACAATATATAATCAAATTATTTTAAAATTTAAAAAGATTTCATTATGCGCTCTAAATTAATATTTTCTTTGTGAATATATATTTTGCACCAGCACCTTTTTCAATTTTACAGCATTAAACTTAATATTTCTTTACATCTTTTTAGCTCCAGTTTTAATAAAACGAACAAGAAATTCGTTTCGACAATTTATATGGAAAACAACACATAAATTTCAAATTTATTTGTTGTTTTCATTACAATTTGTCTAAACAAATTTTCGTTCGTTTTATAAAAACAGGGGTTTATTTTTTTAAATTGTTATTTATTTTTGGTGTTATTAAAAAATTTTTTCCCCAAAAAAGTAAGTTTGATATTTATAATGATTTTTTGCATTACCATGAGCAAATAGTAATTTAAATTAAAAGATATTCAATACAAAATAAGCATGTTTAATTCAAGTAAACATTTTAGGATAAATAAAATATATCTCTGATTTTTAGTTAAAGAAAAAAGTTTGGGAAGTTGGGACGACCCTATTGTAAGTACACAAAAAAGCTTAAAGCGCTTGTCAACTTAAGTTTTAAACCATAAAACGAAACATTATTTAAGTGTGAGCTTTAACTTAAATTTTTCTTAACAGTGTAAAACCGGGCTTTAATCGTACTACAAATAAGTTTTAAAGTGCTTTTAAAAGAGTATTCTTTATTTTAGGCAGATACTATAAAAAATCAGCTTTTTAAATTGATATTGCTTGCAGTACATGTTTGAAACTCATTTGTTGTCTGGTATTATAAGCCAAAAATCTTAAATGAAAAACATTTTTTAATTGAAATTTTGTTTGTTTTTTTAAGCTAATTAGCATTGATAGCTAAGAATTATTTGGCCTGTCAAGTAAACATAGGCAAACTCCAATTTCATCCAGGTAGCCTAGCTCACGAAGTCAAGAAAAAATGGAAAGGTGAGAAAAATACGCTCCGTTACAATACGATCCTGATGACATTAACAAATCCGATCAGAAAACTTATGTTCGCGATACCTTCATCTTGAAGAAATTCAAAAATGTCGTAATGATTGCCCAGTTCAGGGAATTTTTCCCGTTGTTTAGAGTATCGACTACAGGAAAAGATGAAATATGTGACGTCTTCTGCTGATCCAATGCAGAAGACGTCATTTTAAAGAATGTTTTCTTAGTGTAGGTGTTGTCGGACAAAATTTAAATTGTTAAATTGTTCATTTCAGTTTACCATGGTCCATTTGCCGTATTCGGAAACAATCTGCAATAGTTGACCCTTTTTTCTTCCCAGACTATATTCAGTATCCCATTCGCCCCGAATCATGGATTCTATGACCCTGATGTCCATATATGGCAATAGTCTACAGGCCTCCTTGGGTGCTCTGTAAGTATCAATATTCATGTGACCAGGATTATTGGTTGGTTAGTTTACGTGGTAGCCCGTAACCTTACGGGCAATCAATTAGACTCATTAGAATCCGTTTTGATGGGACCACACTACTCGCCAGGTGAATGAGTTGTACTGAGTCTGAAATGAGATAGATCCATGAATTAGATCCAGCCTGTAGCATTGAGATATTTAATAATGTCACTGAGTCTAGTGTCAGATATCTCACAGAGGTTGTCTAATTGGTACCTTCCCAGAAATTTATGTCTGATTGTGTTCAAAGTTGGGCATTCACATAGAAGATGATATACTGTCTCCTCCTTCCCGCGATTGCCACAACTACGACAATATTCATTGTAAGGGAGACTAAGTCTGCTTGCATGTTTCCCAATCGTCCAGTGACCTGTAAACAATGCTATTAGTCTCGAGATGTCTTTACGTTTGTAGCCAATGAGTTGCATTGAGCGTTCTTCATTGTAGGTAGGCCACGTTTATTTCGCTACTCTACATTTGTCCAGATTTCGCCATCTATTTTTCGCCTTTTCTAGAATGTGTTTTTGGATTCTGCTTTTGACTATTCCTAACGGGATTGCGACAGAAACCGATAAGGAGGCATTCATAGCAGAGCCTACCCGGGCTAATTCGTCTGCCCGTTCATTGCCATAGTAATCCCTATGCGTATTAGTCCTAGCAGTTCCTCTTTACACTCTCTGACTAGAATAGAGGTAGTTTTAGGTGATTTGAGCGATAGTATTGACGCTTGACTGTCGACAAATAAACCAATATTCCCTTGAATATTTCTATCACGAATTAGTTTACACGCTTCCCTGAGCGCTAGTATTTCCGCTTGGAATACGCTTGCCTCGTCAGGGAGTCTATATGAGTGTGTAATTCCAAGATCGTTAGAGAAGACACCAGAGCCGACACTGCAGTTCATCTTTGAGCCGTCAGTGTATATCCTCGTTCCATATTGTTCAGGAAGATTTCCTCTTCTCCATTCATTCCTGGTGGGGAATAGGACTTTTATAGTATTTCCGAAGTCCATCTGGGGAATCATATAGTCAGTAAATTGATTGAATTGCGGGGGTATTAACTTAATATCCTCGCGTGCTCATACGTTCTTGATCTCCAGCTTTCCGTTACAGATAATCTTATCGCACTATTGACTGCTGATTCAATAACGTGTAGGTCTATAGGTGTTAGGTGCAATATAGTGTTCAGAGCTTCTGATGAACTAGTACGTAATGCACCTGCAATGCCAATGGAAGCGGATCTTTGAATCCTGTAGAGTTGAACCTCCACGTATCTTTTACTAGTAGCGGTCCACTAAAAAAGAGATCCATATACAAGAATGGGAGTACTATTGCAGTGTATAGCCATTTTGTCAATTTTGGACTCAAACCCCATTTCACACTAAACATCTTTCTACAGGTGTAGTATACTGCCGTAGCCTTACTAACCCTATATTGAATGTTTAGCTTCCATGAAAGCTTGGAGTCCAAAATAATGCCCAAGTACTTTGCATTATCCGACAAGGTGAGTTCACAGTTTTCTAACCGTGGAAGTCTGAAGCTCGGAATCTTGGTCTTTGTGGTGAAAAGTATCAGCTCTGTCTTGCCCGGATTCACTCCTAGTCCACATTCTTTGGCCCAGTCGCTGAGTGTAGTCAGAGAAGTTGACATGATATCGCTTATTACGTTCAGAAATAGTCCTGATACTAGTATCACCACATCGTCCGCATAAGCCACGACTTTCACTCCCTAGTCCTCCAATTTGCACAGGATGGTATTAATGACAATAAGCGACAACAGCGGAGAAATCACACCTCCTTGTGGAGTTCCACGCATAACTTGTTGAAATTTTTTCAACGGATATCATGTCATCCTCGATTCCTTGCGAGGATTTAGTATGCCCCATCTCCTGGTTCGTAACATCTGTACTGCAAGGAAAATGAGTATTAAGTAAAATGTCCAAGGATTCCGCCGACGCTTCTGACCATGAGCCATCCATCCTTTTAATATAGGATGGGCTGTTATGACCATTTGCCAAAACCTTACTGAGTCTTGCAGATTCCTTGGTATTGTTGATAGATTCGCAGAAGCCTTTCCATGAATCTCTTTTTGCGATCCTTATTGCTTTCTTATATTCTCTACGCTTTTCGTGATACAACTGTCACGATTTTGTCCTGTAGCTAATATTGAAAGCATTGCGTGCCTCCTTGCGTAGCTTCGAGAGTTCCTTGTTCCACAAGGGAGGGAAACTCTTTTTAGTTTTCGTCATTGGATATATTAAAAGCTTTCACAATTTCCTTGCTTAATGTGCTCTCAATTTGATCAAGACCCTCAGTCGTTGCTTCGACTGGATGTTTTCTTTTCAGTTTGTGCATGAGAATCCCATTGAACTTAGTCCAGTTTTTTCGTCTTGGGTTTCTGAAAGTTGACACTGTTTCATTGCAGACGAGTCCAATGTCGAAAAGTATCCAGCAATGATCCGAAAAGGATTTCTCTTTTGATACTCTCCACCTATCAACTGATAAATTAAATCTGTCTTTCGTAAGTGTAATGTCTAGCACCTCTTCCCATCCACTACGGTTCACCGAACTCGGAAAAACGAATGTGGGGTCGTTGTCAGAGTTGCATATAGTCAAGTGGTTTGTATTAATGAAATCAAATAGACACTACCCTCTGTAGTTGATTTCAGTGCTACCCCATATTGTATGCCTTGAGTTTGCATCACAGCCAAGGACAATGTCGTCTTGAGCCTCTATAGAGGCTAGAAACGCCTTCACTTCGTCTGGCGAGGCTGGATTTTCGTGTGGCATATAGCTGGAGGCGATCACGAAACTCCTGTTTTGCACTAATTCGTTCTTGCGACTGTCAGGTATGCTGAGCTATACTGTGAGCAAAGAAATATATTTATGTGTTTTTTCGCAATAAGACAAGATCTTGGCTTACCTTTATCTTTTACATATAATGTTTTATATGTTGAAGTCGGGAACCCTTTGACTTGGGAGTTTGAAACCCAGGGTTCCTGGGCTATAGCAATGTCGAGGTCCTTTTCCACTAAAAGAAGCCTCAGATTGTCTGAAGCACATTTTGAATGCTGCAGATTAATTTGCACGATTTTCATCGTCGGTTGTGGGGTTTTTTACAGGTTCGTTTAGCTGCATGCATGCAGATTATTGGCTACCTCCAATTCGTCTGCTTCGCCAGCTTCTGGACCTGTGGGACGGAACACCTTAATCTTGACGTCCCTAATCCCAAAGTGCAGTTTTAGCCCCGCCTTCTCTAACTCAACTGCGCTATTCTCTGAGATGACGAAGATAATGCACTTGTCGTTGTCCCCATGATCTTCTGAACTGATGACTGTGCAGTCATCCATGGGGATACTGGGGTTCTGCAGCTTTAGACACTCCAGTATTTTATGGTTATCGCAGCTCATCTTTGGTAACCAAACTTTTGCCCGCGGTCTCATAGGGATTTCCCCCGCTTTGCAATACATTTGCTGAGAAAATCTTTAGAGAACACGTCCAAGCATTTGATTATCCTGTAGCCCCGCTGTATCTCACCAGAGTCAAAACGAGGAACTGTAGAGGCTTTATTGGTGAGTACGTGTTTCATCACGAGTTCAGCCAATTTAGACTCTATAGCACCCCATTCTGCTACCATAGGAGTTAGATAGCCACTTTTATCGTTAGCCAGTGCCATCAGCAAGTAATCTTTAACCACCTCGTTAAACGGCCTTCTTGCTGATGTTATTGTGGAAGGAGCCGGAGTGGTCGATTTATCTTGTACCTTTCTCCTCTTCGGCGAATTGCTACCCTCAGCTTGAGAGCGGTTTCGCTTGGCTCTTTCCTGCGCTGCCTGGGATGTGGATGGTTGAGAGTCCTTAAAATTAAGATACTCGTCAACCACCGCTTGGTATTTGACACGATCTTCCTTATCGCGTTCATGTTGAGTGCCATTTGCCTCATTCTTGGCAATTCTTTCTAGTATAAAGAGAGCTTTAACATAGCGTTGTCTCAGAATCTCTTTCTGGCTCTTCTTTTTCTTTCTTTTCTCCTTTGACTGATCGTCAGACTTGACATCCTGTCGTGGAGCCATTGTGTTTTGTGACAGCGGGGTGCTATGACTTTCTCCCCTGCTGCCAGATTGTTCGACCAAGGTCTCTTGACTAGAGGCCAAAAGGTCGTCTTCCGAGGAGATACCCATCTCCAATTTTTGTTGTTGTGGTTGTTTTTGTTTTTTTTTTTCAATTTTTTTCATTTGGTTCCCACGAGTAGGCACGTAAGCGGATGGACCATCCATGCAGAGACGGCGTACATGGACTAGACTACAGAAAATTTTACAACTGGCCCGTGTCCTGGCGCCAGAGGGGAGCTGTTAGCGACTAGTCTTCTTTAACCACTGACTAGCCATTCAGGTTCTCGGCACTGCTACCAACCACCTTAACCTTACCTTCAGAGTCTAGATTTTGATTATTCAGCATCCTCCAGGAAAGCAGATCCCTCCAGGAGGACAACTGAGGTTTCAAGAAAGAGACCACAGCCTACATTTAAGCCACCACATAGCGTCAAGATTATTATCCAGGGGATGGGACCAGGAATATAGTTGATGTTAATGAAAGTCGTATTCGAAATTTTATTTAGTATTCTACGTATGTTGTAATTTTTATTGCTTTTATTCTGTAAGGCAATTATGACTGCCTTCGAGCCTATGAAAATTATAATTTTTCCATATTTTTCGCGCACAACAAAATTTACAACAATTTTAATTGCGTAGACATAGATGATAGAATTCTATACGAGAAGCGTGATTCAAGAGTATTGGAATTCTGATGGTAGAATGCAAAACCAGTAAATTGTGGATTGATTAAGCCATTTGTGAAAAATATATCGAACTCATGGTCTATGAACCTGTTGTATTTATCGATAAAAAAGACTCCTAATAACTTAGGCAATAACTTTTCTTTTGTTGCGGACTATTCCGTTGAAAAAGTCAGGATTAATACTAATTTTACCCAAATCACCAGTGACTAGCAAGAGTATACCAGTCATTAAATATTTACCATAGATCCTAGCTATGCTGGTATTGATAAGCTGAATATCTTGCAAATATTTAGCAATATAGATTTCAGAATTTCCTTGGTCGTCAGCAGGTTGAATCTCTAATTGGTTGGAACTTCATTCGCCATGTGGTAGAGGATGTTGGTTGGAGTTGATCGTAGGAGACCGAGACCTTGTCGTGTGTATTCATTAATATTTATCTGAATTAATTTGTCATTTTCATTGATGGTAGGGTCCTTATTTTTCTTAGGCACCGGACATATTGTAGCTTCTCTCTATACGTCTAGTATCTCACCTTTCTGCATTATAGCCGAAGTGATGATAAATATTTTCACTCTATCATTAGAGTTTAGTTTCTAAAGAATTCGATATGAGATTCCATCTCTCCCTTTGGATGAGTCTGGATTTCTCGATTTAAGGTACTTTTCGAACCGTTCATACATGATCTGTGGAATATTCTTGACCTAAACTCTAAGGATCAATGTGGAACTGGAGGTGGGTGTGAGTGTTGACGGATTTAAATTTCACTGGTTGGACAGGAAGATAATTTGATCTGAATTCCAAGAGCTATTGATACTTTAAGTTGATTGTATCAGTTGATTCACGGAAGTTTTTACCAAATGTCTCTTATTGAGATGGGATGAAAGAGATTCTCTATGAGTTCCTGAAAAGATTCTCTTTTCAGACGAGTAATGTGTTTTCTCAGTTTTTTTCGCTGTCTTGGAACTATGTAAATTCCTGTATGCTTTCCGTAGCAGATTCCGTAAGGCAAAGAGCCTGTTCGCCTCTGTCCCACATATGTTTTGGTTGGTATTTGTTATTTTGTGAGGTTGTGACTGTATTTTTGATTTTGAGTTTGTTAATTTCCTCCTGAAAATCAAATAATGATCCTTGGACTCTCATGTTTTCAATATTCTTATAAAACTGTCTCTTTCTGATGATTTTCGGAAGATCAGATAATTCGACAATCACTGGGAAGTGATTACTACCGGTTGATTTTGGCATCCAGAACTTTACAAATAATAATTGATCGGTTGAAAAGCCCAAAGTTACGTCCAGTGTTGATGGCAGCATATAGAATGTACTGTAGGTTGCTGAACCATCATTGAGGTATACAAATTTCGATTGAAAAAAGATTTCCTCCAAGGTTGTGTCTCTATGGTCAGGACTTGGATAATATAATACGGATTTCGCTTTAAAATCTCCACGGATAAGTATTGTATTGCTCAATGAGTTCAAAAATTGGAAAATTTTTCTCATTTCCGAATCGAATTCAGCCAGGTCCATATTGAGTGCACTGTAGTTAATAATTATATTTAGGTTATCACTGAGGTTGGTCGTCGTTACTGCCATGGTTTTGCTGACCGAGTGGAGGTTCCTGATTGAAAATCTGATGTTGTTTTTTATGTAGAAGCCTACACTATTAAATCCGTCTCTATTATTCTTATAGATGTAGTTGTAGTTTTTAAAGCTCGTACAAACGTATAGAAGTCAGGTAATAGTTACAATTTGATATCCTATATTTTATTAATACTTATCATCTATGATAGATTTACTGTTTCTTTCCGCATATATGAAATTCATGCCCTTATTAATATTGTTTGTGGGAACCTTGCTATGGTTCTCTGAGTTGGGGTTGCTACTCTCCAATTGTGGTGGGATTCCATTGTTAGAGAAACTTTTGGTAGCTTTGGCGGTTTCGAATGTGAAGTTGATCGCATGATCATCCAGGACCTTCTGGTGTTCTTGTCTAATTTTTTTCAAATTTGCTTCCCTTTCTCCTTGTTGGGGTTGGTATTAGCAATTCTAGCATATGTTAGTACTTTATATAGGTCCTTAATCGCTTCCGAGTGATTATTTATATTAATGTTTCTGTCTTTCACAGATTTGAGGGCGGGGAATTCCATCAGTGGTAAAAATCGACTTGATAAAATACTGGAAAGGCGAGTTATCATTTCATTTGTGTTGTAGTTTATATACACAATGAATGGGCCCTTGTGGCTTTCGTCGCACCGATAAATGGCATTTTGGCCATAATATCCTCGAATACCAATGTTGTCCTCAGCGCAATTGTTCTTTTTCAAATCCTTTCCGTCATTGGTGGTTGATTTAAATATCTTCTTCCTCTGGTAGCCTATGGGCAGGTATGGTTCTATCGTTGTACCTGAGCCTCCGGTATTCTCCATCCCACTCTTTACTGACTAGGTTGATGGGGATGCATGATTAGGTTGACGAGTTGGAATCACTGTGAGTTTTTTTCCAATTTATTCCTTCTTTTTACTCAAACTTATTCAAGTTCCCGCTGTTTCAAATAAATGAATCTGTATAACGTTGACACTAACACCAAATACAAAGTGTCGCTTTGTTAAGGTTAATGATAAACACACAACAGACAAATATATTCGAGACATAGAAATAAACAGCCAAGATTATAAGCATGTCCACACGGTTTGAAAGTTGAAAAAATGTGGTTGGAATTTTATGTTTGGCGGCCAAATTTATGTTTAAATTTCAGAACAAATAAATCAGCTAAGTCGAAAATTGGTGAGGTGTTTTTTGTTTGTTCAAATTGTCGATAAACAGTCGACTGACTGGCTGACAGTCGACAGACTGTTAGAGAACACTATATTATCGTAGAAATGATGTGATTCGACAACGACAACTGGAATAAGTTGAAGAATTAATATTCTAAAGGATATCATTTAATATCCTGAAAACGGTCGCATGACCATAACCTCTACCATTCCGTGCGCCTCACAGAGGGGTGAAATTGAAAAATATGGCGATTAATTGAAAAAATTCTTTAATTTTTTTTCACTCTGCGTGTATTGCATTGTTAAAGTCACACATTGTTTGCAATTTTTAATCACAGTGGTAAAAACTGAAAGTTGAAAATTTTGAAGTTAATATTTTTTTTGTTTTATTTTACAATAAGTATTTTCGTACAATGGAGTTGTTAAGCACAGATATTTGGAAACATATTTACGCATTTTATGTTAGTTATTATTGTAGAATTATTATTAATATTATTTTTAAATCTGTCTAAAAACAAGGATTTTCTATTTTTATATAGAAATTCAAAAACCTTTTAGGCGAAATTGGGTGAAATAAGAATTTTGTATTTTTACTTAATAATGTGTAGTATGAAAATCAAAAAAAAAAAAAAAAAAAAAAACATTTTGCGGATTTGTTGCACTTTGGAAGAAAAAGAATTTCGAGGTAAATATGCTTGTTTTCTTAACAAAAACTAATAAAAATAAAAGTAATAAAGAATAAAATAAAAATTTGATTAATTTAATTTTATACAATTTTAGGAAAGTATTAGAAATTTTTGACATATCATTTTTTAGCCTAACTATGATTTGTTGTGATATTATAAGCAATCAAAGTAAAAATTTATGCATGCACTTGTTTTAAAAAGGCCCGTGTTTTAATATGGGCTTAGCCTGTTAGCAACGGTTTTTATTATTTTGTATAGTAAGATTTGTAGTTTTTACAAATCAATACACTTTGCCACATATGCAAATTATTCCAGCTTTGAATTACCGATTTTGTACTTGTTACACAAATATTGTCGTTAAATGTTTTTTGGATCATTACAGCGAGTATTTTTAAATTGTTGTTGAATGAAACAGTCACTTAAAATTTAAGTGTTGTCGGTTAACTGAAAATCATAAAAGTTGACACGTTAATATTTTTACAGAAAAACAATTTTTCACTTCTTTTATCTTAAAAATCGACGTGATATATTGAAATCAGATAATATAACATAATAGTTTGTAAATGTATAAATAAAAATATATTTTCAAAATAATTTGCTAGCTATTTATTTATATTCATTTATATGAGTAAAATTCATAGAGTAACGAATATTTGTTTTGTTTCAATTCCATCCAAAATTTTCTTCTCGGTTACTTTAGTATTCCTTCAAAAAGGAACATGCTTGCATTTCTTCAATAATTTACCTCTAAGGCCAGTTTATGACGTTATAAAGCTTAATTAAAAGTAAAATATTTTATTTCCGTAATGACGTGCTTTGATCACTTAAAGTGTAATTTTTTCATCCCGATTCAGCATCTTTATCAAGAAGATTATTATTTTTTTTTATTCAAATACCAGAATTCTCAAACTTCTGTTACTTCTGTTTCACATCTAGTATGTATTTATCTCACCACCAATCGCACCTTCTAATGATTCCAAAGCAACATTCAAGGAGTAATACTTCGTTACAATATATGAGTTCATAATTAAAAAACATAGCCTACCAAGGTATATATATCACCCCATGTTTTATACATTTGTGATAAAGAATACAATACAATAAAATGTGTTTTTATGTCTTTTAGTTCAGAAGATTCGTAGGGTACCAACAAAGTACCAGTTTTTTATATCCTAAACGTTCGAAGATTAAAAAACTACCAAATTATTTCTATTATTATTTTTTAGTAGAGGTGAATGTGACTAATAAGCTTGTGGATTCTTACCCACATAGAACCATTTATTCTTAATTTCATATTTCTAGGTTAATTATTACAAAAATGATAGATATTAGTAATTTTAGAAGAACGATAAAATACCACAAAATCCCCTCTTAAAGATTCTAATTCACTTAGAACAAAAATTATGTTTCTAGGTTCAATATTATAAAAAATTCAAATATTATTATTAGAAGAACGAAAAAAGTTTCACAAAGTCCCTCTTATAGATTTAGGGCCATACATCTTTAATTACATCATTTTAGGTTCATTATTATAGAAGATTCAAAAAGTACCATTATACGAGTAAGAACGGTAAAGTACCACAAAGTCCCCTCTTGCGAATTATTACCCACATAGAACCATCGATTTTTAATTTCATGTTTCGTTATTAATTATTGCAAAAAATTCAAGAAGTACCATTAGAAGAACGAAAAAGCACAACAAAGTCCGCTCCCCCTTGTGAATTCTTACCCACATAGGACTGTGTATGTTATCTTTTATGTTCTATGTTCGATATTGCAAAAAATTCAAAAAGTACCATTAGAAGAGCAAAAAAAAAAAGAAATACCACAAAGTCCCCTGTTATGAATTCTTATTCATTTAGGACCATATATCTTTAATTGCATGCTTTTAGGTTTAATATTATACGAAATTCAAAAAGTACCATTACATGAACGAAAAAGTTCCTATATCCTTTATGATTTCTTACCCACATAGGACCATGTGTCTTTAATCTCATGTTTTTAGGCTTAATATTACAGAAAATTCAAAAAGTACCATTAGAAAACGAAAAAATACTACAAAGTTCCCTCTTATGAATTCTCATTCATTTAGGATCATATATTATTCATGTTTTCAGGTCTTTGGGTTCAATATTACAGAAAATTCAAAAAATACCATTAGAAAACAAAAAAAAAATACCACAAACTCCCCTCTTGTGATTTCTCAATCAGTTAGGACCATATATCTTTAATTTCATGTCTCTAGGTTCAATATTATAGAAAATTCAAAAATTGCTATTAGAAGAACAAAAAGGTACCACAAAGTCCCCCTTGTAAATACTTATAAACATAAGAGCATGTATCTTTAATTTCATGCTTCTGTGTCAATTATTACAAAAAATTCAAAAAGTACCATTAGAAGAACGAAAAAGTACCACAAATTCCTCTCTTGTGAATTCAATCACTTAGTACTACAAATACTTAAGTTTATGTTTCTAGGTTTAATATAATATAAAATTCATTATTGAGTTTGAATAAAACGTAATTTCCCCTTTTATCCCCCTTTTTGAAACTTTTTTCCGCCCATGGATAACAAAAAATTTTATTCCAATGAATTTCCAAATTGCAGTGGGATACCATAATAAAAGACGCATATGTATTTGTCAATAAATAGAAAATATGTTTTATAAAAAAAAAGTACCAAAAATAGGTACAATTTTTACTTCTTAAATGTTCGAATTTGGAAAAAGTACCAAATTTATTTTTGTCATTTTTTTATAATCTTTGGTTAATCGGCAATACTTAAATTTCGAGTAACTATTTCATCCAAAAACAATTTAAAGGTACTCGCCATAATGATCCAAAAAGTCATGTTATACCTGGCAATTTATGCCAATATTCGTGTAGCAAGTACAAAATCATTACCACAAAGTCGGATTTTGGTCTGCGTTGGAATGAATAGCTTACATATGTGGCGAAATATATTGAGTTATAAAAATTAAAAATCTTACTCTACAAAATAATAAAAACCGTTGCTAACAGACTAGGTCCATATTAAAACGCGGGCCTTTTTAAAACAAGTGCACCTATAATTTTTTACTTTGATTGCTTATAACATCACAACAAGTCATAGTTAGGCTAAAAAATTATATGTCAAAAAATTCTAATTTTTATTCTGAATTGTAAAGCTTATATATTTTTTTCGCAAAATATTAAATTAAAGTCTTATATTGCAATAAAGATTTTAATTACTTTTAAGACCATTTTTAGGACAAAAGTCAAAGTCGACTGGCCGGTTTACGACTGATCAACTTAATTTTTGCACGCATATTATTTTTGTAGCCCCATCTACCAGAAAATGCCGGTGGAGCAAGCAAAATTAAAACTTTTGTAAATCCAATACATTTAATGGGTGGCCTAACGGACAGCCGCATGGGCAGTTTACATTTTTAGAAATTCAAAAATATTTTTCAATAGTCTAATTATTGCAACAAAATTATAAATAACGCCCTATAAACCTTCCCTGAATTAAGCGTTATTTTTGGTGATTCTACCCCATTGTGCGTCTATGGTACTGAGCCTAGTCGCCAACATAATTGCAATTTTTGACCATAGGATCCTCCGGTATCGTACCGAGCGCTCATGTTATCAGAAACGCCGAACTACGCACAACCCAATATTTTTGTTTTATTAATTAAATATAACTATCTAAGAAATTTTTCTGTGGAAAATAAAATAGGCGTGTTTGCAAAAAATTTAATATTACAAAATAATTTATTACTTTTCAAACTAAATATTAATAAAATGTCAACAATAGCATGAGAAGGCATAATTACTTTTTTGAGTTTTCTATATTATCCTTCCTATAGCGAAGACATACACCTCAAAATTCTTTGCTAAGATATTATACCGTTATTATTAAAAATTATTTAATTTTTTCTTACCAATTGGGCTGGAATACTTCCTAAATAACTGTTTATAAAGGATGGTCCAACCATAATGCACGATGTTAGTTGCGGGTCACACCTTAACGACAAGTTTTTTGCCCATCCTAATTTGACATTTCTTTGTTTCAGTGTTTGACAAATTCAACCATGGAGAGGTACATAATTGAGCAGCACGTTAAGAGTGTTGAAGATTTTTTACAAAAATGAACGTTCAAATCAAAATGCATTCTGGGCACTTTGTGATTTTTTTTTGGTCAGCATAATCGACCAAATGTGTCCGCAATCGGGAGAATTGTGTGCAAATTTCAGCAAACTGGGTCTGTAGGAAATGTGAAAACACCTGTGCATCCACAAAGAGTGACTGTGTGGTGCGGTTTATGGGCTGGAGGCGTCATCGAGCCGTACTTCTTCGAAAATGAGGTCGGCCAAGCAGTAACCATAAATGGTGTTCACTATCGCGAGATGATGACTTACGTTTTGTGGCCAGAAATTGAGAATATGGATCTTTACGATATATGGTTTCAACAGGTTGGTACCACTTGCCACACAGGCAATGAAACAATGGCTCTTTTGCGAGAGAAATTCAATAGCGGTGTTCTCTCACGTCGTTGCAATGTTAATTGGCCGCCACGATAATATGATTTGACACCGTTTTGACTTCTTTCTTTGGGGATATTTAAAAGAAAAAGTGTGCGTCAATAAGCCAAGAACAATTCAAGAGCTAAAGGATGAGATAATTCGGCACATTAACTACATTACACCTCAATTATGTCTCAGAGTAATTGAAAATATGGACCATCCGATGCCACCGAAACCGTGGCGAGTATTTGGCCGACATTTTGTTTCACACATAATTGTCATAGATCCTTCTGTCATAATAAAAAAAGTTAATATAATTCTCTGAAAACTTGTTTTATTTACAATTAACATCGTGCGTTTTGGTTGGACCGCCCTTTATTTAATAATCTTAGCCAGAATTTTCATCATAAAAATAACTTATTTATTCAGAAACTTTCAAATTGTATTCCAACATTCTTCACGAACGCTTTTGGTTGTTATAAAACTAAAACTATTGCAGCATAACTAGGGTTTGGGGTCAAAATACTCTCGGAAATTCCCGAGGATTTTTTTTAATTTTGCCGAGAAAACGGGAGATTAAATATTCTCGTAGTTTTAGAATTCTATAGCAAACCTTTTGATATTTTTAACATCTTATATCAATAAAAGATTGACGTTTCTGTAAACATGGTACTTATAAAAGTTTAAAGCAAATAATTCAACTAGAACGTTATCTGAGAGAAATGTTAATGCTGCATGAATTATGTTTTTGACTATTGAATTAGAGTCTTTTCTATCGGATATATATATATGTATTTGTTTATCTATGGTTTAATGAATTTACTTATAACCCTACAAACATTTGCTAGCTATCTTCTTAGAAGAAATGAAAAGAAATCATTAAAGCAATATTTTTCTAATATTGTATTTTTTTATTATTTTTATCTTCAAAATATTGGCCTTTTTTAGTAAGGTGATTATCTCCTCCGCAATAAATTGGTGATATCCCATTGAGATTATTTGGAAGAAATTAATACAATACTTTTATTTTTCGGTCACAATATTTTCAGTTGTCGAAAAATTGTCCAAAAATGAAAAGATATTGAAGAAATTGTATATTTTATGTACAAGATGTAAAACATTATATTATTATAATATTCAAGATTTATTTAGTGATAATTTTTCTGTATATTTATTAAATCCTCTAGAAGATTATTTGGCAGTATATTTTTTTTCACCTGGATGATTATATAGCAATATTGCTTATTTTTCTTCCAGGCATATTTATTTCTTATTGCTTAGATTTCGCCTGTGACGCACAACCTCTCCCGAAGGGGGAAACTTTAGCAATATCAATATGATTAATTAAACACTATTATTGATTGAAAAAAACATTTTTTCGGATGAAGTAAGACATTCCAAATAAGTGGAAACAACCTATTCAGATCCATAAATTTTGATAGGAACAATATAATAAATAAAAACTATAAAAATGTCTTTTTATTATAAAAACAAGAATATATCTAATGAAAAAAGATGTAACAATCGATTAAAGATGATTGAAATGAAGAAATTCGATGTACTGTGTATTTTATGAACAAAGTCGTTGGTCGGAATGGTTGGTTATGTTTGAAATATTTTAATGAAAAGAAAGATGTGAAGTTCTTGTACTAGGATTTGTTGAAAATAATTGTGGGGCCCTAATCTGAGTAAAATATTCCACTTTTATAGAGAGTTTGGAATGGTAACGACTTGAATCGTTCATCAAGTCTGATGGGAATATGGCCCTTGGAATATAATACAGAAGTTTTAAAATAATCAAGTACATGATATAATATAAATTCTACATAAAATCCTGAAATAGATCTAAATCAATAATTTAAAGAGCTCATTTGGTAACGAAAAAATCATGATTTTAAATAATAATGGTATAATATCCTACCAAAGACTATTAGGGTGTGTTATTGTGCAGACTTTCAACAGTTAAATGCAGAATAGTCGAACTGTGCGCATCTTAACGGAATAAAAATTTTGAAAGAGGGATTTATACTCGTTTTAATTATTAATTTTTTGCGCTATATCTCATTGGTATACCCGAAATAGTCAACGCAGTAGGTAGTTTCAAAGTTTGGGAAATAAGAGCAAAAATTAAAAAAAAATCTGTTTTTCGCTAGGCATATTCACAGTTTCTAATAGAATGTTATGGAGTACTGCGTGTATTTAGCTTTTTATTTTATCAAATAAAATTGAATAAACAATTTTATGGACTTTTTGAAAATTACGAAAAAAATTTCACTTTTTATTTTTGTATTTTTATGTAACAAATTGTAATTTGTATAAACTTTGGATATATAGATATAAAAAGGACGATAAATATGATTGATCGGGACCATAAATTTAAGTCTAATGTTGTTGATGGTTGAAAACAGCACACATTTTTTTGTCAAAACAGATTTTGCTAAGGCCAAATACACGATAATTGCCATAATTAGGTGGCGTTTGTAATGCATAACGGAAATGTAAAGGCGCATCAAAAAATTTCGAAAGATAAATATTTTATGGACCAAACTAAATTTACTTGGATTTAAAAAATATCACAATATTAAATAGCATTTTTCGGTAATAAACTCTATTAAAATATATTTTCGTATATTTCGATCCTCATTTTTCGCACCATTTTTAGAAATCGCTTTTTAGTATAAAGACAATTTATAAAATTTTACTAGGAAACACTAATACCATCAAATATTGAAAATATCATGAGTAGGTTTTGGATATTGCACGTAGAATTATACATTAACTAGAAGTTAATGTATAATTCTAGTAAATTAATTATTTCGCGCCCCTGCACGAAATAATTAACGCGAATAGATTCTACATGCATTCACTTTACATTTAAACAAATGTTTTTTTTTTTCTTTTTTGAAGGCATAAGTTCAAAAATTTTTGATAATGGCCCATATATAACAATTGTTTAAACTTTTTTCTAGGTCAAAGAGCTCAAATAAACAACTGCAGCATTCATTAACACTAATGCAGAAGATAATCGAAATGGGGGGTGGTTTTTAAAGGGAGAAAAACAAAAACATGATCACAAACCTAAAAAACCATAATTGTATACAGAATTATGGCCGATTTTAAAATGTATTTACCAGCATATCATTTAGACTATACTTTTCTATAACCCCTGAAATTCATAAAAAGCCAGAGTAATTTTTCTTCTGTTGTTCTGGGCATTTTTATCCACGTTGGGTAAAGATGCATTTCGAAAATGTTAAGAACTTCAGTGTGTCCTGAAACCTATGTGAAACCACCACTAAGTTTCTTCTATGGGAAGATCAATGATTGGATTGGGAGAGTAGAGAGGACTGTAGACTGTCGAGGGCGATATGGCCGACACTAAACAATGCAGGCACTAGCACTCTCCCGGGCTTGAATAGGAAGAGCTTAAGAATCATGATAGGGGCCATAACGTGTCACTGTTTGATAGGGAAGATGGGGTCTAGATGGGGCGCTAGCAATTCCGATTTTTGTAGAATGTGTGGAGACGTCGACGAGACCGAGTCTATTGAGCACATTGTGTACCATTGTCCACGATTGCAGCATCGTAGGATGAAATGGCTGGGTAGCCAATTCCTCGACGGACTAAATTACGTTCGGGACGCAGATCTTGTCATAGGCTTCGTCATGGGAATCGACTATTTAAGGGTGAATCAGGGGTATAACCCTAGGGGGATTGGTAACATTGCTAATCCCCCTATATGATTCGTTCTCATTCCTATTATTTTATCTTCTACTTCTACTCTCCTATTTGCTGCATTATATATTCTATATTTCACAGCTATTTCAACGAAGGGACTCACAATGGACCGGGATCGGTCTCTGGGTGGAGATGTGGTACTTTCTGGTATCACATCAACCTTCTCTATCTATCTATCTATCTAATCTGCTTCCCTTTATTTATTAATCCAGCTGCCCTGTCAAACTGAGTGCCGAATAAGACTAGCATTAAAACTTTTTTTTGGCTCAGCCAACTTTCAGTAAAGGACACACTGAAGTTCACTCCCAACCCCTTATCAGCGGCCCACGAGAACAGCTCACCCAGCGCGGACTGCATGATCTCACTGATTGTGGGAAGAAATTTTCCCTTTACCAGTATGACCACATCATCAGCATATGCCACGATCTTCCGTCCTCTGCTGTCGAATTGACGCAAAATCACGTCGACAGCTATTAGCCACAACAGGGGTGAGAGTACTCCCTGCGGTGTCCCCCTAATCACTAGTTTCCTTAAGGATACTCCACCGAAGCTCGAATTGACAATCCTGTTGCTTAGCATGAGGATTATCCATTCGATCAAGAAGTCATGTACCTTAAGATCCACCAGCGCCTGCTTCATAGCGTCAATCTTGATATTGTTGAACGCTCCCTCAATATCTAAGAACGCGGCCATGGTATATTCCTTATGCCGAAGTCCTTGTTCTATATATCCCACCACATCACTCAGCGCACTCTCCACAGATTTACCCTTCAGATAAGCATGTTTAGCACTACTCATGATGCTGGAGCTAACAGAAGATCTTAAATATAGGTTTATCAGTTTCTCTAAAGTCTTCAAAAGGAAAGACGATAGGTTGATATGTCTATAGTCCTTGGGTTTCGAATGACAGGTCCTACCACCTTCAGGTATGAATACGACCCTTACCTCTCTCCACCCCCTCGGTATATGTCAATGTACCAGACACCCTTTAAAGATCTCAACCAGTAGTAGACGAACCACCAACGGTGCATTCTGCAACATAGCCGGAAAAATACCATCCGGGCCAGGTGTCTTATAAGGCTCGAATCAATTCACCGCCCATGTGACTTTCTCAACCGTAATCAGGTCTCTTACCACTGTTTCAATTATCCCACTGGCGGACTCTGTGAAAAAGTGCTCTTCCTCACTTGATCCCTCCATCAATGGATCCCTACAACCCGGAAAATGGGTTTCCAAAAGCACACTAAGTGACTCAGAACTAGACTCCGTCCATGAACCATCTGATCTCTGGATACTCCCAGGAACACTAGGATCCTTTGACAGTATCTTCCTGAATCTGGAAAGTTCATTGACCGAGTCAATGGCCTCGCTAAACCTAATCCACGAGGCTCTTTTAGCTCTTCTAATGTCCTTTTTGTACTTATTGAAACACACTCTATAGGTGCACCAATCTTCGTCCTTACCAGTTCTATGGGCTCTGTTATACAGCCTACCAACTGTGGTCCGTTGAACTCTCAATTCCTCTGACCACCAGACTGGCTGTTTCCTTCTGCCCGGACTGCAGATCGCGCCCAAAAGCGTCCCAATCCGTCATTCCAGGATTCCTAAAAGGTTTCCCTTCAGAGCCCAGAAAGTTCAGATTAAAGGTTATCCTGCCATGGTCAGAGAAAGTGCACCCCATAGCCACCCTCCAATCCTCAACTAGGTCCCTAGAATTAGTCAATGTGATGTCTATTACCGAATTCCTATCCTTCGTCCTGAACGTAGGGGTATTATCCTTATTACAGATTAAAAGATCATTCGTAATAATGAAATCAAATGTTGACTCACCTCTCTTATTGGTATCCCTGCTACCCCATTGACTGTGGTGTTCATTAGCATGGCAACCGAGCAGTAGACGTACTCCATTCCGTCTTGCGTACTCGGCTAAGGCCCACACCCTGTCATCTGGTGGTTCCAGCTCCTCATAGGGCATGTACACCGAGGCCAAGGCCAGTTTACTGCCTCCCAACGCCTCCCCTTGAACGACCGTTAGATCACCATAACTGAAAGAATTAAAAAGAATTAACTGAAGTTCATTCTTCACTAGAATACAAGTCGTTACCTTGTCCTCAGTGGACGGCTTGAACAATTTGTATCCTTTGGCCCTTAAACCACAGACCTGGTTATTATTTAACCAAGGCTCCTGGATTAGGGCCACGTCCACATTGGTCTCACTGAGGTAGGTTATTAATTCGGTCGAGGCCGCTTCACAATGGTGCAGATTTATCTGCACCATCCGCAACCTCTTTGGCTTTGTCATGTTTCGTGTAGCGAAATTTGACATAGCCAAGCCCGAACGTAACAACCCCCCCCCCCCCAATGAGTCCAATTTCTTAATACATTCCCGATCCACTGCGAATCGGAAATCTTTTCCTTGGTTCTCTTTACAAGTCAATGAAGAGAAAAGTTTCCATTGACTTGTATTGATCCCCCTATTCTGTCCTTCCAATATTCCCAGTATGACTTCCACCGGCTTAATGGGTGGTGGAATCCACACCGTGACTATTAGCCGCAGAGGCAATTCCGACGCTGGTATAACCTCCAATTGCACATCTGGACAGAGGTTGCCACATCTGTTGATCGCGGCTTTCAGGAACTCAAAAGTTCCTTTGTTACCGCAACCAACAGTCTTGACACCCCTTGTCCAGTCTGCACCTATGAAGGCTATTTCACCCGGCCTGTGCCTTGCCTGGAAGATTTCGTCCATAAGCCTGTCTTCAATCAGCCGCCACATTTCCGTACTGATTCTCCCATCTGGATCAGCACGGTCAATGACTGCTGCTTGAAGAATGTCCGACTTGGACGAATCCTTCCCCTTTTTTAAC
Source organism: Protocalliphora azurea (assembly GCA_932274085.1). NCBI lineage: Eukaryota > Metazoa > Arthropoda > Insecta > Diptera > Calliphoridae > Protocalliphora > Protocalliphora azurea. The sequence goes on from OW026519.1 coordinate 76,968,217, forward strand.
GATGAAGGTTGTTCGTCAACAGATACTACCCACTTCACTGCTCCCTTATGAGAGTTTTTGAGCGGGCCCCTTGGTGCCTTACCAACCTTCTTCGCAGATGGAATCTGCTGGTCATCCCCAGACTTCACTCTTAGGTCCTCCCCTTAGGAGGACCCTTAAAAGAGTTATGCGGTACATGAACTGCTTTCTTGGAGGTAGAGGGTATCTCATCTCCAGGCAGAGCTCCCCTAATGGACCTCATTTGAGATTCCTTAGCGGGGCTCGCAAGAGTTTGGTTTACCCTCTCTACTCTCTTCTTAATGTGTTTTGTCCCACTACCAATCCTAGCTGACCTGTCATTTCCCTTGAGAGAACTTACAGGACTGCTGGATGGCTTGTGAGCACCTCCATAATTGCCAGCGCCGACTTTTGGTTCTAAAGTGCTGGTAGACACGGACTCTTTACCCTTGCGAGCAATTTCCGGACCTTCCTCTACCTCCACTTTAAAACCATCGGGATAAGACACTCCCAAGATATCACCGATAGAGCCATAGTTCCGTTCAAACCTGTAGATGCTCTTTCGGTATTTCCTGCGAACATGCCTATCCCGCCCGTCTAACAGCGATGGATCCTTCTTAGCCAACTTATTTAGTGCAGCTATGGAGGCCCTAACACCGTTCTTCGCCTTATCATATCCTGTTCGACTGTCGGTTGCGGCCTGCTCATCCATTGGATTTGCTACCGCTTCCAGATTTGTTGACCGTGTAATATCTTTGAAACCTATAACAGGAATAAGTTCATACTGTAAGCAAACCATATTATATTGTACGTACAATGATTGTAACAACTAAAGCGGGTTCGATGTATCATGAATCTGCCTCTTTGCAATACTCTGGCTAATTTTTCGCTTCTCTCTGCTTATTTATTTTTTTCGCAAGATAGTTTAAGAAATACACAAAATTTGAAATCATTGAACATCTGCGCAATTACTATTTGAAGTGTAAGAACAAAACAGTAGTTTCTGATTTTCCGTCTCTCAAATTTACTTATTGTCCAGGAGAAGAATAGGTGGATATTTTTCTCGAGAACAAATAAGTGCGAAGCGGAGAAACTCCGTGCGGATATTCATAATAGGGCTGTATAACCCTGTTGGTTAGAAGTCTTCATATGAGGATAATAACATAAGTTTACAAATTCGGGTCAACTTTTGGACCTGAGTAGATGAGAACTAATTCTAATGCAATTTGAGCCGCTGAATTCAAATATTGCATTTCTTTCTCAAGAAAGCTACTAATTTCGAATTTTCACGTGTTAAAAAAATGCACTGTCATAGCGACTTTTTGATATTGACATCGCTAAAAGATTGATTTCAATCATATTCTTAATGTTGGATTTTATTCTAGATCGTGAAAAAATATAAAAAAATCGTTGCAAAGACGATTTAAAAATTTTTGTAGCAACCCGCACTTATTGATATTTATATATATTACCATTATTATTACTGTTATTAGATTTTTTAGATTGCAGATTTTTGAATTTAACTGATATAATTTGAATTCAACGTACGTTTTGAATACGTCTCTGAACTATTTTTTATCTTTTTTGTGTTACTTATTTTTGCAACTAAGGATATGTGAACATGTAAAATTTCTATAAAAGCAGTATCATTTGTATTAAGAATGCTATCGTTTAAACAGAGAAGAACATTGTACTGACCTTTTTAAGTATAGGACGTGAGCTTCCTAATGAACAAAGGAAAAGCTAAATATTTTAAATTATTAGTAAATATATTTGTGTGGGTTCTGGCCCACTTTTCTGTGAGCGTACATCCCCAGCCGAGAAAATGGTTGTGTACTTTGCTAAAATAGCCAATTCACACGAACCGAAGTTAGCCGAGTCGCAAACCAAAAAATTTTTTGTGTGCGTACTCTCCCAGCCGAAGCAGCGAGACTAATTGAAATTTGAAAAAATATGAATTTCTGGTTGGTTATTTTTTTGTTCCGCTTTTTAAAATTTGTAATTATATAAAATAATTGTAATATGTGAAAATGTAAATTTACTTATTTTAGTTATTTTTATAAATTGTTGCATTGTCATATTCACAATTAAAAGAATTTTTTCTGCAATATGTTGTAATATGTCACATGTTTGCTTTTTTTGTACACTGAATGCTGGCTCATAGAATATTTTTGTATTTTTTATGAAATTCAGAACGAATGGCATTATTTTGAAAATTGTTTTTAGCAAACTTTGGTAATTTTTCTTATGTTTTAATTTTGTTAGGTATGAAGATGGAAATTATAAGTTTTTTATGAAACCTGAAAATTGTTTTTTTGTTTTTTTCATATGCGTAAAATAACCTTGTATATGGTTTTTTACTAATGAAAAAATATGTTTGATTTTGTATGGTATGGTATGGTATGGTCATGGATAGTTTGTTCTTAATATTATGTTAGGAAATTGAGAGAGATAGAATTGTGAAATTTATGTTAATATAGTTTCAAAATGGGAGTCAGTGATGAAATATATTTTGTTTGATTTTGTTAGGTATGCTCATACATAGTTAATTAAAAATGATTGAAGTAAATTTGTTAATATTCTAACAGCAAAGTTTTTCGAATTATTATCTGTAAAATTTATTTTATGTGCAAATTAATTAATTAATTGCTTTTATTAAAAAAAATATATATATATATTTTAAGAGCTAAAGCTCAAATTCATTAGTTCAAATCACTTAATCTACTAACTAAAATATTTTATTTTTTTTTTTATTAATGTAAGTTTATTTTTTAACAAATAATTTAGCAACCAGATAGAATTTCGATTGCATAAGACGCATGGTCAGCATAATTTTATTGTGAACTGTGGGAACGATTGATGTACTGAAATTGTGAAAACAATTGATGCGCGTGTGCAACGTCATCATTTTTAGTTATTTTGTCAGAAATGCTACTTTTAGGTGTTTTGGTAGGAGATGTATTAACTACTCCCCCCTCCCTGAATTTGTCAAGAGCTGTCAGAACTAATTTCCCTTCCATCAAAAATATATCTATGTGAACAGTATGCCCGGGGTAGGTTGGTAATGGGGTTTCGTCTGATTTCGTTTTGTTAGAATTTCGGTCATATTATATTTTTTATTCTACTAAGCATTCCTGGAAAAAAGTTTTTCTCCAAAATTTGGGATTTGTTTTCTACTGCGTTTCTATGAGCGGGCATGTAACGAGCTTTGTAGTTGCCAAAATGTTGTGGATATAGATTTTGAATAATAATCATTATCCATTCTTCTGTATGAATTCCGTTAATTACTGAGGTATATTTTCAAGTGTGCTAAAAGGATTTGATAATTATATACTGGTTCCTCAATTATATGTCAATGAATCTTGGGAAATACTATCTTAAACTGATATGACGAAGTTTTAGACTATTTGAAAAATATTTGATTTTTAAATACATTAATTGATATTTCGGCACATGGTATTAGATCATGTGGCGAGCTTTCAGTATTATGAGCTGTAGATGTAAGCGAATTGATTTGAGATGGAATTCTAGATAAGGCATCTGCTACTACATTAGAGTATTTAAACTCATAATTATACTCCTCTAGAATTGATTTCCATCTTTTCATTTTGCAGTTGGTATCTTTTGAACTCAGTGCATATGTGAGTGGTGAATATTTTAATCTTTTTTGAACCGTACAAATAACTTCTAACGGAATTTAATAATCATATGATAGCTAACATCTCTTTTTCGTTTACTGCATAATTTTCCTCTGTTTTATTAAGGGTTTTGGAGATGAAGGTTATTGGCTTGTTATCTTGGATAGCACTGCGCAAATCGCGAAATCAGAAGCATCAGCGGTAAGCTCAAAATCTTTTTTTAAGTTTGGATGTGTAATTACAACATCTTTCGAAAAAGAGTCCAGTGCTCCACTGTTTAGTGTAATTCGTTTTTTTCTTGATGCGTTTTTTTGAAATATTTCCACACTCACCTCTCAACATTGCAGTGAATGGTTTAGAAATTTTTGCATAATCCTTGATGAACCCCCGATAGTACCCTGCCATTAAACCAATGCCAAAGGATATTTTAATAGTAGTGATATTGATGGATTTCCTAAGAACTTTTCTACATACGTTTTTCGACCGTTCATAAATTCGTAGACCCATGGAGAAGCGAAACCGGTGGAAGCAGTTCTACAAAAACAACATTAAATTCTTTTATACATGTAGTTTGACACTTCAGCGGGTAAGAAAAAATTGTGCTTATATGGAGTTTGTCAATTTGAAGTACTAAAAAAATAATCACCTGATTAAGTAAGGTCACCTGTTTGAATTCGCCTTGCTATAACCCTTAAATGAAAAAGTTTCTTCAAACCTCATTCATTTATGCTGTAAAAAAAATTTTATAATTTTTTTTTTTATAGAAATAATCTGAAAATAGATATTTTTTTGATTGATATGTGAATGAAATACATTTTCTAATGAGGCAAGTATTAATATAAAATTAAGTAAAAAAATATATATAAGTTAACGTATTGGATATAAATATACAACTGCAACAAAAATATAGACAAAAATATCAAATATCATTTAAAATATGATTTATAATTTAATAATGGAATGTGATTTATAATTTAATAATTTCATAATAACTATGTATGAGCATACCTAACAAAATCAGATAATGTATTTTATCACTGATTATCATTTTCAAACCATATTAACATAAATTTCACAATTCTCCCTCTCAATTTCCTAGTATACTATTAAGAACAAATTATCTATGACCATACTTAACAAAATCGAATATATTTTTTCATTAGTCAAAAACCATATAAAAGTTTATTTTGTGCATATGAAAAAAAACAATTCTTAAGTTTCATAAAAAACTTATAATTTCCATCTTCATACCTAACAATATAAAAACATAAGAAGTTTGCTAAAAATTTTTCAAAATAAATTTTTTCGTTTTGAATTTCATAAAAAATACAAACATACTCCAATCAGACAGTGTACTCCAAAAAACAAAAAAAAAAAAGCAAACATGTATCTTATTACAACATAATGCAGACAAATTCTCTTCAATGTGAATGGGAATGCAACAATTTTTATAAAAATCTGTAAAAGAAATCAATTTACATTTTCACATGTTGCAATTATTTTATACAATTACAAATTATAAAAAATAAAAAAAAAAAACAACGTGCCTTATGGAAAAATAACATTGAGAACAAAAAACTAAAACCACCCAACCAAAAATTCACATTTTCTCAAATGTCAATTAGTTTCGCTACTTCGGCTGGGAAAGTACGTGCACAAAAAATGATAATAATTTAAATATTTTTGGTTTACGACTCGGCTAACTTCGGTTCGTGAGTTGGAATTAGCTAGGTTTATTAAAGTTCACAATCATTTAATGAAATTTTAATTTTTTGGTTCGCGGCTCGGCTAACTTGGTTCAAATGTTGGAGTTACCTAAGTTTAGCAAAACATACAACCATTTTAGTGAAATTTGAATTTTTGGTTTGCGAATTGGCTGAGGAAGTACGCGCACGAAAAGAAGACCAGAACTTACAAAAATATGTTACTTGAATTGACTAAAAAATGTTTTTCATGGAAAAATCTAAATACAATTTTCGGAATAAGATTGTTTCATTTTCGCCCAACTTAGTGATTGCGAATTCCAAAGAGTTCTCCGAAGCCGACATCAACAACGCAACGACTGTCGTAGGGAACGAAGCCGTTAAAATCTTACGACGTCAACTTTAGCAGCCGGTATCAACAACGCAGCGACTACTGTAGCAAACGAATCCAACATGGCAACATTTTCATCTGTCCCTTGGAAGATTATGCAGCTACGTGGTGTAAAGTATTTTTTATTTTTATTTTCACCACCAATGCCTGACTGTCGAATTTTCCCTAACATTTTTGATACGAGACAACAAAGAAAGGAACTAACAGACAGCTTAATTTGTAAAAAGAGGCTTCTGTTTTCTCAACTTCAAGTTCCTGTTACAGAAGAAGTACAACTTAATATAGTATATGGACTGCTCAATATAAGCTTTCGGGAACGTTTTTGCTGAGACAATATAAAAACTTTTGGGGACCTCATTTCTGCAAGCAGAGAGGTCAAAATGTTTTTATCTGAAACACAACCGACAAAGAATAATGTGAAAATAAAACAAGACACTACTAACGACCGCTGTGGTGTATGCCGCAAAAAGGGTTATAGCATTGAAGCCTGTTTCAAAAATAAAAAAACGAGATGAGCAACCCGCCCAACAGCAGGCAGAAGAGCGGCAACAGCAGAATCAACAAAAACAAATAAATCAACCCACTATTTTGAAAAAGCCAACTTTTTCATGATATGGGTATGGTGCACCCGGGGTATATCATGCAAATTGTCCCACCACTCAAAGGAAAGTCCACATTATTTAGCGTTTAAAACACTGGCAACTACAGTTATTGGTCATCCCTTATATACAACACACATCGACTATTTCGTTTTGAAAGGAGAAACAGTTTTCGACTCAGGTACTAAAACTAGTATTTAATTTTTTACATAATTCGTCATTTATGAAATTTTTGTTTAAATGTCACATATGTTTTTCAAATCTGATTATCTAATAATTTGCTTCCTATAAATTGTTACAAATATTGTAATTCCCGGATGCTATGTATTAGCTTTAAATATTTGAAAGTGCAAAAAGAAAATATTTTTAGCAATTACTAAAAAAAAATCAATGAATAGTTTGCTCTAGAACCTGATAAGACCTATAAAAACCATGCTTACATACCCTATTTATTTCATATAGTTTTCGAGTTATTTGCGTTTGAATTTTTAAGCACCACAATTTTGCATGTTCTTAGTCCAGTTTTTTTCATATATATCCTAGTACTTCCTACCGATTTTATTAGTTTTTTTCTTAACTAGTTAAAGAACAAAATTATCTATGGAATAAAAGAAATTTGAAGTCGATACCTTTACCGAGTCCTAAAACAAACGATTTTGAATTTGAAAATTTCAAAAAAGACGACTTTTTGTCTTTTTTTTAGACGAAAAAGTATCTACACTCTTTTTTATCTACAATAAAATTTTCTTTAGCAACATATAATAATTTTACACTTATCTGAAAGGTAACTTCACAGAGATGACTTTAAGATAAAAAACAAGCCCAATAACTCAATTGGCCATGGTACACACCCTCCCGAATTCGACCCATTTTATATGAAAGTTTTGATTTTAGACCATATTTTCTCAAATCTCCAAGCACGAATCGACAAGCGGAATATATTTTAAGAATCTTCAATATGCTGTTAAAAGTTTTAAATCAAAATCTTTATCCTTTTCTAAGCATTCATATATTTCTATTAATGAATTTAAAATAACAAAACAAACAAAAAATGTCTAAATGCACAAAAATGGCATTTTTTACATTTATGGCTATAGAATCCACATTTTTCCGAAGTCCCGTAGAGTTTGATTTAAAACTTTTAACAACATATTGAACATTCTTAAAATATATTCCGATTGTCGATTCGTGCTTTGGGATTTGAGAAAATATGGTCTAAATTCAAAACTTTCATATAAAATGGGTCGAATTCGGGAGGGTGTGTACCATGACCAATTGAGTTATTGGGCTTGTTTTTTACATTAAAGTTATCTCTGTGAAGTTACCTTTTAGAAAAGCGCAAAATTATTATATTTTGCTAAAGAAAATTTTATTTTATATAAAAAAGAATGTAGATACTTTTTCGGCTAAAAAAAACACAAAAAGTCTTTTTTGCAATTTTCAAATTCAAAATCGTTTCTTTTAGGACTCGGTAAAGGTATCGACTTAAATTTTTTTTTATTCAATAGATAATTTTGTTCTTTAACTAGTTAAGAAAAAAACTAATAAAATAGGTCGGAAATGCTAGGATATATATGAAAAAAACTGGACCAAGAACATGCAAAATTATGGTGCTTAAAAATTCAAACGCAAATAACTCGAAAACTATAAGAGATAAATAGGATATGTAAGCATTTTTTTATAGGTCTTATCAGGTTCTACAGCAATATATAAAAATATTTGAAATCGGACGAGAAACAAAAATTTGACAAGCGATTAAAAATTTTTTATGTCAGAGGTACCTAACTTTGAACCCCTTTAGCTCCGCCCCTGAGGGGTTTGTTGTGCCCCCCTTCCAAACTTAACATTGTACACTCCTCTGCTACACCTATACCAAATTTCATGAAAGTCCAACTAGCCGATCACAAGTTACAGATTTATTTCCAAAAAATTTCGATTCTGCCCCACTGTGCATTGTACACTCCTCTAATACGCCTATACCAAATTTCGTGAAAATCCAACCGGCCGATCAGAAGTTACAGATTTATTTCCAAAAAATTTCGATTCTGCCCTACTGCATTGTAAATCTTCAAGATTTGAATTACTAACTGTTCCCCACAACTGTATTCCAAAAGTCCATATAGGTTTCAAAATGGTTTATTCAAAATTATTTTATTTTCAAGACTTAATTCCGAATTTCTGACGAGTAACCAGTACATTCGTTTTGTTTTAACATTTAGATGTTCCTTTTTTGCTTTGATCTGTTCTTTCCAAGTTAATCTTCTGTCTAAGTGCATTCGAAGATATTTAACACAATTTGAGTTTGGTATTTGCTCTCCTTTTAAGAAGACCGGAGGACATCCACTTTTTCTTAAAGCAAAAGTTATATGAGATGATTTTTCTGGATTAACATATACATTCCAATTTTTCAACCAGATATTTATGTCATTCAGGTGTGTTTGAATCGATGTTGAAGCCTCTTTAGGGCTGACATTACTTGAGATTAATGCTGTATCATCTGCATATGTGGCGATTGTAACATTCTCTCCTAAAGGCATATCTGATGTATAAATAGTGTAAAGTACTGGACCAAGTACACTGCCTTGAGCGATACCAGCTTTTATATCACATATATCAGAGTTTATATTATTTGTTTTTATATAAAATAGACGATCACTAATGTATGATTTAAGTACCAAATAAAAAGGGGCAGGGAGAGATTGTTTCAATTTATAAAGAATACCAGAATGTCAAACCCTATCAAAAGCTTGTTTAACGTCTAAAAATATGGCAGAACAATATTGTTTTTTCTCAAGTGCATTTTGTGCTACATTGATTATGCGATGATATTGTTCAGGGGTTCCATGTTTGGTGCGATAGGGAAATTGGTATTCAGGTATAATTTTTTAATTATTTAATATTGGCTGTAACCTTTTTAGAAACAGTTTTTCAAATATTTTTGAAAAAGTACATAGTCTATATGAACTTATAGCATTTTCTGGTTTATTTGGCTTAATCACCATTATTATTTCAGCACATTTCTACTGAGCTGATTAATGACCCAGCATCATAATAGCATTATAAATAAATGTGAGTAGCAGTATTGCTTTCTTTGGTAAAACTTTTATATCTTTAGCTCCTATTTAATCATATCCAGGAGATTTTAGTATTTAATAAAGAAATTCCTCGTTCTACTTCTTTTGGGGTTAAATGTCTAATAGTTAGATCCATTTGACAAGGGCTATCCAGATATGATGAAACTTTATTTTGATCGTTAGTATAATTAAAAGAAAACGGTTGAAAATTGACTTTAGGTATTTTGCAAAAGCATTTGCTTTAGCTTTATCTTGGTGTAAGTATCATTTTGAACTTTTATTGGTATATTCCTTTTACAAGGTCTTTTCAATTATTTTGTAGCATTTCATAGTTTATATTCAATCTTGATGACTGCTTAGATTTCTGAGATAATTGGCGAGCTGTTCATTTTTCGCTTCATTTTCAAGTTCATTACTGGCTTTGTTAAGATTTAATTTATTTACTGTACTTCTGTTATTCTTCAACATTCTCCTCTATCTTCTTTTAACTCTTACTAAGTCTCTTATTTCTCTCGAAACTACTACTTTATTTCGTGTATTTTTATATATTTGATTTGGTAAAGATAAATAAGCCGATTCATGGAAAATATTAGTTAAATGTTCAACAGCATCATCTATGTCAGTGGGCTCTTTTAATTTAATATTTAAATGTATGTTTTGCTCTAACCAGTATTTAAATGATTCTATGTCAGTATTAGATGTAGTTACTTTATAATTATTGTCTTCAAACAAGCATGTATCATAATTAATGATTAGTGGAGAGTAATCTGAATTCAGATCATTTGTATCTAAAATATTGGCCATATTGCATATATATATTATTTAAATGTACTTATTTCATTTACTAAAAGAATTTCTTATTGTTTCAAATATATTTAAAGCATTTTTTAATATAAAATATGTTTTTTATAGAATGAATATTATTAAAGTTTTTAATATTTTTTAATTGTTTTATTTTTTATGGTACTAAATAGTTGTTTATATGTTAATGTATTCTTCGTTAAAATTATAAATATATAACCTTAGGATTAGTTTGACGAATAGTTTTATGAGTAAGCCAAATTTAAACTTTCTACGTAGTCTGGGAGCTTCAGAAAGCTCAGGAAAGAGAAGAAAAAATGTTCAGAAAATTAAATAATATATATTTTTTCTCTTTCCAGAGCTTTCTGAAGCTCTTAGACGGTGTAAAAAGTTTAAATTTGGCTTACTTATAAAACTATTCGTCCAACAAATCCTAACGGATACAACTTTTACTCGGATTTATGTGTAATTTTCTAAAATTTTCTCTCTTTCTAGAGCTTTCTGACGCTCCCAGATAACATAGAAAATACAAATTCGGCTTACTAATAAAACTATTTGTCCCGCAAATCTTAACGGAACCAGATTTTGAAATTTCTATCAGGAAGCGAAGATATCTGTCTATATTTATGTTATATTCCTAAGTATGTTTTCTCTTTCCAGAGATTTCAGAAGCTACCAGACAGAAATATGGATAAACGACAGACGGATATCGTTATATCGACTTCCCTATCAATAAAGGTCCAGAATATATACCATTTACGGTCCTATATGAATATTATAGACTGCATATTGTAGAAATTACAAATGGAATGAATTTACACCTGTGGTGAAGGGTATAAGAACGGTTTAGTGAGTTAGAATTTCTTTTATAAAATTAGTAAACTTAAAATCTCTAAAATTTTCGGAATACGAATTGGTCGATTTAATCTTAAATTAAAATAATTTATTTAAATTATAAACAATAACATATCCAATAACATATCCAGAAAAAAGGGAAATAAGGCATTTTGTACTAAAACAAATATTAATTATTTCTAAGAAAACCTCTATTTTACAACTTAATCCCCAAAATATTTCGGTTCAATTATTTCTTTCACGTGAGCTGAACCATTTCTAAAATATCTCCAAAAGTATAGTTTTCGATAAACTGTGTACACAATTTTTAACTTTTTATCAAAAAAATTACAATATGCCATAGACACATGTCGACTAATAAAAGTTCTTTAAAATTGGTTTTCATTCTCATGAAATTAAGATTTTAGTGAAACTTTCTATGATTTTTTTTAATACTATTTTTTTAAAGTGTGAATATTTCGGACATTTTACATCGTAATTTAGATTTTAGAGCATCATTGGAATCATCTTATTCACTACTATTGATGTATGTATTAATTTAACATTTTAGTAACAAAAGTAATATTTTAGGATCACCGATCCATAACAGGTTATGTTAACTTTTGTGGCAAATAAATGGTTATTTAAGAAAATAAATGTTACAAGAAGCGTAAACTTGTCAAAAAAAAATCATGTAAAATAGTGTCTAAACTTCAAACATTATCTTTAAAAAAAAATTGTTATATTTTTCATAAATTCATTTTTATATTTATATATAAGTATAACAAATACATCCATACCACTTATTTACAAAAGTTGCTGATTTAACCTTTTGGAAACCTAATGTATAAAATTTGCTTTTAAAGGGTTAATTATTTGTAATTTTCAATAGTATCAGAACAGACCTTTCCAATAGTACCTTAAAATCCAATATATGTTGAAAAATATCCGAAATATGTATAACAACCGTTACAGATATCTAAATAAGGTTTCACAAGGTTAGAGCTGAGGTATTTTCAGATTGATTTGAGGGAGCACAGCTCCCTAACGGGTCAAGGGTTAGACAGCACTAAAGTTTGTATGCAATTGGTAACAATACCAAAGTTTGTATGATATTTTTTTTTCAAATTCGCCAAAAATTCATTTATGACTTCAATATAAAATAAATTTTCATATAGGTAGTCCTTGTAAATCTCTACAAAAAGCATGTTTACACGTGTAGGTTATCTTTTTTAGTTTAAGATATATTTAGGTCGAAGTAAATTTTTCCCTCATTTTTGGCCTTGTTATTTTACAGTTTGTTTTCACATTTTGGGGTTATTTTCAAAAAAGGTGGTAATATTCTTTCACTTTCAAAATGTTTTTTTTTTTTGTTCCGGTATACAGAACTTATATAATGGTTTCAAAAGAAACCGTTTTGGTCAACCTATCTCAACTTTGTAAATTTTTAAAAAAGTTTTTTAAATTTTTTGTAGTTCTCAATTGTCAAAGCTGAGGTCAACAAATAGGTATATTGGATATATACCCCATATGTTGGTTAAACACACCAAAAATATTTTCCGAGCCACGTCTTTTACAACGACGGATTGATAATTTTAATGAAGAAAGTCAATTTTTGAAATAAGTTTTACCCGGACTGGAATTTTGGGCATTTTGATATGAAAAAGTGGGAGTATTTTAATTCTCTGATTTTAAAATATGTTTACCTATATTGTATTGTATTGTATATTTTATTGGAATACCTCTACTTGTTTAAATTTTATTTAAGTCCAAATATTAATATTATTTTTCAAAAGTATGCTAAAAATCCAAATTTTAAGTTTTTCGGGTTAAGGTCTGCAGAAATTTCACCACATTTAATTTATTGTCACTAATTATGATTCTCCATGTACTATCGTTTCCTATACTGAAGATTTTTGTAATGCTGTTGAAAGAAATCTGTATTTTCAGAGGTGTTTTAAAAATGGTCCAGCTCACATAAATTGAAACCTTCAGACGTAATATTTTGGGAACATACTAATCTTTATTCGCAACTTTTCTTTCGCAAGGCACATACGCCGTATGTACTTCGTTCATATTATATATTATATATATATAAATAACAAATTTTTTATTTATTTATGTACAATAACTAGACTGTATTCGTAATAATCAACGTTACTTATTGTGTTGCTTATTTTGTTTGTTAGCTAGAATTAAATTAATAAATTAAGTTCAATACAATACAATACAATACAATTAATTTAACATATTTACGCATTACATATAAATGATATGACCAGATGTTCTTTTTTTTAAGTATCATCCACCGTCAGTTGTTATTGAGCTTTATCTTCAAACGGTTCCTAAATTTTCCATTAAAACGAATTATTATAGGAGTGAAAAAAGGATAATCATGTAGTTTGAACTTTTATTCATTAGAACAAAGTACATTTTTAATATGATTCACTAACGTAGAAGTATTTTAAATAATTTATTTCAATTTAAAAATTAAAAAAATAAAATATTTGAGCGTGATAACCAATTTATAATATACATACATTCTACACGTTTTAATAAATATAAAGAAACTTTTGCTGTAAGTACTTTCAATTATTCAGAGTTTTTTAATAATTTATGAAATATTTATTATAATTTATAATTAATAAATAATGAAAATTATTAATAAAGGCAAAAATAATGATACATTTGTCGAGATTTAATAAAATTTCAAAAATTAAAAACTTGTTGTTGTTTCCTTTACGCTCGACGAAATCTCCAAGTTTGGTTTCAAGCCAAACAACTTTCTAAAATATCCATACCACATACGACGCGTTATAGGATCCATAACAATAAAATATACAAAAAGAATAAAGCCCTGTAGTGTTGCTGTGAGACAAAATAAATATGAAAATACTAAGCCGGCTTTCATAGCATTTAAAAGACCAAAGATCCACGTAAATCCCAAAAGAAAAAACAAAAGCACCAATAGCCGAATTTGAGACAAAGCTAAACTTTTTTCTGTGTGCCGTATAGCTCCACCTGGATTTTTAAGAATATTGTATATGACAACGACAAATATCACTAAATTCGCTATTATAACCAGTGTTATTGGCAAAAGAATGCCCATATAGAAGGAAAAACCAGATGGATAACAGAGGGGGTTTGTTGATTCATTTTGATGTGGAATATAAGAGTCACTATCAAATATAAGCACGCAAGCAACAGGAATAAGAGGCAAGCCCCAACCCAAAATAAATGATTTGATAAAGAAACGTTTAGGTCTAGTGTTGCCAAAAACCTGAACATAACGCTTAAATTGAAGGTATGCTATAATAACCATCCAACAGAATTGTACGAGTACTGAATAATGCAAACAGGCGCCAATAGCTATGCAACTGGTAAATATTTTGTTGTTTATCAAGTGAAGTGAGTTTTCTTCGGTGTTCACGAAGCAGAAGAGAATCATTTGTAGAGCAATTGCCACTGAAAGTTGAAGTAAAACTTTTGAATTCGCTTTTTTGCGCCATGAACGAAAAGTGCAGGCCGTCACAAATATACATGCAATTCCAAACAAGGACAGGGAGCAGCCCAAAAGTGTAATTATATCCAAAGCCTGTTTATGAATTTTCTTCGCAATAACTTCGACATCTGAATCCACAGACAAATTGTAACTACCGCCAATTAAATAAGCAAATGGTGTTAGGTGGGTACAACCACAAAGCATAGTATTATTGTTCAGTTCTGATCGTCTCAGCACCATAACGCCGTCACTTGCCCATTTTTTGTAGTTCCAATAACTACAATATTGTTTTTGTAGAATTGTATCGGTATAGTTTTCGACGTCGCTTATTTCTACATCTCTGGTGGTCAATATGAGTGGTAAAATTTCGGGGAGGTCCTTATCATGTCCTGGAATTGATATTGATATTACTTTTCCATTGTTAATTTTGTCTGAAGTTAGGTTCGTTTCTTGAAATAATTTGTCGTTGGCGTAAATCTTAATCACAATTTTTGGTTCGGGGCGTTGCGCATGCCAAGTTTTATTTGACAGCATTGAAATTTCATCCAATCGATGCCACAGTGAAGTGGGGACGAAGGTCCCCATTGAAATATTTGGTTCATTGAGTAACTCGTCAACGCTCTGGTTTGCTAAAATAAAACGGTAGAATTCGTTCTTGAAAGCACCTTTCAATATACCATCGTCATAGAATTCTCTGACACTGTTAATGTCTGTTCGAAATAACGCAATCCCAGTAATATTAGCTACCAGCGGATTAATGACAAAAATTACAAAATTTGCGGCAATTTTAACTACAGCACCCACATCTACATATTCGATAATCTCTATTTCTTTATCATTGTCATCTATTTGTGTTTCTAAATTCATACTATGACTACTTGTGTTGCTCATATTTGATTGAAATGTTTCCATCGATGATATATGATCGATCAGGTATTCAAATGCATCCAGTAATATATTTGTAGAATTAAGTGTGATTGAAGGGCGAATTACGCGATCATTAACCTCTAGTAAATAATTGAAAATACGAACTATTTCAACAGTAATTTCCGAAATGTTTGGGGTAAGCTGTAAATTAGTAAATGGTGAAGTTGGGGCCTTTAAAATAGTCTTGACTGAGTTACGTATAATTTTGGCCAAATAGTATAAATCTGCTGGAATTAAATTTTTTAAGTTTGATTCCAAAAGTTTTCTTATATCTTTCACGGCTTTTTCTGGCTGATCTTTTGAATTTTTCACCATGTCTATGCTATATAGGTTTTCAGTTATAAGATTAGTTCCAAACACATTAATACAATCATAAAATGTGAGCTCCTCCCAATAAGCGCCCCCAATAAAATCTCCAAGACACCTGCGAGTAATAGGCAAGCCATTTTTTTGCAAGCAGAATTTGGACTTTGTCGTTGATTGCCCAATGCGAGCCAACATCCATTCATTTTCAGGAAAACAAAACTCCGTACTACGCACCGTATAGGCAAAAGAAGGCTGAAATTCTTTTATTAAATCAACTAATAAATCTCTGGCTCTCATGCGAACAGCAGTATCGTGACGTACTCCCTTTTCATCCTCAACGCTATTGTCTTCTTTACTGTTCTGCTCGTTGCTTGTATCCACTGCAGACGATTTTATCGAAACTGTGATATGGCAAAGACATCTTAAATATGCCGAATTCGGGGGGATGTATATAATATCCATAATTCTTACGTTATGAATAACGAGATCACTAAGATGCTTATGATCTTTTCGCACATTTTTTATTTCTTTTTTAACGCATGTAGCTATACGTTTCATTTCTTCAGAGCTAAATAGTACTGGTATATGGTTAGCTTGCAAGGGAAAATTTATTTGCATTGCAAATGCGTGACCTTTTTTAACTTTAGAAGCTACAACTTTTGCAGACGATACATGAGTAAAGTTAAAAATTGTATGTGCTTCACACCAGTATTGGCCAGGGTCGTCATTTTCTACTTTTAACTCAAAGATAGTTTTAGTCTGCGAAATATTCTCCCAAATCATTTTTAGTTCTACTTTAGAAAACTCCCCATAGTCAGCATTCGTAAAACAATGTATGCTGTTCTCTAGTTTGTCGTTGGACCAAATGTAAAACTTATTATAAACGGTCAAAATTAAGGATTCAAAATCAGGGTCCATTCGTAACATCATCTCCACATTCTTTCGGCTCTCAATATACTCTACACACAAACCATGAATTTTTTCTGATGATGAGACAAATTTCATTTGATTTGTTTCTGGTTTTAAAGCCCATTTTCCATTTGTTATCTGAACGGTTCCCTCAACTTCAAAATATTTATCGTTTACGATATCGAATTTATCAAATATGATTTTTATGGTATTGACTTTTTTAAAGTACTCCATAACCTGAAGCATACGAAAATCGTATGGATATTTTTGACCATCCCAAGTTATTCCATAACACTCATTAGGTCTATGACTTAAGGCACCAAAATCTTGAGGACATCCCGATTTTGCAACGAAATGTTTTTTAAAGACACATACAGAATAATGAAACTCACTGCAGTGAGTCATTTTAATTTGTATCGTTACTCGATTTTGTTTTTCAACATCTCTCTGGATAAAAGCAGCCACGCAATGTTTATCTGATAACGATTTGTTGTTTACTGATAAAGACCGCTGCCAGCCTCTATATACGTACAATTCATTCCATTTTTTACCCGGTAATCGTATTACAATTGGATTAAAATTATTTTCGTCATATCTTTTCATCGGCAACCAGAAACTTGTAATATTATATTCTTTTGATATGAACTTCAAAATTTCATTATTTGTTTTATCTCTATTATAGCCCATTATAAAGTTTGATCCATAACAGAAGTGTTCGTCAAAAGTCTGTTCTTCTGTTGATATTTTTAAACACACATATTCATCATTGACATGTAATTCTATTAAATCATCTGGACAGTTGATATTCTTATAGTGAAACTTCTTACACTGAACTTGAGACGGAAACCATTTTCCTTTATCGAAGTCACATTGTCGCAGAACAATTGTGCCATTATCCCAACACACATCTGGTTGTGATATTACATAGTTCACGTCGTTCTTATCATTTATCTTCCATTCAAATGTTCCATTTGATGGCGTTTTTTCTTTAGGACACATATGCTAAAAAATTATGTACTATATATTAATTATAAAGTTCAAGTAAAAATCGTTTAAATGTTACATTTTATGTACCTTTTTTGTATTTGAACTTAAGCTCCATGTCATTGAAAGTCTATTTAATGCAAAAAACACTAAAACGCAATATAAGAGTTTTTTTGACACCTTTGGCATTTCCTAAGAAATTACAATATTAGAAAACTAATTAAAAAAAATAATATATATATATATATATATATATATATATATATATATATATATATATAACTGTCCGCTTTGTATTTAACAATCTTAACAATCGTCTCGCAAAAGATTCTACTTACTAATACTAGTATAACGTTTATTTTGAATCTGTTGTTCATTTCGTTGGAGAAGATAATTTTTTGCTTTTGTTTTTCTTCGTTTGTGTTTTTGATATTTAGTTACTTTATCAAAGTAAGATTACCTGATCTTATACATATTTATACCACATAAGATAATATCATATAAACAAAGCACATACTCACACATTCTTCGGCAAATAACTTAAAAAGCCCTAAATATCATTTCCAACATTGAAACTATAAATAATGAAACAACTTGCTTCTAATGCCTTTATAATTTTCTGTTATGAGCAAGTTTTTCAAGCTTTTCGCTTGTAAGCTTTTGCGTATTTCACAATAAATCCCTTTTTTCCAAATTTTGCATAAATTTGCTTATAATCAATACAAAATTAATTTTCTTAACAAAAACGCAATTTTTAGTGATTTTTTGGAATTTGGTTAACTGATTTGTATAAGCTATTTTATAAGTTTTTTGAACACTTCGTACACAATTGCACAGTGGGACAGAATCGAAAATTTTTGAAAATAAATCTATAGCTTCTAATCTGCTGGTTGGATTTACATAAAATTTGACACCCTTCAGGAGAGCAGCTATTGGGGCTGAAAATAGGGTACCTCTAACATAGAAAATTTTTAATCGCTTGCCAAATTTTTGTTTCTTATTCGATTTCAAATATTTTTACACCTTCTTAAAGCTTTTGATAATACATATGAAAAGCATGAAAGTTTTCAAGTTATTTGCACTTGAAATTTAAACTATTTTAATTTTACAAAATCTTGTTCCGGTTTTTTCAATATATATCCCAATATTTTTGTCCAATTTTGTAAATTTTTTACCCAATTGAATAAAGAATAAAATTATCTATCGAATAAAAACAACTAGAGGTTGATATCTTTCTGAGTCCAGAAGTAAACGACTTAGAAATTGAAAATTGCAAAAAAAAAGTGTCTACACTCTTTTTTGTTCTAAAATAAAATTTTCTTTAAGAACATATAATATTTTTATACCTTTCTGAAGGGTATTTTCACAGAGATGATACGAAAATTAAAAACGAACTCAAACACCTAACAGCACTAAGTGCAAACCCACCGGAATTTGACCTATTTTGTATAAAAACATTTAATTTAGTCTATATATTCTAAAATCACAAAGGCTAGTTCTGTAAGCCAAACGCAGTTTCTAAAACCCTGATGTTCCAAGGAATTTGCCTTTTCCAAACCTGCAACAAATGTGGACTTTATGGTCAAAATTCAAAAATGTTTCATTTTTAGGATGTCCGTCGGTTCTTCGGGAATTGTGGAATTTTTAAAAAAAAACTGAACATTTTTTAAACATTACCATTTTAATTGACAAAGTCAACAATCACCGAAAATTTCGTTAGGATAGCTCAACTAACAAAGATTTTATTAGAGATATTTACAAACAATTTACTTTAATTCCAAAAATCATAAAAATTTATTTTATTTTTTCAAATAAATTCTCTTGTCTAGCTGACATAATTTTTAATTATATACAAAAAATTTAAATCATTACCTTTTATAGCACTAATCTACGCTACTTTAAAATAAATAAAAATTCCGGCGGGTCCGTACTTAGTCCTATTAAGTGTTTGAATTTGTTTTTAATTTTAGAATCATCCCTGTGAAAACATGTTTTAGAAAAAATAAAACTGTTATATGTTCTTGAAGACAATTTTATTTTAGAGAATAAAGAGTGTAGATACTTTTTCGTCCAAAAAAACACAAAAAATATTTATATTTATACTCTTCACCACAGGTGTAAATGGTATATATAAGGTTGTCATTCCGTTTGTAATTTAAACAATTTTTTTCGGAGAGCGTCCGTCGCTTTATGAAGCCCACCTATGACTACCATATATAATATATAATATATAATATATAATATATAATATATAATATATAATATATAATATAATATATATATATATATATATATATATATATATATATAAATTCAGCAAGATCGGTTCATAAAATGGCGGAGATATGTCAAAAAACAGGTTAAAGCCTCTATATAAGCTAGGGACTTCATTTTTACAAAGAGGGTTTAGAAATTTTTGTTCTGAATTTTTATGCTAAAGAAATTAACTAAATCGGTCCAATAATAACCGAGATGTTGGCCAAAACGCATTTTTGGAATTTTCAAGCCCTTCTCCAAGCTACGGATTTCGTTTTTGGGTAGATCGGTCATAAATATTTTAAAAATATACACACGAAAACGTAAGTAAAAAGCTGACTTTCAGTGTGTTGTTTTTTGTATAAGAAAGCAGTAGTTGTTGATTATATATACATACGATCATTTTTTTATGTACTTTTGAACGTTTAGTTGCAAATAGAAGCATTGTATCACATACAAACTTATGTATATAATGTAATTATAAAGTGACCACACATCTACAAAAACAATAATTGTTTTGCTATGCCAAATACTATGGGCTTACGAGGTCACTTTCTTATTACACTATGCATGTATAAGCAAGCAGTGGTTGTCCTTGGTACCCCAGGTTTTTATTATGTTAAATCTTAAATAAGAGGTATACGTATTCTAATAAATCCTATAAGATATTATTTTCAATCAGTCACAGAGTAAACATATCCTTTTTATTTGAGAAATTCATATTTTTTTAGCACATTTTTTATAAAGATGTTTTTTAAAATATAAAACAATCATTGCAAGAAAAAAATTTACAAAATATATTGATTTTTTTTAGTAATTTCCAAAATACACACACGCAAACAAATTTTCGTAAATGTGTATTTTTTTTACTAATACTAATATTTGAATCTATACGTGAAATAATTCTCTCAGAGAGCGAATTTGACACTCTGTGACAGAAAAATCTTACATATTCTGTTACGTATAGATGGGCTGGTATATATACATAAACATTTATATTTACATTGCTATGGCTATTAGTGTTGTTATTTTTTGTATAAGGATATATCTACATACAAACATATGTATATAAATTTAGTAGTCATAATTTTTGTATATCCAAGTAGTGGTTGTCCTTTGTATATACACACACACATTTATATGATGCATTGCAATGACTATTAGTGTTGTTGTTTTTTGTGCAAGCATGTATTTACATACAAACATATGTAAATAAATTTAGAGTCATTTTTTGTATAAGCAAGCAGTATAAGCAAATATTGCAATAACTATTAGTATTGTTTTTTTTATAAACAAGCAGTTTAGTTGACAACAGCAGTATTATAATGATTATTGGTGTTGCTGTTATTTTATCTGCAGTCAGTTTGTATATACATACATACAAAAATACATAAGGATATGTATGCTCATAAGTTGTTGTTTTTTTTTTTTTTTTTTTTTTTTTGTTGTTTAAGCAAGCGTTGCTTGTGGAACAAATGTATTTTTTTTAAGTCTAAATATGAAAATATTAAGGCATACTAGTTGTCCTTTGTATATACACACACATATTTATTTTAAGCATTACAATGACTATTAGTGTTGTTGTTTTTTGTGCAAGGAGATATCTACATACAAACATATGTGAATAAATTTAGTAGTCATTTTTTGTATAAGCAAGCAGTATAAGCAAGTATTGCAATGACTATTAGCATTGTTTTTTTATAAACAAGCAGTTTAGTGGACAACGGCAGTATTATAATGGTTATTGGTGTTGCTGTTATTTTATCTGCAGTCAGTTTGTATATACATACATACATAAAAAAATACATAAGGATATGTATGCTCATAAATTGTTGTTGTGTTTTTTTTTTTTTTAAGCAAGCGTTGCTTGTGGAACAAATGTATTTTTTTTTTTAAGTCTAAATATGAAAATATTAAGGCATACTATTTCTTTTCTTTCACTGTTGAAAAAATAGCCGTAAGATAGTAGTCGCTTTTCTGTATGGAATTAAAAATTTTGTTATTAAAGTTTTAATTATTACATTACACAAAGGTTAAAGATCTATAATATACTATGGGCTATTGTCACAAATTTTTAATTCGTCTAATATCGACTTTAATAACTTACAACATCTAAAGCTAAGAGAGTTCAAAATTTGCACACCATAGGTTTCATTTTCTAATTCCAATTGTTGTTTAAAGTTCAAAAAGTTATAAAAAAGGAAAAAATAACATTATTTATTCATTAACAATTATCCTTCTTTTTACCCTTCTGCATTATTCTAGAATTGGATAGAAGAGCATAATATTAATGACATATTTTATGTTAACTACAAAAATAATTTGGTTGCAGAAAAGATGTGTAATTATTTAATTTTTTCCCTGCGAGACACTTAGAATAACTAAACGAAAATTTAAAATGTAATTTTTCAGGTGGCACATTCGCAGATGTCAACTTTCTAAACCAATTTTAAATTTTTTTGGGGTTGCATTTGCAACTTTTTTCGTGCAGACGTTTAATAGACAAACGATATAACATTCGATATATATACACACAATCATAAAAATTTTATTATTTCATTAATAATTTATTTATTTATTTTATTTATTTATTTATTTATTTTTATTTTATTTGTAACTTCTACAACAAAACTTTCGTCTTAAAAAGTAGAAATCTTATGATGTTAGTATTTAATACAAGAAACATTAAATATTAAAAAACATAAGTTATTAATGATACAAATTTTGACTTTAAAGTAATATAAATTTTGTTTTAAAGTAGTGTAAAATTTGTTGGTATGTTAATAAAAGTTAAAAGTAAAAAATTTGTTATGAATGGTATTCGAATAATTTTCTCTTAAATTGTAATGCGTTGCTGATAACTTTAAATGATCGAGAAATATTGTTCCAAAGACGTATAGCGTTAATGAAGAATTGCCACTCCGATATTAAAGTATGGTATCGAAATTGTATAAGATTTTTGTTTCTTACAAGTGTACTAAATCTCAGTCTATTAAACAGTTGGTATGGCTCACGAGTTGTTGTAATTTTATGAAGAAATATTAGGACTCGTATTTTCAGCAAGTTCTCAATCTCCACCCCATATATTTTCTTGGAATAAGGCGTGAAACTCTGGTAATAACCATTTGCATCAATTTTTCGCAGTCCAAAAACATACCTTGCAATATTGTTGTAGGTAGAATTTAGCTTTAATTTTCTGGTGGTATCACAACTTGCAAAAACTTCACAGCCATAGGTTAATATCGGTATTAAATACGTTTTTTGCAATTAACAATCTTATTTTGATTGGTGTGCAGTACTGCGTGGACCATAGAATTCTTAGCATCGAGTAAGTTTTACCACAAGCTTGTAGTACATGATCTGTCCGGGTTAGAATGTCATTAAAAATTACTCCAAGATTTTTTGCCTTGCTTACAACTTCAATTCGCTGATTATTGATGCATATGTTAAATGAGTCAATATTTTTATGTGATCTTTTATATATTGCTAAACATTTAGATTTTGTAGGATTTAAGCTTAGCCCGTTTATATTTGCCCATATCGAAACTCGCTCTAAATCCTCATTTAGTTTTGCTACACATTCTTCAAAGTCCTTATTTTTGTTACTAATATATAGCTGGACATCATCAGCGTACATTCTTATGTCACAGTAAAGTAGTTGATCAGGAAGATCACTTGCGTAAATTGAAAAAAGAAGAGGTCCAAGAATGGATCCCTGTGGTACACCCCTAATAAGTGGAAGAAAAAGTGATGTTGTTGAGATATTGATTTCAACACGTTGTGTTCGATTTTCAAGATATGAAGCAATAAGTTTACAGGAAGTGAAGGAGATATGCATAAACTTTTCAAGTTTTTGAATCAATATCGTATGATCTACAGTATCAAAGGCTTTTGAATGATCCAGTAACACCAACAAAACAACACATCCATTATCAACTTCATCTCTAATATCTTCGGCTACATCAGTTAACGCAGTAATGCAACTATGTTTCGCTCGGAAACCAGATTGTTTCTCAGTTAAAAGGTTATTATTACATAAATACTGAGTTATTTATTTGTGTATAAGCTTTTCAAATGCTTTTGACAGATACGGTAGTATAGCTATGGGCCGATATTCATTGGACGATTTTGGAACTGGAAGTATTTTAGCTTGCTTCCATCTTAGTGGGTAAACGCATGTCATAATAATTTTGTTAAAAATAAATGTGATTAATGGTAGAAATGATGGTAGAAGAATTTTGAAGAATGTCGGATGAATGTCATCAACACCAGTGGCATTAGATTTTATGGACAGACAGCTTTTGAGAACATCCAATTGACTTACGCACTCAAAGTTGAACATACTATCAGGATGATTCTCGACGCGATGATGGTATAATATGTGTGGTCAGCTTGAATCATTGGAATATTTACGAAACTTCCATTTAATTTATTTGGATCTGCTATACCACTATTACACTGCTGCTTTTTGTTATTTCCTATACCAATTTCCTTAATAGTTTTCCAAGTTTTCTTTGTATCGATTAAATGAGTAAATTTTTCAGAAAAATATTTAGTCTTTGCGGCTCTAATTGTTTTTACTACTTTTTTCCTAGCTATACGAAAGACGTTATATAGGTCACTTGTTCTGGAGTAAGCTGAGTCTCTATCTACTATAAGGGGCTTGATTTGCATTGTAAACCAGGGCTTTTGACGGCTGTTAACTTTCTTTGATTGAAGAGGTACAACTATATTGAATAAATTTGCAATGTTTCGCTCTAAAAAGGACAGTTGATCATTTACAGATGACATGTGGTAAATGCAATTCCAATCTATTCTGGTAAACTCATCAACTAATCTCACATTATCAATACGTTTAAAATTTCGAAACTCAATTGTGTTGTTAGATGCATGGATTGGAACATCATAATTCATGAATATTAGATCGCGTTTTGAGAAACAGGATGCTAGTAACTGGTCATACATCAAAACTTTTGATTTATCAGATATGAAAAATAAATCGATCAACGTGTTGTTTGTTGATGTTGAATGAGTAGGAACGATAATATTTACAGGAACAAGATTAAATGAATTCATATTCAGTGCTAAGCTTGTATCAATTAACAGATTATAGACACTACCAATAAGAATTTTTCCTCCGCCAATACATATTTCGAGAAATAGGGAATCGACTTTATTATTTACCATAATTTTGTCATCGCTCTTACACTTAAATATACAGGGTATTCCTTTTTCGACATAGATTGCCACTCCACCATATTTGTCTGATCTATCATTTCTATATAAGTTATAGCCTTTCATCGAAACCAGGGAGTCAGTTATTGAATCGCTAAACCAAGTCTCAGAGACACAAATTATGTTTACACCAGAGTCCTCGAAAATTAATCTAAATTCATCAATTTTTCTTGAAAGGCTTTGTGCGTTAATTATTATAGTTGTTTGATATGCTCTACAGTACACTTTTATTTCTATTTTTATTATTTAATTTTAATTTTTTTCTGAAAATTTTGAGTCGCTTTAATATAATGCTATGTGCTTAAACGCATAACAAGTCAGTTAGATCTTTAGGGCGTCCTGAACCGTATAATCAATGTTGCCCTGTATATTGAGATTTTTTCTATAATTTTTAAAACGTCGAAATATACAATTGTGAAAAATTTTACTAGCCTTATAAGCTACTAAATTTTATTTACCTCATAAATGTTAAAAAAATTTACTCACAAGCATACCTTCCAACATTTCACACTGCAGTTATAAGATTTATGGCACAATTCTGCCATAAATTTACACTCGATTTAAAACGATACATATATATCTACCATGGGCATCTGCGGGCCGTGTGCCATTTGCGGCTCCGCATTCATTCAAAGAATAAATTTATTTAAAAATTCTTATACCGAAAAGTATTATATAAAATTTATATAATAGTTTACATGAAATTTGTTTTTAATTTTAATATAAAAGTCCTTATTTTATAAAACAACATACATACTTTCCAAATTTAAATAAAAATGGGAGATACAATATAAATACAATTTTTTAAGAAAAAATTTAGAGAAAATGTTTTTATTTTAATTTTTAGAATTATTTAAGAGAAAATTTTCTTTTTTACTCTATCGATAAATTTTTTATTTGGTATTTTATAGGTAAAATATTAAATTTTTTAGCAAAAAGGATTATAAATGTACATTTTAGAATATTTTATGAAATATTGAAAAAATAATGTTGTGGTTATTTTATTCGGTTCTTAGGACGTTAAAGGAATCACCAGAATTGAATAAAAAGGTCTCTTTTTGAACTAAAATTTCTGCGAAAAAAATGTGTACATATTTTATTATTATTTTTTTTTTTCATAACGAATTTTAAATAAGAAAATAAACAGAAGAAGCATGAAAGAACAAAGTTCTAGAATCGTGATTTGCAATTGCTGTTAAATATTAGTCAATTGTTAATTGTTAAATATTTTTTTGTTTTCGGCTCATTATATTATACTGAATTCATAAAAAGGAAATAGTTTCTCGCACTGTCTAA
Organism: Protocalliphora azurea; assembly: GCA_932274085.1. NCBI lineage: Eukaryota > Metazoa > Arthropoda > Insecta > Diptera > Calliphoridae > Protocalliphora > Protocalliphora azurea. The sequence goes on from OW026519.1 coordinate 76,994,669, forward strand.
TCTACATTTAAATTCTATGTTAACATGCCATTTACACCAAACAAAAACTAGTAGTTTTGCTTTATTTGGTTTTTTAATAAAAAACTACGTAAATTTGTTTAGTTTTTCCATACAAATCAAAAACCATTTTTAACTAGTTTTTATTGAAAACTAAATAGACTAAAATAACTATTTATGATATATCCTGTTTAGCAAATTTTAGAACCGTAGCTTTTATATATAAAAAGAAAAATAAAATTTCAAATTTATAAAAATTAGTTGTTTTGTTTATGAAATTATTACAATAAATAATTTATTAAAAATTGTTAAAATATGTTTTAAAATATTCTCTGATCGAAGAAATAGCAAATAAAGCGGAAATAAAAAATATCCAAGAAATGTGAATGTCAACAAAAACTGCATTGGGAAGAAATAAGTTATGTAAACGATATAGTTTTTGAAATTTTGTTTTTCAATAATCAATTAGTTTTTGTTTTGTTATAAAAGGTTTATAAGCCTCAAATCTATAAACGATTTGTTAGATGATGAATTCAAATTATAGGATATAATAATATTCTAAAATTCAATATTGCACAATTTTCACACAAAATTAGAGTTAATGAAGATAATTATTAAAATAATGTTAAACTCCTCAATTTCTATTTTTCGCCTTATTCAAATGTTTGCAACAACGTATTGTAGTGAGTCTTCATATTCCACTATGGAAATTATAAAACACAAACTTAGCTCGAGAATAAATCCTACAGCATTCATGCATTATTAAGCACAATCAAAAGTACCAATTAAATTAAATTTAATATTTTTAATTGTATATTTTTTAAGCGAAAATAAAATTGTTTTCTAAAGTAATCATACCACATCAATAATTTTTGAATAAAAGAAGTGTGCATGAAATGAGCAAAAGAAAAAAATTTGTACTTTGTCACTATTTTTTTTCCAAATTGTTTGAAAAGGGTATTTTTCCAAATTTTCCTTGTTAGATATATAAATTTCCAAATTAAGCCCATCAAGCAATTTTCGTGGCTCAGTCGTAAAAGTGTTTCTGTTACCCCCTGAAAATAAACCTTGATATGTCTTATAATCAGGGCTGATACTTTCATGCACTAAAAAATTTAAAATATGCACTTATAACATGCACCATAAAACAAAAATATGCTCTAAAAATATGAATTTAAAATTAAAAATATGAAAAACAAAAATATATTTTTTTTAAATATTAATATAATTCAGATAACTGTTACAATTCACATATAAGTTAAAGAAATATAAAAGGTACACATAAATCTTTTTAATGAATTTGTATGAATTAAGTTCAGTGTTAATAATATCGTCACCTAAAATGTAAAAGACTGTAAATACTCGAAAATTTAATGTGGGTTTTTATTGAACTATGATGAACGGAATAAATATACATTCACGCAAAAAATTTCGTATTCATATCTTCAAAAATTACTTTTATATTAACAGAAACCAAAAGGTCAATCAGTTACTTAAAGCTAATACTTTTGCATTTGATATTTTTTTTGTTTGCTTCTCCTATAAAAATCCAGAAGTTGACGATATGATTTTTTAAATAAACATTTATATTAAATTATATTAAATTTCTATTTCTATTCTATTTTATTTTGAAATTAATATATGTATCTATATCTTGAAAAGGAAATCTTACTTCCTCAGCATATACAATTTTGAATAAAATACCTTCAGAGAATCTGCTGCCTTAACCATAAAAGAAGCTGCATCTAATACCAACATTATTTATTTTGTTAAGTAATGTTAAAAACAATTTTTCTTGGACATTTCCTCATTTTTTCTATATCAATATATATATTCAGTATATCGTCTTAGATATAAGTGGTTTCAAATGGCCAAATGACAATTAAAAATTTGTAAGGAAAGTCCACTTGCTTGCTGATTATGTGCCCAACATGGACAACATGGACTAAGAAACGATTTCTCGACAACTTTTGCCACAAAAGATGAATGAACATCTTAAACTAATGAATGTTATATAATTTTTCAATATCAATAAAAACATTAAATCGAACATACGAGTAAGATGCGTTATAACTATAAATATGGTACATAAAAAAAATTATACGAAATGTTTTATTCTATAAATGTTGAGATGCTATCAAAATACGTACGATGGATAGAAAGCTAGACATAAGCAAAAAATTTTTTTGAGACCTTTAACCGCGAATAACTTGCCTAGCGTAGACGTTATTATCGGTGATTTTTAACAGCATGTATAAGACTTCAAGACGAAGCTATATATATTCCAAAATTTCCTCCATCAAATATCAATACCTTACTATTATTTTATAGTCAAAACTATAAAAAAGTTAAATCGCAAAATATGAACATTTAGAAATAATTGATCAACATTGATTTTCAGTTGCTCATGCTGATACTTTCATGCATTTGCATGATTTTTTTATTTTATTTTTTATTTATTATTATTATTTTTTTAATTTTTGCATTTTCTCTCAAAGAAACGCATATAATATGCAACATCATTTAAAAAGTACTTTGAAACCGCGTTCATTGCTATATAAAATATATCGAAAATAAATAAAATTTCTCATTTCAAAAATGTTAAAACTAACAGAAATAACTTTTATTCATTTCAGTTTAAAATAGTTGACAAGGAGAAATACTTTTCATTAATTTAAATTATCGGACAAATAAAAGAGGAATTTTATATTTATACTCCTAATTGTTAACCTTTATAACATAAAGCATACGCATTTATCGAAAATAGCTAAAATTAAAACTGAAAATTTAAGAGGATTAAAAATAAGAAAATACCAATTTCAAAACCTCGGCAATAAATGAAAATATTGAATTAGAGTAGTATGTTTATGTATTTTGTAGATCACTTTTTCTATACAAAAGTATGCTCTATCAGGGGTGGGAAATCGCTAACTTTTTTTTTTGACATTAATGAAAATTAAAGTATGTTTATATATATCTTCTGGACCACCTTTTCAACATAAAAATACTACGTTGAATTTTTCTACCCCTGATAAGTAGTACAGTAGACAATTCATGTGAAGAAACTACGTTAGTATCTAAATTTCTGAATCTCATTAACAAGAGTTGTGAAAACGCGTTCTGTTTGAGCGAAAATTTTTCAAATGACATTTGCTACTTTTGTTTACAATTTTGTTGGAGTTGTAGATTACGTGAAATTAAAATAATTTCAACTTTAATTCAAACTTTTGCATATTTCTATACATGTACGCATGTACGTATGTATGTATGTATATATGTATAGTAATAAGAAGGAAAATGTCATACGAATTTTTTGTTTTAATTTTAATAAAAAAATATATTGTTTGATTTTGGTAAGATAGTCATAATTAATTTGAATAGTATTGGTGTTGGTACATTTAATATGTTGTAATAAGATACATTTTTGTTTTTTTTTTATGTACTTAATATGTATATTAAACTGAATGCTGGCTGACTGGAATATTTTTATATTTTTTATGAAATTCAAAACCAATGACTTTCATGACGCAAGGACGAAGCCTATTGAAATTGGTTATGATCGGCCCATTATTTTATCTAGCCACCATACAAATACCCTTCCTTAACATTGGTTTAACGATCATAAATACTTTAAATATAACTATATTTTAATGAAATTCGGTGTAAGGAAGTTTTGTATAAGTGTCAATCTTTGTACTAAATTTCATGAAGATCGGTCCATAATTGACCATAGCTCCCATATAAAGCCGTTTTCCGAAAATCACTTTAACGTGCATAAAACACATAAACATGTTAGTATCAGGTTTATGTTCGACACAAATAAGTTTTATATAAGTAGAAGTCATAGTAATAAAATCCCATTAAAAACTTTTTGGTTTTCGGTAATAGCAACTACTTATTAAAGTAGTTCCTCGGTAATGAGGCGTCATTATTATTTTCCTAATCTGTATTACATAAATAAGTACTCAATAACATAATAGCACAGTAATATTGTTAGTTCTTTATAACAAAATGTCTAAAAAGATATTTTATACTAAAAAAGCTTTGGTCGCTTAGAAAATTAAGTGAGAGATGGCGTACTGAGTAAGACGTTATTCGTTAAAAACGAATGGTTAATTTGTGTCCAAGTTCAAACCTCACTGACGGCAAATTTTTTATTTTATTTATTTTATTTTGGGCAATTCTAACAAAAATAATTAGTTATTCATTCTAATTATACCTGCTAGCTTACTAGGAAAGCAAAGTTTTTGCTGGGATGTTTTTCGTCACTTGCCAGATTAAGATTTATCGTTATTTTAAAAATTTTTATTAAAAAAATTGTCTGTTGACGATTTTGAAGTTTTTTCTCAAAATTTTGCGATTTTTGATAAAAATAAAAAATATTAAATAAAAATAAATGAAAATATTTAATAAAGTTCGAGTTTCAGAAATTATAGAACTTATCTAATAAATTCTATTCAATAAAAATTGCTAATATTTCGCCACACCTTTAGGTACAATAATCTTACACTTGAAGATTAATAATGTATAAACAAGAAAGACGAAAATGTCATATCATGATACGACCAGGATTTAACACACTGTTTTCATACAAACCTATGCAAATAAAGTGGTATGTTTTTTGTCATGTCAGCAATGAAAGGAACAGTAAATACCCAGCAAAAACTTAGTTTTTCTTGTAAGCTAGCCGATATAATTTGAAACAAAAATATACTACTTATTTTTTGCCTGAATAACTAGTTATTTTTTTTTTTAGTTGTCCTGAAGTTAATGTAGTTAATTTTATAGTCTATGGGTGCTCATAAATATTTATGTAAACGAAAATAAAAATAAAAAAGAAAAACCAAAAAATTTTGCCGTCAGTGAATTGATTTTGAAATTTTATTTGGGCACAAATTAGACATTTAATGACTAACGCCTTACTCAGTACACCATCTCGCACTTCATTTTCTTAGTGACAAAAACTTTTTTAGTATAAAATATTTTTTTAGACATTTTGTTAAAAAAAAACTAACAAGATCAGAATGGGGTTGAACCAAGAACCCACGTGATTGCAATATTATTGTGCTATTATACTATTGAGTACTTATTTATGTGATATAGAGTAATAAAATAATAATGACGCCTCATTACCAAGAAAATACTTTAATAAGTAGTTGCCATTACCGAGAACCAAAAAGTTTTTGCTATTACTATTATGCCTGACATAATCAAGTTTTATTATTCCACAAATGGAGCACTAAATGTGCAACCAAATGGAAAAACAAAATACTGCCAGTGTATATATTTTATGTTACTCTGAATATCGCGTATTACATAATCACATAATTTATTTATTATTAATAAAAAGCTATTAGAGCCTAGAAAATATATAAAGCACCTGCACAAATCGTGGATTAACGAAAGGTTGAAAATGCTTACTTTTATTAGTAATACTAGACAAGTATTGTCGTTTAAAAAATGCAATTAATAATAAAAGAAATAGCAAAAACATTGATTTACAAAATCAACCCATATTAAATGCGGAAAACATATTTGTGAAGAACACAAAAAAACACAAAAGGTTTGCACTTTTTCTCAAATTTTAAAATTTGTAATATGATTTTTGCTTTTTATATTACCGTGAACTTGTTATCTTTCTTTATTTTTATTTTTTGTTTTTCATCTCATATTTTAACCTGTGATAATTTTTGGTTCCTTTTTTGATGTTATCTCAGGAAAATACACAAAAAAAAACTACATTGGTTATTGGTTATTTTACTAACTGTTTTTCTTACGAACTGAATCCCAATAATTTTTTGTATCGATTTCTGAGGAATTGTACAATTAAATAGTATTGCTTGATAATTTTTTGTCACTTTAACTTATAAGTAGAGTTTGGGATCCGGGATTTTCCGTCAAAATACTATCGGGAATTAATCGGAATTTTTTAAAATTTTCCGGGAAAACAGGAAATTAAATATTTTAAAATTCTATAGCAAACATTTTGAATGAAAGATTGACGTTACTCTAAACATGGTACTTGCAAGAGTAAAGGCATATAACTAGAACGTTATTTAAGAGAAACGTTAATGTTGTAGGTTTTTTACTATTGAATTAGGTTTTTTTCTCTCAGATATTTATGTATTTGTTTATCTATGGTTTAACGAATTTACTTACAAGTTATTTTACATGAAATTTTAAACCAACTTTATTTTGTTCATAATAAAATTTTAGATAATTTAGTTTTATTATAGATTTAATATGTGTTTTTTGTGAATATTTTAATTCAAAATATTTCTCAATATTAAATAATTTTTATTCAATTAATATTTTTAGAAATAAAATAGTTTCAAATCATTTTGTACTTTTTATAATACAATTTTCAGTTACTTGAAATTAATTTGAAATAAAATTATTTAAATATTATTCCATTTGTTAACAATTCAGATTAGAAAATATTTCAACAGTAGTATTCGAATATACTTTTATAAAATTTAAATCAAATTCCAAAGTCTTCAACTAATTTGAAAATAAATTTTATTTCTTTAGCTTGAATTATGAATTATCTTTATTTTATTTCCCATTTTAAAAATTCATAGACAATTTTTTTATATTTTTATTTAAATTTGTTTGGAAAAGGAAAAATAAGTAATATTCCTTTTAATACTGCAATTATTTAATACGTTTAGATAAGTTTATTTCGATGACCTTTGGTCGCATTATTTACTCGACTCTAGTCATTCGATTTTCCTGTGCAGATTTTTTAAGTAGTCGGAGAAACCACAAGAAACATTATTTGCTGAGAAAACTTCTGAAACAATCACTACGTTATTCTTTTTAACTTAAATAATAAGGTTTTTTTAAATTTGTTTCAGCAAAATCGGACTGGTGGTTCTCGAGTTATGTCAAAAAAAAGACCACCAAAGGTCACAATTTCCCCTATATGATAGTTACTAACTTCAAATCGATATATCTCGATTCCTAGACGTGACCCAGCGAAACGCCGGGACACGTATAACTTCTTTTTTACCGATATAACATTTCCCGTTGGTTTCATCCCATCCCGATTTTGACTGTCGCATAGTGTAATGGAAAAACTTATATGACTCTTGTGGCTGAATAATTTTATTTCTTTGATTTTTTTAATAAAAATATCAAAATATTTATTTGAAAATTTTCTATTTGAATACATTGTTTTCAAATAAAAATCCTAAGTACTTGTTGAACTTTTTTGTATTAAAAAAATACATATGAATATTTGGAATATTCAAATATAAAAAATTTTGTTACCTTTTCGTAAAAAATATATGTTTCACTTTTGATTAAGTAAAATATTTTCTTTTTGAATTTATTTTGTTCAATTAGATACAAAATTACATTAAAATTCATTTGATTTAGTATAAATAGAAACCTCTAATGTTTTTATTTAAAAGTTACTAAACTGATTAATAAATATTTAAAATTAGAAATAAAAAATTGAAATAAATTAAAAAGTATTTTCTTTTTTATTTTATTCACAATACCTATGACAGATTTGTGGAAATTAATATTAAATAGGTTGAACTTCGAAAAAACTATTACAAATAAATTAATTGCTTGGGAGATTTTTTATTCTAACACATTTTGTTTTGAAACAGCATCTCTTATCCAAGCAATGGATCTGAAAATGTTAGATGTAAATGTTATAACTTCCAAATACTTACAAAAAGCTAATCTCATGTTGTATTCATACGTATATGATATTATTTCTGAACAATATGATTGATCCAAAAAACGTTGTTGCGGACCAATTTTTTAATTTAGTATGTAAAAAAAATGTAAATTAGAGAAATAAAGTAGAAATAAATAGCAAGCTATTTATAATGAAATTTATTCAGTAGATTAGGAAATATTTTTAAAATCGAAAACACAATAACATAAAAAATCTGAGGCACAGGATTTTTTAACATACATTACGAATGGTATTCATTTTATTTGTGTAAAATATTTACATTTTTTAACTTAGAAATAACGTTATTTCATTCTTCGTTAATTCAGTGCAATTTATAACGTTTCATTTTGTTTTATTTAATAAAAATTTTTTTTCTTTATAAGAAATCACGGTCTTTTTTCTTATAACAAAAGTTTTAAAAAATTCCCGGGAATTTGGAGTTTTTTGTTCCAGTTTCTCGGGAAAAGAAATATTGCGGGAAACTTTTAAGATAAACTGCTTTAAAAAAGATCTTATCGAAACGACAATCATTAGTTACAACGTATGAAAAAATATGCTTAGTTCTCTAGGGTTATGAGAATTTAGAAAACTAATTTGTTATTCCTTATTTATTATTGCGTATAAAAGATTCAAAAAACATTTGTAATGTTGGAAATTTTAATTTCGTTTGCACTTATTTGAGTTATTAATAATTTCTTCTTCAAAAGTGAAAAGTGTTTTTATCAGAAAATGGTTTATTATTTTTAAGAAAACCGCAATATATTTTATATACATGCATAATTACACAAGTCAACAAATTAAAAAAAGAAATGGTGCCGAGAAACCGTTAGTGCTTCTGTAACATGCCGACACTGGTAATACTAAAAATATGAAAAATAATTTTTTCCTACGTATAGTTTTGGATATAATGTCAATTTTTAATAGTAGCTGTCCAACGTACTTTTTTCGGCCCGGCTTGAAACCCTATCGGTAATTTTGTTTAATAAATTCATTTTAATAACATGTATCTCAATGATCCAAACGTATTTTGTTACATTTGTGGTGACTACACCGTTAAAAAGTTTAGAAAACCTACAACGGATTTTACAAAAAGTGCTTATTTTTCTTATTTTAATTTGGAAATTGAGGATAAAAATGAGCCGTGGATTCCTCAAATGGTTTGTAAAATGTGCTATGAACATTTAAGACAGTGAATGAATGGTCAAAGAAGTCGTATGAAAGAACAAAGAAATCACTTAGATGACTGCTACTTTTGCTGTATTAAATTACTTGGAATTAATCCGAAAAAAAGATTTACCCAGTCGTAGAATCAGCCAGAAGACCTCTACCATATTCCTAGGAAGTACCTATTCCAAAATTATGCTCTAAAAATGAACCCTTGTTTGAAGACATCCTTGAAAAAATGAATAACGATAGTGATTTTGAAGAAATACCGTCTACAAACCCCAAACCATTTAAACAAGAAGTATTAAATTATATGGTAAGAGATCTTGAATTACCTAAGGAATCTGCAGAGGGAGTTTTTGATGGTCCACAAATAAAAATATTAATTAAAGATTCCAGTTTCCTAAATTCAATGAATGATTTGGAACGGTCTGCTTGGACTTCTTTTGTTGAAGTTATTAAAAACTTTCTTGGAAATTACAGGTCAAGCAACTACCGCGAAAATGTTAACGACATGCCAGACATGCCTACCTTCATAGTCTTCTCGACCGTTTCCCAGATAATCTTGGATCTTGTAGCGATGAGCAATGGGAGCGGTTTCATCAGGATCTGAAAACTATGGAAGAGAGGTACCAAGGCAGATGGGATAGGCATATGATGGCTGACTAATGTTGGGGAATGCAACGAGACCTTCTCACTACACATCATTCACGAAAATCACGAAAAAGAAAATTTTTATGTTAATAATAATGCAAAAAATCACTTTTTTATATATATGCACAAAAGCGAAATTCTAGAAAACTAAACGTAAGAATTACAAATTTTTGTTATTTTTTTAATCAGTATGAAGTCCTAGTTTAAAAAATATATACAGTTCCTTGACACCAAAACTAGTGTTGACTTGTGTTATTTATATTTATTTCATTAAAAAAGATTAACAAAAAGCATGAATACTTAAAAAATATTGTTAAAACATTTATTAAAAAAAAAGTAAATATAAATTGTTCTTATTGATTTGCACAATCATCTTCCGTAAATACATTAAATTCTGTTACGAAAATCAGGGCTAAGTTTTACTAGTAAAATATTCTCCAAGTCATCTTCCTTAACGCTGAAAGGCCTTCGTTAGTCGTTTCGACTAACAACAATGCTATTTTAAGTGGTATCTCTTTATTCCTTGTACATTTTTTATGTGTGTTGCTATAACACCTTCCGCAAATTTTGAAGTGTCTAGATGTATGTTGCTCTGAGCGGTTTGGAGGTTAATATTTTGAGCAACCTTGTTAGTCGAAACGACCAACAAAGCATTTAGTGTGACTTTTTGAACTTTTGGCTATAAAGTAATTCAGTAAATATAGTAACGCAGTGTAATTAATATTTGTTACTATAGCGTGATATATATGTATATTTTGGGGGAAATAAATAAAATGTTTATTGCAGAAGTAATTTCAACAAGACATAAATATATTTTTTATCACGTTAGACAATAATGATGAGAAGTTCTATTTCCTATATCAAATAGAAAAGGCATGCTGAAGACTGAATAAAGCCTTAGTATAAAGTATTAACCATTACAGATCCACTTCATATTATGAGTTCTATAATAAAACTAAAGACGTGATTGACATTTTCGACCAAATACGCAGAATAATACCACACTAACGAAAGACTAACCGGAGCTGGTCTACATTTTCTTTATATTATTGCAATAATGTAAATTGTAGAAAAAAAAAAAAAAAAGATTTACAACTTCAGCGGTTACAAAAACACTGCACTACTAAACCATACAGTAAAAAAATATTATAGAGTATACAAAAATATTTGTTTTCAAACTTTTTTGCTTATGTAAAAGGTACTTTTCAGTTGTTGCTTAATACTTTGAAAATAACGAAAAGTGTTTAGGAACTTTTACTGTTATTTTGTTTAAAAATCAAAAAATCAACATAATCAATGATACATCTTGAAATATTTTTAATTAAAGTTAGTGTTATTCGTTTCAACTAACGAAGCCCTCAGAAGGGTAAAAATATCGAAGCACTTTCAGGCTCAAGATGATTTCTATTATCGGCCAATACCAGTTTTAATGTTGAAAATACTCGTGCGACAGAAACCTGAAAATGGATAAAAAACATAAAAATTAAGTAAATATTTAAATAAAAATTCAAAATATAAAAATTTTTATTTTAAAGTTTTTAAAATTTAACTTTTACCTGTGTTGGAAGAATCCCAATGCATGTGTTGCTCAGTGCAAATAGCTTAGGTTCACTATATATAAAATTCTAAAATATTTGTCTTCGATTTTATTTATAGATTTCATTTTAATTTTTTTTTCCTATATTATAATTTTCTACATTATTTTTGCTAAATATATAATCCAGGATATCATTTAAAATATCACCATGGTTTTCTTTTGTTGCACAATGCGTGATTTTAACAATTTAGCTTATCAAAATCCCTACAAATTTTTGTCGAGTTTTGAAAAAAAGTTAGTTATACTAATTAAAAGCCTTCCTAGTAAAGGAAAAATAAAGACAATATTAAAAAATTGTTAGAGAAGCATTTTTGTGATTGTTTAACATAGTTAAGTGTATGGAATATGTCACGATAAAAATGCTTTAGCTATTACACATCTGAAACGGTTCTAAATATATTGATGAAATGTTGACAGATGATAAAAATAATTATGTGCTTTAGATCTTCATCATTAAGACTAGATATGCACGCTACACAATTTTGAAATTTTATTTCACGGAAAAAATGTCATCGAATAATGTATTGTTCCTATTTTCGCAGGAGGCAAGAAATAAAGATTGTAAAAACTTTTGCTAACATTTTACAAGATAAACATCTAGGGAAAACTTCAATACATATTTGCTTCATAGACTATTAATATCATCAGATCAATTAATTTGGAGCTTAACCACCAAATACGAAGAGGTCAAATGTAATAACCGCAGTTTTGTTACTGTTATTTATTAATTAAGATTTGTGTATCATATCATATTTCTTTTTGTTTTTGCATACAATACTTGCACACATATTCTTAACAAAATTTTATTGAATTGTATGAAAAGTAGGCGTGATCGGACACGCCCATTTTTTTTTGAAACCACATTAGCGATACGAAAATTTCTTGTGCCAAATTTCATCAGTATAGCTTTCTTAATTACAAAAATATTGACTCACACTGTGCTTTGTTGTTATGGAATTTGATGTTGTCTGTTTGTTGTCAATTTGTCCCATAGCAATTTAAGGTATTCCACAGCGTCTTTTCTTTTCCTAAAAAAAAGAGTCGTAGTTCTTTTTTCTATATTTTCTGATATAAGTTTACTAATTTTGAATGATGATGTACTTTTGTTAACTTCATTTTCTTCAACCTTTTTTGATATTAATAGTTTATATTTTAACCATTGTTCGTTAACGTTACCTTAATGAGTTGATCTTCCTGAAATATCACAATTATGTTTTGAAGTGACATAAAAACAGTATTATATGAGGCCACAAAGTTCCAAAAGTTTTCATTGATTTCAAAATTTTCTTCACATGATTTATTTGTAATTGATTCCACTATAGCTCCATATTCTTTTCAAATAAATTAATGTTTTGGAAGTAGATTTCATTGCTGAATATTGCTACCGTTATTACTAGTAATCTGTAATAATAAAAAATATGCTAGAAAATGTGCCAAAAATAAAAATTATTTATATTTATAAGAAAATGGCTATTTATTTTCAGGAACAATAAAGAAAATAATAAAAATTCATTTTGAAATTGATTCTTTAGAAATTAGAAAGTAATAAAATTAAAGTTAAACAAAATTTATGAGTGGATTTTTCAAAATTCTATTTTTATCATAAGTTATCCAAGTATGTGTTATCTGAATTATAGTGTTATATGTTATTCCAAATAACACATAGTTCAATATTTTGACGAACTAAAATCCTATTCATTTACCCAAAATTAGAATCTCAGTTATTATTAAAAGCGAGATATTTCCGCTCAAAATAATAAAAATCAACAAAATACTTTTATTTTAGTTGAAAGAAGTAATAACAATAATAATAAAATAATAATAATAATAAATATATAATTTAAAAAGCATAGTACTTTATTAAAGTCGAGTTAATAACGATCACAATGGTGTATTTTAATCAGTTGTCCAATATTTAGTTATTAGTGCTTTTTTTTAAATACAAAAGCAACTGTTATTTACAGTTTCTAAATTTTCAATTAAATTTTCTCTTTAAATGGACCAAATCAAATTTTCATTCAAAAACCAATATTAAGCAAAAAAAAGTCTATAATAAATTTTCTGATTTTTAGTCTTCAGAAAAAAAACAAAAAGATTCGAAATTAATTAAAATTTTGTTTTAATTTGCGACATCGATTCAGTTACATTTACATCTAAATTGCAAACTATATATAAAAATTATTAAGTTATATTATAGTAATTGTTTCTTATAACAAAAAAGTTATAGTCTACTTAACTGTGAAAATTTTATTTCACATTTAGGTTAACTGTTTGTAATTGTATTGGTCTTTACAAAGTTTATTTCGCACTCTTTAAAGATCACATTAGATACCATCACTAAAAACACCATATTTTAGCTGCAATTCTAGTTTAAAAAAATGACTGATACTGTTTTTATAGTACAAAATTACAAATTAATAAACATTAATATTAATATTAATTAATTAATAAACATAATTAATACCATGTTTTTTAAATACATTTGCTGCCAATATTTTTAAATGCTTGAGTTTTGACCTTTTAACTCTACCATTTTATCACTTTTTATATATTGAGCTGAAATCCCAAAAATGTTTCTGGATAATCTTGTTGCACTGTCCAAATTAGGTGAAAAATTGATTTTATTATATTTCTTGTCACTTCAGAAAGTGTTTTCTTGCACTTATTTGCATTCAAACAAAAATTTTCGTCACTTATATTGTATGTATTGTATATCTCATGTTATCCGAATTTAAAACGTTAAGTGGCACAGCATCTTCCGCCTCTAATCCGATATACGATTTATTTAGAACATTTTTACTTATTTTGCACTTTATATATATATATATATATATATATATATATATTGTATTTTTGCAAAACCACCTTAATTTCATTAAAAACCACCTTATGAATTTTCTGCAAATGCAATTTTAAATTATAACTTTTAACACTTTTAAATTATTTTTTTTGAATAATTTACGCACTAATATATTTCATAATGGTCCTCGTAGTTAAAACAACGCATTTTTGATATTTTTTAAATTAATGTGCCAGTTGCTTGTAAAAAAACAAAGTTTTACCTATCTATTGTATATCAACATATATTACAAGAAAACTGTAAAAAAATATATATTATTTTCAGGCGATCAATTTCAAAAAAATTGTTTAGGTTGTTACAGATATAAATACTAAATATATTTATGAATGGATGCAAATGTTTCATGTTTACGTATCATAAAAGGGTTTATAATGATTTGAAGTGAAAAAATTATTAATAAAAAGTTATTTTAGTCACTTTATTATTATTTTTATTTGTGTACATAAATGTTGAATTTTCAATTTTGCATTTAACTACCTATGTGCGAATTGATAATATATTTATTTATGTAAATTGTGGGTGAAACTATTAAAAATAATCCATGCAGCAGCTTAGAAAATCGAACAGGTATAAACAGATAGATAAACCAACACAAGTTCATTTTTATACATAATTTCTTTAAAAAGTTCCAATAAGCAAAACAATTTTCATGTTTCAAATAAAAATTGATTTAATTTCTTTAATCATAACCTCGAACATATTTTAATTCAAAGCTAAAAAAGTGCCATCAACTGTAGTTTTCAATTGCTGGAGGTTTGTTTAAGAAGTGGTTTGATAATGTTTAGATTTTGGAATGAAAATTTTTTATTTATATCAGTGTGGGGTGATTTGAAAATTTTCTATTACGCGAACTTATAATACAAAATGCTGCTTACGCAACGTATAAACTACTTCGTGTGACTTCGTTCGACTGCTGATCTCTCAATTTCATCAAAGCAAAACAAGTCAGTCAGTCTTGGGCTTAATCGTTCAATTTAGTGATTGTTCATTTTAGTTCAGAACATATAAGTGAACAAGTTCGTTTTTTTTTTTTTTTTTTTTTTTTTTGTTGAGTTGTTCATGTTTATTCTGAGCTGCTTGACTGAACGAAATGTTTGTATTAGTCTCAACTGTGTGTGTTTTTTCAGTCAATGAACAATCTGCAAGAATAAGATTACTTTTGTTATTATTACCATTTTTTGAGTGTCTGTTGTTAATAAAACTTTATTACAAACTAAGCAATTTTTTATATATTTTTAAAACTAATTAAATATTTTGAATAAAAAATGTGAAGTCCCAAATAGGCCAAAATAATATATTGTTCATTTAAATATTATGTAAATGACTTAGGTGTACTAAATAATTAAAAAGAACAAAGTGAACAAAAGGAACCAAAATACTGAACAACTTCACATTGTTTATATAATTAAATTGTTCAATTGTACATGAATAACCCAACTCTAAAGTCAGTTGTAGTTTAGTACTTCTTGAAGCAAGTCCTCGCTCCGCAACTTAAAAAAAAAAAAAATACTAAGCAAAATGTTTGATGAAAAATGGGAAACTGATTTCTTTTGTTTGTAGTGAATAGTGATGGTTAAACATAATGTTTTATATGTTTAATATACATTTTGAGTCATAAATGTTTGTCTATTATACAAAGCATTACCGCTGTTTCCTTTTGTTTTTTATTGTATTTTTAATCTTCTGAATGAATATATATTATAGCCAGGAAATTAAATAAGTTCTATTTAGTTTTAAGTAAAGTTGTCAATTACAAAAATTAACAACTGACGTTAATATACTATGTTTTGTAGTTTGGTCATTTTACCTTCGACAATTACAAAGCTTTTTCTCTGTTAAGAACTGAACAAGCGCAAATGTAAAATAGTGTGAGTTGCCCCACAACAAGCCGTTTAAGACAATTTGAATACATATTTTTTTATAACCTGGTTACAAATAAGGCACTCAACTTAATTTAATAAATTTAAAGAAAATATAAGTTAATTTTCCGACCAATCGTATCACATATTTATTTAAAATGATTTTAATAAAAATAAGTAAGAGAGCTATATTCGGCTGTACCGAATCTTTCACCACTTTACCAATAAATAAAAAATAATAATATGCTTTAATATTTTCACATTTAGAAAAATAATACATATATTTGTTACACAAGCAACGCTTACATAAATATTTCTATATATTTTTGTATGTATATAGAAACAAACTGACTCCATATACAAAAAACAACAATATGACCAATGATCATTCTCTGCAAACATTTTCTATTGCGGAAGTGACTAAAAAAGTCTATCAGAAGTTGAAACTCATCGCCAAAACTATTGCCGAAGTATCATTCTGACAATCATCTAGAAGTCGCTAAGAAGAATCGTCTGGACTAATAAGGCACGTCTGAAAGACTGGCAACAAATTTATTTTCCAAATGTTTGAAGGGTTATAATACTGCTGTTGTCAACTAAACTGCTTATTTATACAAAAACAACAACACTAATAGTCATTTATAATTTTGTCGAAGAAAACTGAAAACACTAAAATTTTGAAGTTACAATTTAAATAAGTTTTTTCTTCAACAAATCTTCAAAATTTTATTAAAATGTTTAAAACACCCCCACTCCATTAAAAGGCAAAAATCTGTGGCAAATGCGATTGTGTGGATACAATGGATGCGGTCCAATGCAATAGTTGTTATACATGGTATGTATAATTTCACATACGTAGGAGTAAATCAATCCACTGAGGAATGATTGGATGTGTTTCAAATGCAAAAACCAAGAAGAGATGGAAGAAGAATGCAAGAAGCCTGAAAAAACAAAGACCGAACGTAATAAGATGGCGGAAATTGCGAACGATTCCGCAAAGAAATCTGTAAAGTCTTCATCATTCAAAAATCAATCTCTAGCTAATTCGATTAGAGGAAGAGAAGGCCTTAGAACAAAACTACAGAAAAATTCAAAATTATGGCAAAGTCTGAACATGGTCCCCAAAGTGTATATAGCGTAGCAAACATAAACAACTCAACCTGAAAATACTAATCAAGAGTGTTATCATAAATTGGTAAATAATATATATTTAACACGTTCGAAAATAGCTGCACAACAAGTTTTAGCGAAAGAATTGCCCACATTTTCAGGTAAACCGGAAGAATGGCCAGTACCTTTAAGTTTATATGAACGTAGTACGAAGATATGTTTTTTTGGAATCAGAAAATTTGTTAAGACTACAGAAAGCTTTAAAAGTAAAGGCCTATAATTCAGTATGTAATCAACTTCCAAAAAAATGTACCTGAAATAATATGAACTATAATTAACAGTCTTATCGAAAAAATACGTATGGAATCCCCCTTTAAAGCAGAGAAGTTGGAATCTCTTATTTCATATGCAATATCTGCAAGAAATTTATGTTCTTCCTTAGTCATATTAAGAATTCTCTTTTGAGGCAAGAACTCATTAGTAAATTACCAGCACAATTAAAGTTAAATTGGTCGTTGTATATAGGCGAAAGTGAGTCCGACATTACTATGTCTTCAAATTGTCTCTTCGGTCTGGCAGAAGTTTCAACACAAATAAGCAATACGTGCTCTACTGGTAAAAGAATTACTAATATTCATACAGATGAAGCTAAAAAGGCGATAACAAAATAAAGTGTTATACATGTGATGAAAGTCATCTATTAGAAGAATGTGACAAGTTCAAAACACTGAAATTAAATCAATTATAATCAACGACAAGAAATTGTGTCGTATTTGTTTAAAAAATATGGAAACTTCCGATGCTTTAAAACTAGATGTTCCGTGAAAGGTTATGAATTTAGGCATCATAAATTATTGCAAAAATTTCTTCAAAGTCCAGCTAACCGTATCAGCTCATTCCAGCAATTCCAATAGCGATAATAAAACGTGCTTTAAAATCCTTGATGATGTGCTTGATGATGGATCAAATGCAACTTTAATGGATCAAGATGTCAGTTATTACTTAGGGCTTGAAGGTAAAGCAGATGCATTATGTTTAAAATGGACATCTGGTACAACACGTAAAAAAGAAAACTCAATGAATGTTAACATGATGATTTCGGAATAAGGTCAAAACGCTAAGAAATATAATCTATCCAATGTTCAAACTGTAAAACAACTCTCGTTGCCAACTCAAACTCTGGAAGAAAAACAAGCTAAGTATTATAAACATTTAAAAAGTTTTCCCATTAAAACGTATGATAATGCTATTACAAAGGTTGTTATTGGTCTCAATAAAACTTGATTGCGCTTCATGAATAACCCAGCCAAGGAACATCTTTAAGAAATAATCAAAATGTGTTTCATTTCAACACAACACACATGAATTGGAAAAAATACAACAGCTCATGTCAGAATACATTTCATACCTTATGAACTTAAATCCGCCGAAATAGAAATAGATATTTTTATGCTTAAATCTACTGCTAAACGTATCGCAAAAAAGTTTGAAACTGGCCTTCTGTAGAAAGATGATAAGTTCGAATTTCTAGATAGTTATCAAATGGCATTAAAAAGATTAAAGTGTTTAAACCATCAAATTTTAAATCTTAATAATAAATTATATGCAAGAAAATTGACTACAGATGAGGCCGCACAACCATAAAATAGAATATAGTATTTGCCCATATTAACTGTGACAATTCCTAACAAACCTAAAAAAATACGTTTGGTATGGGACGCGGATGCCAAAGTCAGTGGAACCTCTCTAAACTCAATGTTTCTAAAAAGTCCTGATATAATGTCTACTTTGCTTTATGTGTTCTATGGATTCCAAATGAGAAGAATAACAATATCAAGGATATGTTCCATCAGGTAAGAATACGCAAGGAAGATCAAAATGCATAACGGTTTTTGTGGAGAAATTGCGACTCTGTTGACCCAGAATGGAAGTAATGACGTTTGAAGCAGCTTGTTCTTCAAGTTCTGCACAATTTGTGGAAAATAAAAATACTTTACAGTTTGAAAAAAGTCACCCAAGACCTTCTTGATTGTGCTGATTCTCCCGAAGATGTAATTCAACTTGCTACAAATTCATAAAGAGGGAAATTTTAAATCGAACTCAGCGGAAGTAATAAATAATCTTAAAGACTTAGAAGAAAATAATGCAGTAAGTGAAAACCATAATATTGCTAAAACTAAATCGAATAGATAAAACATTACTTTCTGGTACAAAGAAACCCACTAAACTTGATGTTCTTCGGACTTTAATGTCTATTTTTGATCCATTTGTGCTTCTTTCACCATTTGTTGAGTATCTAAAAACTCTACTACGAGAGGTATGGAAAACAACTGAGGTATGGCATACCTACGTAAGTAATCCAAAAATGTAATTGTATTAATGAAAGTGAAAAAAATCCATTCAAAGAAAAGTTGGTTTTAGTAAATGAAAAACATCACTTTTACATGGTGCTTTATTATATAAAACATATTTCTTAATGTATTTTTGTTTTCTACATACTTAAATTTATTAATATTGACATAAAAGATATAATTCACATTCCTCCAAATTTATTTTAAAACACTAATATTATAGAAATAGATTAGCAAACAATTGATTTCCATAAATTTTTTCCAGTGCATTTTGTACTCTTTGCACTCTCAGCAACGACTAAATGAAAGATTGTGAACTTAGCCACCACAATTGTGGTATGAAATTGCCTTCCTTAATTTGTTACGATGAAAATTAAACAAATTTTCAGTATACTAAATTTTACTGAAAACTAACAACCTATTGAGAGCCCAAACTCAAACAAGGGCAGTGATGCCAACTATTACCAACATAAACGCGTAGAAATGTTTAAAATATGTGCTAAAGTGGGCTAAATTTAAAAATAGAACAATTTTGTGATGCAATCAAGACAAGTTTTGTGAAAAAGCGCAAAATGGGATAAAATTAGAATTTCTCTTGAAAAGTAAAAACAAATTTATAAGCAACATTTTTGTCATTAATTAACCATTTGGAACGTACATCTGAAAATATTAATAGCAAACTGGATAAATTAAAATGCAGGTTATGGGAGATTTTATTATTATGAGCATCGATCCAAAATTGTTCAGTCATTTCAACACTTTTCCATTCAAAGAATTTTAATTGTTGAAGACAGTTTTTTAATAATAAAGATTCTTTGTGAATTGTTAGGATCTCCGGATAAATTTGGGTACTACTCTCTTCACAAATACAGGGAGAACTTAATACAAGAATTGTCAAATACAACTAAAAATTGGAAAAAAATAACGTTACCCCATTAAAATAATTTTCCATCGGGTTAATATGGTATTTATGTAAATTTTGACAATTTATAATTCCTGCCAATAAATGCTTTTTTTCTTTAATCCTATCATAAATATCCTTCTTAATCTCCTCATAGTTTTTATTAAAATAATACAAATTATTGATGAGAATATGTCTTCGAATATTAAAAAGAGTCTGTGAGACCCTGATACGAGAATTTTATTTTAAAATAAAAAGCTGTGACTAGGTATCAAGTATAATTATAATGTTTTGTGTTAACTAATTTGAGCTTTTTTAACCTTTTTGCAACTAAAGTTGAAACTTGGTTTCTAAATAAGGTGATTCTCTACAGCAACTTTATAAAAAATTGAGATTAGAAACAAATTTAAATTGTACCAAACAGGTCATTTTTGAGTTTGGAATTGTACCAAAAAAGTACAATTGTTCCAATTTTGATATCCCTAGTAGTGGTTGTTTCCAGTTCTCAGAGAGAAGTCCTAATTAAATGAAGGCGGAGACGAAGACGTCTTTTTACATATATTTTGTTTTTGTTTATTCAATGACAAAACAAAACAACAAAACTACATGTATAAAAATTTATTTTTCCCTCTCTTAAACTCCATACATAAAAAATATATGTGATTTATTTTGCAACAACGGCAACACCAACAGGGAGAGTAAAAAAATTAAAGTTTTTGGGAAAACGTTGTGAAAATAAAATTAAAAAAACGTTTTAAAAAACGTTCAAAAATTTAGCGATAATCCTTAAATTTTCTGTTTATTTTCAAATTCAGCTCAAAAGTTTCCTAAAAAATAGCTAAATTTCCTGTTAATTTAAAAATTTGGCTATTTCTTGGGTTGAATAAAATCATAAAACATTAGTTTGTTCTTGTATAAAAGAAAATACGTTTTTGACACTTACGTATTTATTGCTGACTTAATTTCTCACAATAAAAAATGAAAAATAAATTAAATAATCGTGTCCTTTTAAGACTACTTTGGATTTTTTTTTTTTTGTTGATATTTCTGTCAAAGCTAAAATAGGAAATTTTTATATCATATGTATTGTAATGCAGTTTTTGTTTTTAGCTGAGGTCCCAGTCTGTCCAGTTTCTTCAAAGGTCTACTTCCTTTGACTGTTACCACAGAGCTTCCTTGGGTCTACACGATACGAATAACGACGAAACAATACCTAGCCACGTTAGAAAATGACAGTGTTAACAAAATTAATTCTCAGTTAGAATGTGTTAGTTAGCAAAAATAAATCCGACGAGACAAATTCTTCTGCTCTCGATCGGATGTCTAGATTATATGACTAACTTGGTTTAGAAATGCTTTTACTAAAACTAACTATTGGGACGCAATCCGCTGAGATAAATTCTTCTACTTATAGGTTTCTGGCAACGAAATATAAGTCGATGTGTTAGGTGCTTCAACTCTCAGTCGGCTAACTAAGATCGTGTGAGCTACGCTAAATCCTGAATACAATCCGACGAGATAAATTCTTCGGCTCTCGGTAGGCTAACTACAGGTTTCGTCTACAAGATATAATTCGATGAGATAAATGCTTTAGCTCTCAGTCGGCTAACTACGATCCGATGAGATAAATTCTTCGGCTCCCGGTCGGCCAGCTGGAATTGTATGAGCTATTCTATAAACTAATTACAATCCAAGGAGATAAATTCTTCGGCTCTCAGTCGGCCTCCAAATACTATCCGATGAGACAAATTCTTCAGCTTTCAATCGGCGATACTACCACAATCCGACGAGATAAATTCTTCGGCTCTCGGTCGGCCAACTACAGGTTCGGCTACGGTTCGGAAGAAAGAACTTCGGTCGTGTCTGGTGATACTTTGATCTCTAAGAGCAAATTATAACAAGATCGGTACTTCTCGGATCGGTTCTTGCTCAAATTTGGCGTCCCAATCTCGATTATTTATGTTTAAAATTATATAAACTAAATGAGAATTATAAATTCCCTTATTGTATTGTAACTACTAAAGTAGTTACAATATGTTATGTTGATGGTATAATACTGTAACTACACGTTACAGTATTGTCTTTGAAAGGCGTAAAATTCCATATAGGTTTTATATACATATGTTTTAATATAAAAATAAAATGTATTATAATTATAAAGATTTTTTATTTCTCAATAATATTTTCTCAAAATCAGTGATTTTTTATTTTCTATATAATCAAATTATACACAATATTGATATCAGAATAAGTTTTCCAAAAGGTATATCTGCGGAAATATGAAAAAACTTTATACTAGTTTTTTTTTTAACTTTTCAGGAGAGCAGTTTATAATTTTTAATTTTCATACAAGAATGTAGAAATTTTAATTTCAAATATTAACATCACCTGAAATAGTACTTGTAATTTAAAACTGGAAGAGCATGATTTCTTCATATCTTTAAATATATAAAGATATAATAATTATACGAGTACTTAATAACATACTTATAAAATACCATAGCTAAGAACATATAGAAAGCTATAACCAAGAGATATGTTAATAAAATACTTGTATTTTATTTCTAATGTTGTGTTAGTTCTTAATATTTGATAATGGAATTGAAACTATGCTATGAAAAATTTAGTTAAAATGTAAACTAGTTAAATTTTTCAAATAATTGTATCAAAAAACAAAAAAAAAAAAAAAGGTTTAAAATTAACGAAACCTATAATGCAAAAGTCGATCGATTTCTCGCTAATAGCTAAATGATATTTTTTCGAGAAAATAGCTAAATTGGCAACAATGGCGGATTCGCTGTTTTGTTTTAGTTGCCAAATTTTCAAATAAAAAAAAAAAAAAAAAACAAAAAAAAATATTCGCTAGCTTGTGTTTTAGCACTAAATGAAATTTTTGTTGCCTTGTTTGTTATGAGCTTCGTGTCATGCACGTGTAGATAGCCAATCGTCTTCGTAATCTGAACAATGTCACAAACATACATATAGTGGCCAAAAAAACTATTCGACATGAGCGAATCTAATTTTATTTTTTAAAAAAATATAATTTTCTCAGATTATTTAAATACAAAAAAAAAAAGAAAAATGGTTTAAAGTTTATTAGAACATACAGATTTCAATTCCATATAAATTTAAAAGGTAATACAAAATTATTTTAAAACACCATTACGTAAATTTAAGGCAAAAAAGTATTTGAAATCATACTTAATTCTTTGAAATATCACAAAAATTTTATTTTTTAATAACACGTTGCTGTTTCTTTCCATTTTATAACCTCTTTTAAATAATTTTATATAGATTTGACAAGGATTTTGTTATATTCAGAATCAATTTTCTTCCATTTCACTTATAAAATCAATTTAATACCATTTTCATTCGTGAATTCCAGATATTTAAACTTTTATTTAATAATAACCCCACAGATGTTTAATTATATTTATATACATATGATGATTATGTTAGAGTTTTAGTTTTTATTATTTTTGTGCACTTATAGAGAAATCAAAGCTTTATATTTGTGGTAGAATTCTTTGGGTTATTATCCTGGTAGAACATAAATCGGTCGGCAATTCTTAAATTCTCAGCACTTACAAGTAAATTTTATTTTAAAATGTCAATATAATACCGATGATCCATTATTCCATCTATAAATACTAAATTACTCACTCTAGACCCCGCAATATATCCCCCAACTATAACACTTCAACCACCGTACATTACAGTAGCTACATTCTTTCTGTCTGTTAACGCCATATTTGCCTTTCGAAAGGTTTGGATCTTCCTATTGCATCTAATTGCATAAATTTCATTTTTCCAGAGCTTTTCTTAGCGTATTCTCTTCAAAATTCCAATTTAAATTTTATCATCTTTTTAAGATGTGGGGCTTCTTTATACCAGATCTGGTCTAAAATTATGTATTTTTTTAATATCTCTAAATTTCTAGGATGCATATCGTTAGCCATGTTCCATGCCTTTAGTTTGTGATTTTTCTTCACTTTTCGTAAAATCTTACGTTGATCAGCTTTTGTAAGCCCTAATGACTTGCTGATCCAGCTTTATTTTCCAGTGAATTTTTGTTTTTATATCATTTATAATATAGTGAGCCGTTGTTTTTAACTTTTAAACAATTTCAAAAATTTAATTTTCCGATTTTCCTTGCTAAAATTATTAAAATATTAAATTTTTGGCTTCAATTTAAAGCTTCTTTTCTTTTACGTCCCTAATTTATACAAAATCATAATGAAATGATGTAAAATTATTTAAAATACGTGTAATTGTTGTTCTAGTTGTAAAGCCAACAACAAAATAGACAAATAAACTACATGTCGAATATTTTTTTTGCGTTTGAATTTGTATACTGATGAAAAAATCGCTGCGCTCTGTAAATTTCTGTGGATTAAGGAGCAAATATTATTTAAACTAGAAGAACACACATTTCAAATAAATATTTATCATTTTATTCAAAATAATTATAAGAAATGAAATGTTATGTCGAATACATAACATTTACATGACTACATACATACATACATTTTATCAAACTATGGCAATGATAATTTTTTTTAACCAACTGAAACGAGAACATGCATTCATCATAATGTACATCATATTTGTGATAATTTTGTAAACTTTTTATGTCGTAATTGCTAACATAAAATATTTTTTATTAAAAAAAAACGTTTTAAACCTTTTTCATAAAAACAATTGAAAGCTTTTTCAAAATGTAAAAAATATTTAGTTATGTACATTAGGGTGACCTCAAAATTAAAAGTATCAATGTTCCCAATTTAAATGTAAATTTATTTAATTCTAATTTACCACTACTTAAAAATTTTGTCCTGACATTATCCTTTCATGAGCTGGATCAAAATTAATTTTTTGGATTTTTTTTCATATTTCTGTCAAAGGAACAATATGAAAATTTATTTTCGCAAGAAAATTTGGGATCAGGTCCAAACTAGCCCGAAAATTTTCAGTTTTTCGCAAATTTGGATATTCGAATATAATCCTCCAGCACAAAGGTTCCCACCTCTTCACGGGCCCTTTTAGAATTTTTTGTTTTTTTTTTCGCGGACCCCTTGCACATTTGACTTTTAGTATAGTAGAAATTAAAAATTTTATTTATTTATTTATTGATAATCCCAATGATATAAGATATAAAATCTTATAGATACAACATATAAATATAAATAAGCATAAATAATTATACAATTAACAAACAAATAGTAACATAATTAACAATTTTTCAAATGTAATTAAGACATTAAAAATTAAAATATTAAAAACTCAAAAGCTCATAAGTAATTATTTTTTTAAAGCTCATAAGTAATTAAAAAGATATTAAATATAATAAAATGTCTTCGTTTTTACTAACTTTTTAACATTGGGAGAAATTTCCGACAAAGCACATCTTACTTCATTTTCCACATCCAAACGTGATCTAAATTTGGATTTTATAAACTGTAGGGAAGAAAATGAAGTTTTACACAAACTTCAACGTGTAAACTTTGTAATATTTTAACCAAAAATACTTAACCAACATAGATTCAAAGTCAGCTTTGCCACACGAATTATTTTTTAGTTCTATTGCTTATGCTTAAAAAATTGTCGGCTATGTCATCAAAAGCAATGTTGAATGGATTACGAAGTGAACTGGTTTGGCAAGAATTGATTTTAAGCTCCGGATAATATCGGGAAAATTCATTGCGAAGTGAATCCAATTATATTATTATAATTTTCATATGTTCTTCTTGAACATCATGATATTATAATATAGACCAGGAAAAGCATCAAATAGTATCCTCATGTACCCAAAGGTAGAAAATTTCGTAACTTCAAGTAAAAAAAAACTATTTATTTTGGAGAAGAACCAAAAAATTTTAAATTTTAGTCGCAAAACTTTCGTGGAGGTCCCAAAGAATACAATATTAGGAACATTTTATATCAACCGTTCAATAAAGTATAACGGTGTTGGTAAAATACCGAGTGGGTTTCTACTATAGCAAATTCTTAGAACGATATCTCAACATTAAGCAACTCTAGAATGATCTTTCAAAGAAATTATGTTTCCTTCAATTGTCTTCTTATATTCGCAAAAGAAATTTACACGATAAATTTTTTACTGATTTTCTCTTCCCGAAGAACTTTTTTACTTTGCTGCTGCCTTCTAATTGAAAATAAAATTATTTATATATATATATATATATATATATATATAATTATTTGTTTGGACAGTCGATTCTCATATATTTTTAAAGACCTTAATCCATAGATCCTTTTTGATACGAATAGTTCTTGGAATTAAAAATCCTTATCTTTTTTTCAGTTCATATCATTATCGAGAATAAAAACAACTAAACTCCAAAAAAATACGAATTTACTATTGACCCTATTTTTTTGTTCGCACTGAAAAATGGCTATTTGCACTTGAGGTGACATACCGTTATTAAATATTGCTAAAGGATATTATTTTGGTACAACTTTATAACTCAATGTATTCACCATGAATTGGCATAATATTTTGTCGAAAACTAAAAAAATGTAAAATAAATACTCCTGACCATATATTTTTGTTCGTAACTGTATGTATGTAGAACATTTTTTAAGTTGAAATTCTATTGAGATGCATTACATAATCTTTATGTAAATTATATCAACAGATTATCTTTCTAGCATCTTGTGGTAATATAGGTCCTAATTCGTAAATGCATCTCTGCGCTGCATATTATGCGCAGTATGTTCATAAATGCATATGTTGCAATGGTCGAATGTTCGAAATTGCAACATCAAAGCATATTATGCGCAAATATGCAGAAAATACTAATCATAAAAACGGCTGATGCATTAAATTAATAAAAAAAAAAAAAAACAATTAGATTGCGGAATTTACAGCATTTGTAACAGCTTTTATCGAATTATTCATTAGGTTTCAAATACTTTGCAAATAATTTTTTTAAATGTATACGTTATGACAATTTTGTATTAGAAAATTTTGATTCATATCAACTTATTTTCATTAAATAAAAATTTTTATACAATAAATACATACATATACGCACTAGAACTACAAGTATAGGAATTGGAAAGGAAATACATAAGAATTTTGGAAGATTGGCAATTTAATTATATTGAAAGGGAGAAATCACATAAAGAAATTTAAGTTAAGCAGAATGATGATAGATTTTGTTGTATTTATAACTAATTAGGATCATAATTGTATAATTAGGCTTGATTTCTATTACAAATTGCAAATCAGAATAACAGAAGAAATTTAAAGTTATATCCATCGATCAAATCATCAAATTCTTTAATTTATGAAAACTTAGGAAATTTGCTACGTTTTGTCAAACGCTAACATCAAGAAGTGATTAACTTGAAACTAGTTTATTATTATTTATCTTCGTTAATCCTAAATTCTAAAATTAACATCTTACCTGTATATTAAAATCCAATGTACCTTAAAACTATCTACACTTTTACTAATTCTAAAATTGCATTTTACATCTACCCAATCAATATAAATAATTCTTTCAATCTTAAACTTATCTCATCTCACAAAAACTGATATAAATTTAAACGTAATTTTCTTAATTTGACTTAAATCTAATTTAAATCTTAAGTTAAACTAACTTAATTCTATCCATTTTAACTAAATGTCATTTATCTTAAATCCAATTTAACAAAAATTTAAATTTTCTAATTTAATTTTCATTAAAACTACCTTAATTTAAAAAATAAAAAAATATGTAATTACACTTTTACACATAATACACTTTTACACATATACTTTTATACAAAATTACAATTACACTAATATAAATTTGTTATGAATATTGTAAAGTAAAAACCAATGTTGCTGAGAAAAATTTTGAAAAGGACAACAGGCCTATTGCTCCGTCCATTATATTTTGGTAAGCTTTACGTATGATTTTATTGTTTTAGAAATTTTCTTATTATTTATTTAAATGAACCTTTTTATATTTATAACAACCTAATTATATTTAACCAATCTAATCAAATTAGAAAATAATAATTATATAATTGCAACATAATGTTAAGATTATGCTAATAACATTCATTTCCTTCCCTATTTAAAAATTTAAATTAAATTTTAATATTTTTTTTTTTTTTTTTGAATTTGAAAATTTTTATACTTTATAAACATAAACACTATGTAACAAAACTTTTCTGATATTGATATTTTAGTGTTAAATAAACAAAATGTTATTTAATTTAAATAATTTTGATTATATTTAATTTCAGTATTTAGTTAGGGAATCATTTTAGTTAGGGAATCATTTTAAATTATTCTATATTTATATTCAAATATATAGGTTGGGAGGGTAAAAGAGAAAGAAGAATCTTCTTTTGACAATAAGTTCAAACTAGTCTATTTTCATTTTAAGTAGTAGGTATTCAGGTCTTAAAAGCTTCCTTTTTTAAATTTAAATGATGAGTTCTTAGCCTATGTCTTATGAAGACAATAACACCACCCCAAACCCTGAGCACGGTCGGAAGAATAAGTAGCGTAGTCTCCTAAGAAATAGGGCATGAAGCTTAAACAGTTACACAGTTCAAACTATTCATATGATACTGTGTAGTGATGCATTTACAAATAGGTTTGATTCCGTACTTTTTGAGTAAATTGCACTGAAATGAGAAAAAGCTTATTTTTCTACCACAAAAGTAAAACAACGTACAAAAGTACGGGAACACAAAGTTTCAAATTGATTACCCAGGAATAAATCATCAAACTGTTTTAAAAATTCGTACATATGTGAATGTAACTTTATTTTTTAGCATATTTGAATGCTTTTAATTTTTTTTAATGAAACTCCTGTTAGTAGCAGAAACAAATAATTTTTTATTAATTTTCGTTAAAATTTGTTATTGTATACTTTTATTGTTTAATTATTTTACAATTTACATAATCTACCCGAAGAAATTTTCTGGACTGTTTCGTGCAAGAAGAAGGTCATTAGCTCTCATTTGCCCAATTTTCGAGTACGAGAACGCTTTTCGGTAACATTGGGATCCCGCGTGCTCCCAATTTAAAGTAAGGAAATAAAGCTATTATGTACCCTTTATTTATTTATTTATTTATTATATTATTTACATGAAAACTATATTAAAATATTAGACTAGATTCACACACAGCAATTTTTCTTACGATTAAAGCAAGAAAAATTTGTGTGTAACAAATTTTTCTTGCTTTAATTGCCTTGATTTGTATTTGTTTTGAAGTACGAAAATGAAAAACAGAACGAATGTTGAAGAACTCGAAATTAGAATTTCAGCAAGAAAAATTGCTGTCTTGGTAAGTTTAAAAAATTATGCATATTTGAATAATTTAGTAATCGGCAACCAAACATTAATTTCGATTTTTACCTTCAATATCAACAACACAAAGTATGCGATCGAAAAAATTAAATGGAAATAAATCTGTCAAATATTGTTAAAATCGGACCATAATTGACCATAGCTCCCATATAAAGCCTACTTCCAGGAATCACCCTAAAGTGCATAAATACCATACAAATGTTAGTGTCAACACAAGATAATGCATATAGCTATCTTTTATAGAAATATTGGTAACAGGACCCATATAAGACCCCTTGCCGATACACAATGTACACATTTGAAATTTAACGCTATTTTATCACGAAGCATCTCGAATATTCAATCATGCTTCCGTGGTCTCGGATCCTTAATACGAAGTTTAGAAACAATTTCTATTATTTTGTCTTCGTAATCTTCCATTGAATCCTAATATTAATTTACCATCATATGAAAGTCGATTACAGCTTATTAATCTCCTTACTCTTGAAAATAGGAGAAAATATATGAATATTTAATTTGTAATTAATTTAGTAAACGGTTCAATTAATTCTGAGGTCCTGCTTCGTAAGATCGAATTCATAATCCCAAATCGTCCAAATAGAAATTATACGAATTATAAAGAAAGAAAGAACGAATTATAAAGAAAATAATAAAAATATTGTTCACTATTGAAAAAAAGTAGTGTAATTTTCTTTAAATTTTAAAGGAAAGTTTTGTTTATTTTATGTTGTTTTTTTCCCACACAAATGTTGAATTCACACAGAACTTGTATGTGAAGAGAGAGAAATGTTGTTGTTGTACAAATTCATTCAATCCATTCTTTTTATTTTTTGGTTACCATATTTTCTATTTTATCCATTCGGTAAAAACACCTAGGTAAAAAAAAACTTGAGATTACTAATTTAATTTTACCAGATAGGTTAATATATCTAATATGTATTTACTCCTGTAGTTATCTATTTGTTGAAATTACTGGAATTAATCAAATAAAATGTAGAAATCACTTCCATAATTTAATATTACATTCCTTATTTTACTCAGTTGTATATTTTAGAATAAACTACAGCGTATTTAACTATTTGTAACCAAAACGCGCCAGCAATTTTTATTAATATTGTCAACTTCAACATTATAGAATCTGTATTTGTTATTTTTTAAGATATTTTAACTTCAGCACGAATAGCGAATTGTATTTAAAACAAAATTCATTCTTTTATTAAATAAGTAAGCGGTCGAATATTATGTACATTTAAAAGATCTGCATTCGTAACAGATAAATATAACTCACAAATTTTGTTATTTGCGGCCAGATATTTCTGAAATTTAAGCTAATTTCTTGCTGCATTCAGTCCAAATATATATATATATATATATATATATATAATATATAGTTATATATATGTATATTTCTAAAGATTTCCATCTGTCTATATGTTGAAAAATGAGTAGGGCTCGGTTCGGACATCCTAGGGGCGAAATTTGTGGGACTCAATATTTGTCTTATATTAGGTTTGTTTGGTAATAAAAATGAGCAGACCAGGGTGTCCGTCGTAACTCCAGTTTATACTTTTTGACCGATATTTTTTACAAAAATCATGCACATCAACAAATTATGCACAAATAGTTAAGGACCAATTTAAACTCAAAAACTAAAAAATGGGCGTGGTCCGTCAATTTTTTTTTTAATTTAGCTATTACGAACTCATTTTTGCTAATTAATGTAAAGGAATCGTAATTAAAACATAATTACACATATATACAAGGTTTTGCACTAGAGCAATCCAAAGGGGTTTCTAAGGTTATTTAGGGCATTGAATTCGGATCTTTACTCATTTTTTCTAAACTGGTTTTAGTTTTCGAGATATCAACAAAAATATTTTTACTTGAAATCTGATAATAAATTTGAAATCTGATAATAAATTATTCAATAAAAAATGATAAATCAAAATTAAAAATTTGTCAACTTGAATCGTTCATATTTTTTGGGATCTATTTCAAGTTTTAGAGTCCAACAGTAGGAACTCATCATGCCCTCGTCCCAAAATCCGTTGTATTATTTTTAGATTTTCGTCAAATTGTATTGTATTTGTTCTCCATTTTCGTTACTTATATCGACAATAATCAAATTATCGAATGAAGATAACTAGGCTTTAAAGATATTCGAGCTCTAATCCTGTGGTATTTTGGCAACAAACACTATATTATTTGCTTCAAATCAGGTAATTTGCGATTGTCGAGAAATATTTTCTAATTATCCCTCCGTTGGCGGTTTATTGAACATTTTTTAAAAAATCCGTCGGTCATTGATTTTCAAATATTAAGTTTGACAAATATATCTTCTTTGATTGAAGCTAACTGTTTTGAAGCAGTTCTTGATAAGGTAAGGTTCTATGCGAAGATGTGGCTTGAAAACACTTTGAAATCGTTGATATCATCACTGAAGTAAATGTTATATTTCTCTTGAGAATAATGCCTCACTTTAGGTCTCGGTTACATTGACGTTTGTTACAGTATAAAACATTTTGTATCCTTGCAAACTTGATGTGATCAACAGTGTTGCCAACAGTGTTCCCAAAAATAATATGCTAAAATCTACTAAATACAAAGTCTTACACAAGTTTCACATTTTCTTGCTTTGCTAAAATTGAATTTGAAATTTATTATAATAAAATGAGAGAATTGTACTGTTTATATAGTATGTATGTTTTATTAATACAAAATACATATATTTTACAAAAGGAAAGAAATTTAAGAAAACTTCCGTTTTTGATGGCTACTTTTAAAATTGTGACCTATTTTTAGTTATATTCTATTCTATTCTTAGAAAACAGGACAGCCAGACCGACAGTACTTTAATTACAATTTTTATGTTTTATAATACGAAACCTTGATCTCAAATTAAGGATGATGTAAAATTGAAGATTGAAAAAAAATAAAAACTTCGTCAACATAAAGAGAACTTTATTCATAAATTAAGGAATATATTACGAAAATTGTTTCAAATCTAATTCTTAAATACTATACACATATTTCAAATATGGCTCTCAAACTAGTGCGTTTATAGGTTTCACTCAGAATTGGTAAAACCTTAAAAAAAATACAAAGGAATTCTAAGAACACTTTCTGACAATAAAACGTATATCTAACTAATACTGGAACAGAGCTTATATTAATTGGTTTTAAGTTTATATTTTTTATGAGTAATGTCATTAAAAACTAGCGATTTAAAATATTTTAAAAATTATACCGAATCTTAAATTTTTAATATTTTTTACACGTCATCATTAAGTTTACCGTTTCATATTTTCCAAAATATGATATGAATAATATGAGATATCAAACACCTTGTTTTAAATTCTTCGAATATTTTCCTTTGCATAAAAATTAATGAATTTATTTTTGGATTTTAGAATAATTTGATATTTATATTGATATTAAAAAAAAAATTATCATTTATTTAATGCTTTTTCTCAAATGAGCCTCAATTAGTTAGATTTAAAACTTAAAATTAAAAATCATTAATATTTAAAACTGTTGATTTGGTATTTAATTATTACACAAAAGTTGTGGTGGGTCGCTCTCGAGTTGTAATGACTCAAGGGGGTCGTAAAGCTAATGCTTGTGAGAACCCCTGTTTTATACTATTTTTTATTTTTTTTTATTTATACAATTGTTCTACGATAGAAAACTTAAGTATTCTTTTTCCATTCCTTAAGTGTTCCTAAGTGTTCACACTTGTTTGACGTCTTAAAAAATATTTATTGAAAATAAATAAAAATTTAATGAAATTATTTTAAATTTAAAAAAGATTTAAAAATACGATCTACATTTATATTTTCTTTTTTGTTATACATTTTGCACCAATATGTTTTTAATTTTACAGACCATTAGCTTACGTTATATTTACTTCTTTCAAGTTATTTAAATTTTTTTAAATTGTTGGTTTCTTTTCTTATCAACTTAAGTTTTAAACTGCAAAACGAAACATTGCGTAAGTGTGAACATTAACCTAAATGATTCTTAACTAAGTTTGCACTTAAGTACACACTAAAAAAACAATATAAAACTGGGCTATAGTTTTCATTTTATTTTACAAATTTCATTCACTGGGGTATACTTATGCCATATCAAGTTGGCTAGATGTTATGTGAAAGTTTTCGTGGGAACTGAGTGTTGTGGTATCATCAGCAAACGTAGAAACAGTCTGTTCATCGTATACAGGCAAGTCATAAGTGTAAATTAAGTACAAGGTAGGTGTAACTCCTGCTTTTACTTCAAATTCTTCTGTCACAAATTCGTTATACTTTACTCTAAATAAACGGTCAGATAAATAGGACTCCAGCAATTTGTGGGTACATGGTGGTAGTAAGCATTTAATTTTATATATTAAACCTTTGTGCGAGAAAATTATTGACAGCACGATTATTGCCACATTCGGTAGGTTTTTAATCATGTATGGTGTAATTGAATCATATCCAGGTGATTTTCTAACATTTATATTTTCTTTGATAACTGTATTAATGTCCACTGGGCTAACAACAATTATATTGTAATTCGACGTAATGTAGGCCCAGGTGCCGTCAGCTTTTCTTAAAGGACTTTGTGCCTCTACCGGTGGCTTAATATCTTTCGCTGTCTTCTATAGGAATATTTATTAATTGTTAAACTTTCAATATATATTCTACTCTAGCGATCCTCTTCTATTTGAAGGACTTTTCTTACAGCCTCAGCTT
This sequence comes from Protocalliphora azurea, assembly GCA_932274085.1. Classification (NCBI taxonomy): domain Eukaryota; kingdom Metazoa; phylum Arthropoda; class Insecta; order Diptera; family Calliphoridae; genus Protocalliphora; species Protocalliphora azurea. The sequence continues at coordinate 77,028,924 of OW026519.1, forward strand.
TGCAACTGGTGACCTGATTTGTTGCCATTTTTCTTTTTTCAAGAAGAAGTTTTTCAATGTCGTAATTGGAAATGTGCTTATTATCTTTCTTAAAAGTTTGACTTTTTGAATGATCCAAAGCTGAATCAATTAACGACGTAAAATCCTTGATGTATTTGTTTATAACTTCCTCACACTGAAAATATGGATTTGTGTGAATGTGATTACTGATGTATTTTCTATATTTTAACCAATTTATCCTATAGAAATTATTCGTAGGATGGTTTCTTATGTTAGTCCTTCCATAATATGTTACTATTATTGGAGAATGGTCAGAAGTTAAGTCATATGAAATTTCTGAAGTTATTGAATTTCGGTTTATATTTTTATATATAGCAAAATCTATGAGATTTGGAATTTTTCTAGGATCAGCCGACCAGTACGTTGGATATCCAGAAGACACGAAATCCATGCCATTTTTGCGTTCAACTAGTATATTCTGCCTCAAAGACAGCAGTAAGTGTGTTTGGCATTATAGCCGCCACATGCCAAATAACTAATTTTTTCATTAAGAAGATTTGAATCATTTAGTTCTACACTCTTGTATGGTGTTTTGCATGGATGACATAAAGTTTGTCATATTTTGGTTTAGAGAGGTAACTGTTTACACAAGACCTTACATTAAAGTTTCTAACCCTCCCGAATTTTGAGGGAGATTAGGTTGTTAGAAACTCGTTCTTAAAACTTTGGCATAGGAGACATTTTCAAGATTGGTTATACTCGATTGATCAATTTTCAAATTTGGATTAACTGAAGCCATAACATCATTACTAACGCTTCAGAATTTATTTGGTTACTTCATACAGGTTCTATTTCAACAACGCCGTTTATTTTGGATGTTGACTCTCTCTTAATATTTTCAATAATTCCTTATATACTGGGCACCCGCGGTTCTCGCCAACGCAGTTGCCACATTTTCTCTTGATGCCTTTTTTCACAATATCACACTGTGATGATGGATGCATATAGATCTCCGCATGCTACACACACTGTATATAGGGTACAATAATTTTTAGTATGACCGAGTTCCTGTCAATTGCTACATTGGACAGGTGCCTTTCTCGCATAGAATATATAGGATACGTTTCATTTTTCTTTAGTTTATCTTCGTTCGGCTCCGACTCAAATCTAAACATTGGTTGGGGAATCTTATCTTTATTAAAAGTGTTTACCACAACTTTTATTTGATAGCCCAACTTTTCCAGGAGCTCCTTGATTTCAATTGGTTCAACACTGGACTTTATTCCTTTAATGAAAACAGTCAAGTTTTTTTTACTATTGTTCAGATAATGAGAGAGTTTTCTATAACAATCCTCAGTGTATACTACTTTTGTCTCTTGCACGCAACCTTTTCTCATTGGAACAATATGAAAATTGTTTTTTCCAATAAATTCAATAAATGTTTTAACTAAATTATTGGAGCTAGGCTCCAATAGTAAGTAAGAGTGTTTAGATGATTTTTTGAATAGAATTATCTTATTTTGTATGATTATTTTCTATATCATTACGTAATAGAGCAAAACAGTTATTCATCAAGGTTTATCAATTACCTTTTGTTTCTTAACAGAAGTAAAACTTTTTTGGGGGCTTAAATTTCTTTTATTAATACTTACATATCTAAGCATATCTGATGGAATTTAAGATTTTGTATGCTGGTAAGGTTTAATACATTCAAACTCTAACTATTGTTATTAGTGGTTTACAAGTTTGTGTATTAACAGGCAATGGTTGTGTTGTTTTTAAATCCATGGGAGTTGTTGTTGTATTTTGTTTTTTCATATTTTCTTTCAAGTTTTGTTCTAAACAATTTTTGATTGCTGATATTTTTTGTGTATCTTCTTCATGTAATTGAATTACGGGGAAAAAAGAGCGAGCTCTCTCAAGTGGTTGGATGGATCACAAATATTTTTATTTTTATTCTTTACACTCTTCTCGTTAAGGAATATATAGCCGTTTAAACTGAGTCGATTTTCATACTAAGAACACATAGACTCTTTTAAATTATGTGTAACTGAAGTATAACACTTCTTTATCACAAATTTTCCTTTGGTTGTTTATTTATACAAATTAGTTTTCTTTTATTTAAATTTTCAACGTTTTGTATATTTATATTAAATAAAATTAACAATACTAATATGATAAAATACATAACGTCCAATCGCCTATTATTATATATTTAATTTTCACTAAATCTCGACGAATAACTAAAAATTGCGGAGCGAGTAAAATATACGTCTATCCGTCATAAAAAAAAAATAAATTATTGAAAATAACCGAAATATAACCTTTTTTCCATTTTAACCCAGCTCGCGAAAGTACAATATCAGGACGAAATTTTTGAAACGATATCTTAGAATAAAGTAAATTTTTATTTGAGCTGGAAACATCGATATTATATTTTCTCTCCATATATCCTAACATGAATATGAATGTAGGTATATCAATAAATGAAATTTCCAATAGTTTTATACAACAAATATTTTATTTAAGAAATTTTCTACATCTGGAAAAAATACGGTTTGTTAACATTTCTTAATGCAATTATTATTAATTCTACCCACATTTTGACATTCGGCTAATAGCTCATGTTCCTGTGGCTTTAGCACTTGCTTTTAAAACATTTTCGTTTGGCTGCGTGTGCCTATTTTGTCCTAATGCTTTCGTTTCTTGTTTTATTTCAAATGTATTTTAATAAACACAAAATATGAATGCTTCTGATTTTGTCTCGTTTCGAAAATTTTCTATTTAGGATTTTAGGGAAAAGGAAAATTTCCCCCCAAAATGAATTTTTCAACTAAGAAAAATTAAAAACATAGAAAACTTAATAATAAGAAAGCAAAAAAATATAAATTCTTTAAAAAATTTTTTTTTTGGAAAGTATTTACAATATAGTAATGATAAGCTATGTTTGGAAAAAATACTTGTTTTTTTTCCTTGAAAAATTTTGAAATAAATAGATGTTAAAATTTGGCACTTGCTTAATAAAAAAATGTAGGAAATGTAAGTTTTTAAGATTTTTGTAAATTTTTTAAATTTTTTCTAACCTCTTTTCATACAAAATAGAATATTTTTCCAAGATATTGTTAAATAATTGATAATGATAATTTTGCGTAATTTGGTTTACTATTCAGATTTCATTTTGAAAGCTATATAAAAATAGTTGCGCATTCAAATATCAACGATAAAGCCTTAAAATGGTAATTTTTCCAGAAAAATCTTATGAAGGCTGATTGAAAATATCTATACTTTTGCGTTAAGAAAAGAAAAAAAATTGTTGTGACTAAAAATTGAACTTTTCTCTAGAAAATTTTAACCATTTTCTTAGAGGTCATACAAAAATGTCAAACTTTTCCTTCGCACAACAGCGAAATATAAATGAAAATTTAAAATTATGAATAGGTAAAATTTTTATATTTAGGAAATAAATTTGTAATACACTCTGCTACATCGAAAAATAACTCGAGATATGACATGGCGTATGTTATAGGTTGTTGATAAATGAATTCCTAATTATTTTATTATTTTCTTGAATTTTTCTTTTAAACTTTTTTGAAAAGTGGAAGAATCAAGTTTGTTTATTATCCGCATGCATTTGTTTATATTTTGGTCAAAATAAATTTTAAATAAATAAATTTTTTCGAGATCCAATGCACTTTATTATAATTTTTTTATAGAAAAGGCGCTGTATATTTCTGTGAAACATACGTATGCGTTATATTATGTTATTTATGTTCTTTAGGGTGATTCCCGAAAGTAGGCTTTACATGGATACTATGGTCTTTTATGGACCGATCCTTACAAAATTTCTAACTGCAGTTTCTATTAATATAAAACAGATTAGCTTAGATTTATGCACTTAAAAGTGATTTTAAGAGAGGGGTTTGTATGAAAGCTATGGTCAATTATGGACTGATCTAAATGAAATTTACCCTATATAAAACTTATGTGAGCCAAATTTCATTAAAATATTGCTATATTTAAGTCAACCCTGTGGTGGTCAAGAGTATAGAAAGATATATTTGATTATCAAGACAAACGTCAAATTTTTGTCTATATCATATATATTTTTTTATCTTCATCAATTATAGGGAAAGACTAAATTGACATAATTACCTATGTGCAGATTTTAGATTTTTTATTATTGTATTTAAAAGCCCTAATGACTGCAAAAGCATTTGCCAATATGGTGTAGGATTTAGCTCCAACAAAAATTTATTATATATGTACTACTTAAGGATATTTTACATTTCAACGTACCTAAAACTATGGTAGGGTATATTGTTTGTAACTTATGTTAATGATCCTAGAAGAAATTTTCTAAAAGTTTTCTCACCAATATTTATGATACAAATATATTATACGATATGAAGAAACATTAATAGAGCTATATGTTTGTGTTTTTCGAAAAATAGTTAATGGGAAGGATAAAAACGACATTTTAATAAAAGGCAAAAAAACTTTATTAACAAATTTTAATTAAAATGTTTTATTTATCTTTTACATGAGCATTTAAACAAAATTTACCAAATACTGATTTATTAATTTTCAATAGGTATCGTTTGATTCATATCTCTATAAAATCGGTGAGGTAAAAAAAATTATGATTTTTTCTAGGATCAATAACCTAAATAGCTGTTTGCACCATACTCCAATGATAATAAGAAATTGAAATTTGGCCCCTCCTTCCATCTTCCACGCTAGAGAAAAACAAAAAAATGTTTCTGAAAAAATTTTTCTACGAAATTATTTATGTGGATGGAGTTTCTGTTAATTTCCTCCAAAATGCGTACATTTGTTTTCTTTTTCACTGTGCATGTTAATTGCGTTAGTAAGCCTACTAATAAATACACAAATTCTTCTAAAACAATACGACATAACCAGTTCCACCAAAAATATGCTCTAAAAAATGTATTTTATGCGCATAAAAAATGCTCTTAAAAACGAAAAATATGTGCTTAAATTCAAAAAATATTCTCTAAAAATATTATCTTTTTTGGATAAATTTTAAATTATCTACTATTCATGCTAAAAATAACTTGATTTTTATTAGCAATTGCTAAGAAATATTTATTTTTTAAACTTAAAAATATTCAAAGCTAATACATAATATCTGGAAATTACAAAATTTTGTATCAATTTATAACATTCACATCTTAAAGGAATCAGATTAGAAAAACATAGAAAAGGAAAATTCGTTAAAGGCTATTTATGTAAAAAAATACTATTGAGTGCAAATTATGTAAAGACATTTTCAATTGCAAGAGTATGCTCCAGAAAAAGGATTTTCTATGAAAATATGAAAAAATATACTTCTAAGCCCAAAATATGTAATAATATGCTGTTAAGACTAAATTATTTGAAGCCCAGGAAAAATTATGACATTGCATATTTTTGGTCGCCCTGGTCATGACACTAATAACAGTTTAGTTATGTATGTATTTAAGACTTGAAAAGTGACTTTGCAGTGAACATATAAATTATACTAAATTTTTATTTTTAGTATTTTTAAAAAATTTTGCTTCAGACTACTGTCTGAAGCGTTCTTTATTTTTTAATGTTTTTCTTTTACGAGTTACAATTAAACTAAAACTTTATTTTAATCATACAATAACTTAAACTAAATATTAATTTGCATGGTAATCAAAATGACACGCTGTTGTTATTTTGCAATATTGGCTACTTGGAATTCTATTGACCTGTCTGCATTTGTGTCAGCAATTTAATTATTGTGAAACAGTTTGTAATAAGGGCATTCAACGTTTCTTGCATTAACATATACAACAATAATATCTTAGATTTGATATAAGTTTTGCTCATGGCTTTGTCTCAAGTATCAGTTGTTATTCTCCTACAGATGGATTTCACAATTGAGAATAAATTTAAGATGACATGTTTGAATTAGACATCAAAAAATCTACCATATTATATAATGAAATGTGACTAGAATATTAATTAGTAATTGGATATTAAATATAGACATTATTCCTCACATTTTTTTTTTTTTTTTTTTTGTTTTCATAACTCTTTCTCTTGGTGTAATCAGCAATAGCTTCCAGTTTTCTGGGAGTTATTGATTATTTATTGATTATTTTTAACGAACTTTTTCCTAATTATTTCTATAGATACTTTGTTTAAATCAGGTTTACTTTTAATAATTTTGCATATATATATATGTATATATCTTTTTTTAGTTCATGTAAATTTATTGCATTAAATTTAAATCGAGTATTTATCACAGGTATTATGTTTGTATATTTTTTTTATTAAATTTATTTGCTATTTGGTATGTATCTTTATATTCTATATTATTAAATATCATAAATTTAACGACTGAATTAGAAATTCAATTATGAATAAGATACAAGTATGCTAAAATTTCATTATGCATATGGTTGTAAATATCTAAAAATACGCTTGATTAACATCTTAATTTTTTCATACTTTTATTTGTCGAAAAAATGTTCTTCACATGAAAAATTTTTGACAAACATTTTTCGAAGAACAATCTGATTCTGTTTGAATAAGATTTTCTGTGAAATAATGAAATATTTTTTCGTTTCATATTGTCATGAAAACAGAGTCGACCCCCAGATTTCCTTACGATATGGTCAATAAAAATATATAAATATATATAAATATTCTGGTATTTAGACTGAATAAAAGCAATCAATAAACGTACACATCGCCATCTAAAATGCAAAAGACCATAACTACAAAAAATTTAAACGTTGATTTTTTATTGTTTTATGATGTACTGATCCAAAATACAACTACACAAAAGATTTCAAGTTCATATCTTCAAAAATGATATCAATAATAGTTGAATTTAAGAAAAGGTTGAAGAGTGTTTTTTGGTTTATCTATTTTTGTTTTTTTTTTCTTTATTGCTTAATTTTAAAGTAAAAAATTAAAAATTGTCACTACGGACTTTTTGCATTTTTGCCTCTGCTGTAAAAAACTTTTTTTTCAATAATTATGGTTAAAATTTAATTAAAAAGTAACATTCTGTTTAAATATTTATTAAAAAATTAAAAAAACCATTCAAAATTAAAAGACCACTCCTTACACGAGTGGTCTACAACACGTAATGCTCTGTGGAATTCATAATAACTTCAACGATTTTTTATTTTTATATATTGGCTGATAGATAATTATGCAGATTATGATAATTACAAAATAAAGTACTTAATAGTAAAAAGGCCAAATTTCCCCCTATAAACTTCAGATCCGATGCGGTAGGGGTTAACGGTATCCGATTTCACTAATATTTCATACAAAATTTTTCTACACAAAAAACCATTCTAGGAGGAGTTGCGAAAAAATCGGTAAATTTTGGTGTAGTCCAATGCAAATGGGGGTCCGTGAGAAAGATTGAAAATGTGTGAAATTACATATATATTTTTTTTTTGTATTTTTAGGCTTATATAATTATGCCAAAATTGGATTTTACGGTGCCATTCATTTGGATGGGGAAAAATCTATCGAAGCTTCGTACAATACATCATTGATAATAGCAAAAGCAAAAGAAACCACACATAATTATTGAACTTGTAATTAAGCCTTATTCTGCTTTCGTTGGGGATATAAAAGAAAGAGTTATGAGAATCCATCTGTCAGATATTTCTGAAAAAAAGAATTGATGACCTGCAGTGTAATGAAACGACTGATGTTTTTAATTTAAGTCAACTTTTATTATTCAGATTTATTTCAGAAAGTGAAATAAAGGAAGAATTATTGTTTACTAAACTTTAAATCTCATTGTATACTCCAGAGACTTGTTGCGGAAACCTTACCTAATAAATTTAAAAATGCTCTTCAAATTACTATAGACGTAGTAAATTTGATAAAAAGTAGTGCCTTAAGAGATATAAATCTTAAAGATCATAAGAAATTATATTTTTTATATAATCCTTCAGAAATTTTTCCCAATGTTAAAAAATTAGTAAAACCAAAGACATTTTATTACATTTACTACCTTATGCGGTGAAATTTCTTCAGACCATGATCCGAAAAACTTAAAATTTGGATTTTAAGCATATTTTTGAGAAATAATGTTAATATTTTGACCTAAATAAAATTTAAACAAGAAGAAGTATTCCAATGAAATTTTGACACAATATAGATAGACTTGGTTTAAACTTAGGGAATTAAAGAAAATCCCACTTTTCGTACCAAAATACCTAAAATCCCAGGCCGAGGAAAACTTGTTTCAAAAATTAACTTTTTTTTTTATTAAAATTATTACCCCGCCGTTGTAAGAGGTGTGGCTCAGAAAATATTTTTTGTGTGTTAAACTAGTATATGGGGGCATATAGCCAATATACTTTTTTGTTGATCTCTGCTTTGACATTTGAGAATTTTACAAAAAAATTAAAAATAACTTTTTCAAAATTTGGGGAAAAACTGTTTCTCAAAACGCCTCTGATTTTACTTTACATGCATTTCTTTTAAGATTTCTTTTGAAACCATTACAAAAATTCTGTAGTTCGGAGCAAAAAATATTTTAGAAGTGAAAAAATTTTACCACCTTTTTTGAAAATAAACAAAAAATGTGAATTTTTTTAAAATTAAATTTCATGTTAATATAACTTTTTATCGGATAGATATATTTATATGATTTTTGCAGTAAAATTATTTGTTATAAAAATTTTAGAGCACAAATTAAGGCAAAAAAGTAGTGTGTTTATGTACCTTCGGGACCACTTTTTTCATACAAAAGTATGCTCTATCAGTGTTTGAAAGAATACATTCTTTAAATAATTCTTTCGCGAAAGGAGAGAGAGAGAGGGGAAGTGTGGGTTGTGAGAGAGAGGGGAATTGTGGGTTGTGAGACAGAGAGAGTGAGAGAATAGTTAGTTAGTGTCAGAGAGTGTTGTCAGATATATTTGAGTGTTAGGTTTTGAGTTTTGATTTTGTGGGTGATAGAAGAAAACCAGTTTTAGAGTAGAGAGAAAATAGTTGCCTGTTCTGTTTTTGAAAATCAAGATAGTTGAAATGTGTGTTTTTCCTAGTTTGTGACTGGTGGTTGGTTTTATGTTGGCTATGATAGAGATAGATTTTTATATTTTAGTTGGTGTGTTGGTGCTAATTTTTCTATGATTGTTTACTATCTATAGATCTTTCTTTTCTGGATGGGATTTTCCAACTTAAAATATTTGTGGAAGTCATGATATAATGTATTTTTATTCGTGTGTAGTTATGTAAAAATATTCATTAAAAATGTGTTTGAAAGAATTAATTCTTTAATTAATTCTTTCATAAGAGAGAGAGAGAGAGAGAGAGAGAGAGTAGTTAGTTGGTGTGATAGACTGTTGTCAGGTAGATTAGTATGTGTGTTAAGGTTTTGTGGGTTGATTTTGTAGATGATGGAAGAAACCCAGTTTTAGTGTAGAGAAAAAATGGGTTTTTAAAGATCAATATAGTTGAAATGTGTGCTTTTTCCTAGTTCCTGATTGGTGGTTGGTTTTAGGTTGGCTATGATAGAGATTTATTTTTATATTTTTGTTGATGTAAATTCTTCTATGATGGTTTACTATCTGTAAGATTTGTGTGTTAAGGTTTTAAGGGTTGATTTTGTGGGTGATAGAAGAAAACCAGTTTTAGAGTAGAGAGAAAATAGTTGCCTGTTCTGTTTTTGAAAATCAAGATAGTTGGAATGTGTGTTTTTCCTAGTTTGTGACTGGTGGTTGGTTTTATGTTGGCTATGATAGAGATAGATTTTTATATTTTAGTTGGTGTGTTGGTGCTAATTTTTCTATGATTGTTTACTATCTATAGATCTTTCTTTTCTGGATAGGATTTTCCAACTTAAAATATTTGTGGAATTCATGATATAATGTATTTTTATTCGTGTGTAGTTATGTAAAAATATTCATTAAAAATGACAGTGTTTGAAAGAATTAATTCTTTAATTAATTCTTTCATAAGAGAGAGAGAGAGAGTAGTTAGTTGGTGTGATAGACTGTTGTCAGGTAGATTAGTATGTGTGTTAAGGTTTTGTGGGTTGATTTTGTAGATGATGGAAGAAACCCAGTTTTAGTGTAGAGAAAAAATGGGTTTTTAAAGATCAATATAGTTGAAATGTGTGTTTTTCCTAGTTCCAGATTGGTGGTTGGTTTTAGTTTGGTTATGATAGATAGTTAGTTGGGATGAGAGAGAGTGTTGTCAGGTAAATTAGTATGTGTGTTAAAGTTTTGAAGGTTGATTTTTTGGGTGATGTAAGAATAACAGAGTCTACAGGTGAGAGAGAAAATATATGTTGACTATGATATAGAGAGATTTTTATATTTTTTGTAGGTGTGTTGGTGTTAATTTTATATGATTGTTTACTATCTATAGATTTTTCTTTTCTAGATAGGATTTTCCAATTTAAAATATTTTGTTAAAGGAATATTGGTTGAATGTATGTGAAGGTATAATAAGTAGCAGTAAATTTCATTGACTTTGATTAGTAACTATGAATTTCATTGGTTTTGTTTGATATTTTTTAGAAATTGATGTTCTGGAAATTTTGATATTTTCTTGTAAGAGGAGTGAATAGTATTTGTAGAAACTCGTTTATAACATGAAAAAGACAATGGTTTTTAGTTTTAGTTGTTTATTTTATTGATAAAAAAAATGTAATATGTTTTTATTAGATGTATTACATTATCTTTTTTTAATTCAAATTTAATACAGTCACACAAACTATTTGATTTGCAATCGCAAATGTTGCACATCATACATCAGTTGACAAAATATTTTCCGTGGTTGTAATCAATCATCTCCATATTTTCATATACATCAATTATTCTTTTAAAATAGCTTATCGTAAGCAATTTTGAAAATCATATAGAAATTTTTCTATTGTAATTCTATATGGTATTTTCATTAAAAACTAATATTACTTTCTTATGTACTCCTATTTAAACAAATCCCATGAATAACCTAAAACATGAATAAAATTCTGTTAGAAAATAACTATATATACATTTATAATTCTATTATTTACAATTTAAGGGAAAAGGATAAAAAAAACTTATCTCAATTTTAATGATGATTTTCTTTTCTCTATGAGATTTTCCAATCTGAAATATTTTTTTTGAGAAATAATTTCTTGAATAAGATTCCAACTAGAAATTCTTGATAAATGAAATTATTGAGATAGAGAGAGAATTTTGATTTTGTGTGAGTAACAGTAATAACAATTTAGTTATAATACTTACAAAAGCCAATAACATAAATTTAAAATAACGATTAATTCAATATATTATACAATATTTTCATATTAAACTTTTTCCTTGCATACATATGATCATTTATTATATATACCTCCTTCTTGATTTTAGTTTAGTATATATTGATAGTTACATCAATATTAAATTTAGACGTACACTCTTATCTATTTAATAAAAAAAATGTATAAAGATTTGCTAATCGATCAAACTTCTATCAATTCTGTTCAAACTAAAGGTATAGATAATACCTAATTAAAAAGTTGTGAAAAAGTCGCTAATAGAAAATATGATGATCTACTCCAATTATTATTTAAGCCACAGTATACCATGAATGATATATTCCGCAGAGAATATGAACGTGTAGAGACATTCGAATGTTGCTCATTAAATTGGTTGGATAAGAAGCAATTGGCTATGGCGGGAATGTTTTATACCAGCGAAAGAGATAGAGCGAGATGCTATTTTTTGCGTTGAGAACATGCTGATCTGCTTATATCTGAGCATCTGCACTGGTTGCCAAATTGTCCTCTATTAAGAAGACGTGGTACCAACAATATACCAATACATTTTGAGTATTGGAAAAAAGTCTATAATACATGTGGTCTAAGTAAAGGTATTGAAAAGCGTTACAATGCTTTTCCTGAAAAATCTCAATTCATGTCATCCGGAATATGTGGAATATGAAATTGAATCACCACACCTAATTATATTTACTGCTGTGCCCAGAAACCCCAAAAGAACTTTATACCAATCAATAGATTTTGAAAAATACATGTTTATAATTATTTCTCAATTCATATTATACTTTCTTATTCGTATATTCTTTATTTTTGCATAAACATTTTTAATATTTCCTGCTTTTTTTTCTTTCATACAGTATAGTATGTATGATATTCTATCCCATATATGTGATTATTTAATGAAATTTCATTATTTCTTTACTATCAATATTTCTTATAAATGATGAAATTAAAACATTAAACATTTTAAATTTACACTAAAAGCCATGTTTTATTTTATTTTTTATTTTTATATTACGAGTAGATACATACATATAAACACATTTTTTTTTTTATTTTTTGTTTCATTAATTTATTATCAGTATTCATTTGTATCACAACTTTAATTACGTTTGCATCTCTTTCTAAACATAATATATGTTATAGTGGAGAATTAGACAAAGTTATGAATATATCTGGTAAAATCCCATATATTATCAATAAATTAAAGGTATTTTTAGTTAAATTTGGAAATAAGTTGTTGCTTGGAATCAGTTAATAAAATATTAATTGCGTATTAAAATGGATATCAGTAAGAAATATATTCAATCATTATAACAAACTTTCACATCTAAATATTTCAAAAGCCACACTTAATTTGAATTACTATTAATTTCAATTATTTTAATATTTTTGTCTTTTGGAAACATACATTTGTATTATTTTTCATCATTCCATTAGACTCCTAAAAGTACAAGGAATGAAATATTATCCGTAGACTTACTATTACAATATTTATTCTTAATGTAAATAGAACATAAAACTAGTATACAAATCGAAATAACAAAAAGTGATATGTCTCCTGACACAGTTTTAACCATTAAATTCTTTAGCTCAGATTTTATTATATCGACATCAATATGAAGTTTCTCAATATGTTTACTATTGTTTAAATTGTTTACAGTATCTGGTTTTACAACTCTAATATTAATTTTATTGTAATCTATCAGCCATGATGATTTTTGTTTTGATGTAGAATATGCCGAAGAATATAACGTGATTTCTTCGTGTTCTTGTTGCGGGTGTGTGCCGGAATACAGCTAAGCCTCTTCTCCACGCCACTGGCTAGAGAAAAATTTTTGCGTGGGGGGTAGCGGATTTCACATATAGGGATGAGGCTACAAAACCTAGTACCTCATATCCCATTTTTTTTGTGTTTTTGCTTTTCTTCTAGTCCTAACTTTGATAGGGAGGGGCTCTCCTATGTATGTAATGGAGGCACCAAGTCCAGCCCATGTCGAGGTGCTTTGAATGTTGTTTTTTTTTTTTTTTTTTTTTTTTTTTGTTTGTCAGTAGATTGTCTTGGTTGGTGGTATTTTATGTTGTTAGCTGAAATGAAAGAAAAAAAGATAACATTAATTATATGTATGGTACGAAATTGGAGCGATACATATTTACCATGTTCTTCATCAATGTCTTTCCCCAAATTCCTGAAAGTAAGATATTATTATATTATATTATTAGAATTTCACGATACTTACCGGCATCCATTGAAATGAACTCCATGTGTACGTTTACAGCTGAGTGTAGATGTGTGTGTGTTCGAGCTGTGTTTCATAGGTATATTATTCATAGTAATGTCAACATACTAAAGTGCGTAAAATAAGTATACATGGTCGCATTTTCCATTCACAAACGATAAATTTTGAAAATGCAAAATTTAAATTTAAAATCATGAATGAAAATAGTTATGCTGCTAAATTTTCTGACAGCATGGTATTGTGGGGTCAGTTAGTATGAGAAACATAAGGTAGAAATTATTATTTTTGCTATCTAAGAAAATAATTGCGCGAAAATTATTTTTATAAGTTTTTTTTTTAAATGTAATTTCGTACGGGCAATAATATAAAATACTTTTGATATTCTAGCTAATAGATCTACATAAGGATGAAATATATGGGAGGCAATACAAAGTGGCGGGAAAAATCGTACATATGTAAGAATAATCGGCGGGAAAATGGTATTAAATATGTAATAAGAGTAAATAAAATGACAGTATATAGGAGTAGTCTTGGTATAAAAGGAAGAAAATTATGTGGGAGAGTACAGAAAGTTATCATTAGTGCCTGAGTGAAGTTAAGTTTAAGCAAGAGAAAAAAGTTTAAGAAAAAAGTGGAAAAGATTCATAATAGTAAATTCATAAGAAGTGCTAAGATATTGCTAAGTGGGAAAAATCTAAGCTGATATTTAAAACAAGTTTTTTTGTGTGCGACCAAAAGGAAAGTAAAACGTAAGTTTTTTTTACATTTGTGATAAAGTGAAATGCTTTTAAGTTAACTATCTTATATTGAGGTACAAAGCAATATTCTTGTAGTATTTTTTTTTTTTTTTTAATTTTGTATAAGTTTTTTTTATTAAATTTTCAAAGTATATTCACCAAACAAAATTCTAAAAAAATGCTATAAGAAACAAGTGGAAAGTGTAATGTTGTTTTATGAAACATCCATGGTTTGTATCTTTTTTTTTTTATAATAATTATGAATAAGATGGCAGACAGCTAATTGTGGTTCTTTTGTATTTACCGATTAGCTGGCAATTGTCTCGAATTTGGAGCAGGATAAGTCGTTTCCGAGGAGAGATAGCCAGGTAAAAATAATAATTATATATACTTATATGCACGAGCTCATGTCAAAAGTAATTGCTAAGCAAAAAACCAGTGAATATATAGAATCCACTACCAATTTCGGCACTAGGCAATAAAAGGGAGAAATAAAGAAACAGCGCTGATTACCTTTAATTTTATTGAGAAAAAAAGAATCTAAAAATCAAAGAAAAATATAAAAAAGAAATATACATATAGATATAAGAAGTATTAAAATTAGCCTAAATAAATTTATTTGTAAGGTATGAGATTGTGTGAACAAAATTTGGATAGTGTTATATGTTTGTAAGATCTGTAAGTTTAATAACCTCTTAGGCCAGAAAAAAAAAGAACCTCCAAAAAAGAAAAAACAAAAACATAATAGGTTAAATATCTCAAAATAATTTAAAAAAAACAAGAGTAATATATGGAGTATAATAGGTACTCAAATTAGAACGTTTTTTTTTAGAAATATTTGCTGTTTTGCAACGCGTCCTTAGGGAGCTCCTTCAGACGTAGGAAATAGAAAATTCGGCGGACATCCGGTAATGCGGAAAATCATAATTTGAGTACTTAGCACAGAAAAAAAAAAAATAAAAAAAAAATTATTGAACAATCTATAAAGAAGAATATCATTTTTTTAATTTTTATGAAATATTAAAAGAAGGAAGAAAATAGATAATAGGAAAAAAGTAAAGGCCAGATTTAATTTTAAATTTCTTTAACACAAACAAGGGAAATAAGAATAAGACAAGAACAAATTATAAAAATAGTATTAAGAGTATTTATTAATTGTTACTATAGTTTAGAGAGTAAATTTTAATAAAATAATGTCTAAAATGAAAACTGAGTAAAGTTATTATTTTTGGGGATTGTTTAAATCAGATCAGGACGACGAATGGCAGGTTTAGGAGACCATAAACGAGGAGATATGGAGGTATTATGGTCAAGGTTGGGAATGAGCGATTGGGGGTCAACATCTACCTCCCTACAATCTGCGTTCCGGGATAGTGTAAGTGTTGTGTTTTTGTGTTTCAGTACATGATTTTTTTCTTGTTGCGAGCCATGGTCAAGGGTTAAGAACACCCCCCACGAGATGATGCCGTACAGCCAGCAGGGCAATTGACCTCCAAGAAGAAAAACAGGTTCGTAACAGAAATGGCGCCCAATCGAGATTATGAAGAATAGTTAGTGTGAAAGATCTATACGCTAGGCAATAGACTGCTAGATATTTTAAAAGTAGTCCTATGTGTATTTATTGTAAGTGGCTAGATAGAGTGAATAACAGTTTTGGATTTTAATCCAGAAAGGCCAGATGTGTCGATAATCATCATAAATTGTCCTCTAACAACATAAACGTTGAGAGTGAGAGCAAACATAGTTGTTAAATAATCAGTTTTGCTTAATTTAGTTGTTTTACCGGAAGATCAGAGTAGCTCTTTATAAGAGAATCTTAAGAAGTATAAACCGTCGTACCGCCGCTGATCAACAATCCCCAAAAATTATATAAATTAATTGAATCAAAGTTTAGCAGTTATTTTAGTTTTATATATATACTATTTTCAAAACTTCATATATAGTTATTTATTTTAATAGTTATTGTAGTTTTTTCTTATTATTTATATCATTCGATTATTTATTTATGCATTTGTTTGTTTAGTTATTTGGCTAAGAATTTATATATTTTTTCTTTTGATAATTAGATTTATTTTATATATTTTAATTTTTAACTTATATCTTAATTACATAGTTAGATTATTATTATACCAGTTAATTATAAAGTCTTTTGAGTATTTTTTTGCGTTATACGTGGCTCTGTTCGTTTTTTATAATCATATTTTTTTTAACATTTAACATTTTGACATTTAGTTCTTCGTAAACTATTTTAAAAATTGTGTTTTTGGTGTAATGAATAGGGAGAATAGAAATCAGTTTAGAAACAGAAAAAGAAAAGTTGATTTTGATACTAGTAGAACATTAATTCCCTTATCATCAAAACAGCGCCGAGTTAGAAATTATAATTTCAAAATGAGCGAAGGTAATGGTAAGACTAGTGACAGTCAAATCAATGATTTGTCTAGGACAATAATAGCCTATAAGCCTAGTACTTCTAATAATATAACTCAGGAAACTGGATTACGAGCGACTTCTGCGAATAGTAGTATTGAAGAAATAACACCGAAATTTAGGGAGTTAGTAGCTGATGAAGCCCTATCAGTACAGAAAACTTTGCAAGAACAAATAAGAACTATGGTACAGGGAGAAATGAAGGATGTGCGAAAGTCTATCAGTGATCTAATGAGAGTAGTAAGTGATCTTGCCCAAATTACAAGTAAAAATAAAACAGTAGAAACAAATCAGGCAGGGTCCAATAAAGTCTCTAATAACGTCGCAAACTTGCCGCAAATTATAGCTCATATTAACCCTCATAGTGTCGACTTAAATGCAATACCAGGTCCTGTAAATCAAGTGTTGATAGAGAATGGACAAAATAGAACTCCTATGAGTGCTATGTCTATATCAGCGCTTCATGCACGAACGGTTTACAGTAATTTTGTGTCTAGGGATAATTTTAACAATAACCAAATTCCTCCGGCTACAGGGAATCAACCTAACAATCGTTTTTATCAGAATAATGTAAACTTACCAGGTAGGGGAAATGTTGTTAATAATGAGGTACCCTCTGGTTATCCTTTCATTAATTATATTCCACAAAATATAGCTCTAAGTCCAAATGCTGTTGTGCAGAACGATTTGACACCTAAAATGTGGATTAGAATAGATAAGTGGGGACTTAATTTTGATGGGAATGACTTACGTATGAGTGTCGAGAACTTTATATTTCGTATAGAGTGTCTTCAAGCTCAATACAATATCCCAATTGAATAATTGGAAAGAGATTTCCATCTGTTGCTGTCAGGCCCATCCAAAGATTGGTATTGGTTGTTTGTACAGACTAACTGTGGAATCAAGAGGCCAGGGTTGAAACAGGCATTACTAAGCCAATATCAAATGTCCAGATCTAATTTCGAGATAATGCGTGATCTGGTAGAGCGTAGGCAAAATAATAACGAAACGATAGACCAATTTTTCCAGGCTATGAATCAAATCCGTGCAAAATTAGTTCAGGGTATACCGGAATATGATATGATAAAGATTTTGAAACGGAACGTTAAGGAGAGTGTTGCCAGGATAGTTTATCCAATCGCAGTTTCATCTGTTGAGCAGCTCAGAATTGAGTGTAATGAGGCCGAACGGAATTTTCCACGTACAGAAGTAAGAAACACACAGCCACCCTTAAGATCCATAAGACAGGTTAATGGATTGTATATAGATCACAGTGAGTACGTTCCATTAGAAGAGACTAGTCATGACGAATTGATGGAAGTGTCTGCAATCCAATTAAAATCCCCAACAAGGAAAACTAGCAAATAAAAATATAGAAGATGAAAATATTAGTGTCGAAGTGCCAATAGAACAAATAGCTAAGTACATGCCGGAAATGAGGCATAAGTTACCAATAGAAAAAAGAATAAAATATTATAAATATATTAGAGATCGAATATTTTCTACAGGAAGTTATAGGAAACCCATATCTCAAAGAATTTTGAAAATTAGAGAGAAATATAAAAAGAAACGACAGTTTAGGAAAATACTTTTAGATGCAGTAGACAGATTAGATAAGAATAAGGATAATAGAGTATATGTAGATGTAAAGCTATATTAGGATTATTAGAAGGTGGAGCTTCAGTTAGTATATTGGGAAAAGGATGTAGAGAATTAGTAGAAGAATTAGATTTGAAAATAATACCATTAAATTGATAGAAGGCTCAGAACCAATAATGGAGAGGCATTACCCTATTTCACCTGCTCTCCAGGAGATCACTTACAAGGAAATAGGTAACATGTTAGCTTTAAATGTAATAGAATTAAGTGAAAGCCCTTGGAGCAACAGGACAACAATTGTTCGTAGACCTGGCAAGAATAGGTTTTGTTTAGAAGCGAGAAAACTAAACAAACTAACAGTAAAGGATGCGTATCCTTTGCAGAACATAGACGGTATCTTAAGTAGAATAGATGAGACGTACTTTATAAATAGCGTCGATCTCAAATACGCATTCTGGCAAATAGAATTAGAGCCAGAAAGTAGACCATATACCGCTTTTACCGTTGCAGGAAGACCGTTATATCAATTTCGCGTTATGCCTTTTGGTCTCTGTAACGCGGCCCAACGCTTATGTAGACTGATGAACAAGGTGATATCACAAACTTTAAAGGGAAATGTATTTATTTATCTGGACGATTTATTGATTATTTCTAATGATTTCGACAAGCATTTGGAATTAATATAACAAGTGGCAGATTGTCTGAAAAAGGCTAATTTAACCATCGGCTTAAAAAAAATCCCAATTTTGTTCCAAACAATTAAGATACCTAGGTTTCATTGTTGGAGGAGGTATGTTGCAAACTGATCCCGATAAGGTCAAGGCTATTAGGGATATTAAAGTTCCAAAGACTATGAGGGATGTGAGGAGTTTTTTGGGTACTTCAGGGTGGTATCGTAGGTTCATTAAGAATTTTTCCGTAATATCTGCACCACTGACTGATACCTTAAAAAAATCAAAGAAGTTCGAAATGACAGCCGAAGCAATTTTATCTTTTGAAAATTTTAAAAAGGCTTTAACCTCAGCGCCAGTGCTTCGGCATGCAGATTTTTCAAAAAGATTCTCTATACAGTGTGATGCTTGTGAATATGGTATAGGGGCTGTACTATATAGAATGAGGATCATCCTATTGCTTTCTATTCTCAAGAGTTGTAATTTAGTTGTTTTACCGGAAGATCAGAGTAGCTCTTTATAAGAGAATCTTAAGAAGTATAAACCGTCGTACCGCCGCTGATCAACAATCCCCAAAAATTATATAAATTAATTGAATCAAAGTTTAGCAGTTATTTTAGTTTTATATATATACTATTTTCAAAACTTCATATATAGTTATTTATTTTAATAGTTATTGTAGTTTTTTCTTATTATTTATATCATTCGATTATTTATTTATGCATTTGTTTGTTTAGTTATTTGGCTAAGAATTTATATATTTTTTCTTTTGATAATTAGATTTATTTTATATATTTTAATTTTTAACTTATATCTTAATTACATAGTTAGATTATTATTATACCAGTTAATTATAAAGTCTTTTGAGTATTTTTTTGCGTTATACGTGGCTCTGTTCGTTTTTTATAATCATATTTTTTTTAACATTTAACATTTTGACATTTAGTTCTTCGTAAACTATTTTAAAAATTGTGTTTTTGGTGTAATGAATAGGGAGAATAGAAATCAGTTTAGAAACAGAAAAAGAAAAGTTGATTTTGATACTAGTAGAACATTAATTCCCTTATCATCAAAACAGCGCCGAGTTAGAAATTATAATTTCAAAATGAGCGAAGGTAATGGTAAGACTAGTGACAGTCAAATCAATGATTTGTCTAGGACAATAATAGCCTATAAGCCTAGTACTTCTAATAATATAACTCAGGAAACTGGATTACGAGCGACTTCTGCGAATAGTAGTATTGAAGAAATAACACCGAAATTTAGGGAGTTAGTAGCTGATGAAGCCCTATCAGTACAGAAAACTTTGCAAGAACAAATAAGAACTATGGTACAGGGAGAAATGAAGGATGTGCGAAAGTCTATCAGTGATCTAATGAGAGTAGTAAGTGATCTTGCCCAAATTACAAGTAAAAATAAAACAGTAGAAACAAATCAGGCAGGGTCCAATAAAGTCTCTAATAACGTCGCAAACTTGCCGCAAATTATAGCTCATATTAACCCTCATAGTGTCGACTTAAATGCAATACCAGGTCCTGTAAATCAAGTGTTGATAGAGAATGGACAAAATAGAACTCCTATGAGTGCTATGTCTATATCAGCGCTTCATGCACGAACGGTTTACAGTAATTTTGTGTCTAGGGATAATTTTAACAATAACCAAATTCCTCCGGCTACAGGGAATCAACCTAACAATCGTTTTTATCAGAATAATGTAAACTTACCAGGTAGGGGAAATGTTGTTAATAATGAGGTACCCTCTGGTTATCCTTTCATTAATTATATTCCACAAAATATAGCTCTAAGTCCAAATGCTGTTGTGCAGAACGATTTGACACCTAAAATGTGGATTAGAATAGATAAGTGGGGACTTAATTTTGATGGGAATGACTTACGTATGAGTGTCGAGAACTTTATATTTCGTATAGAGTGTCTTCAAGCTCAATACAATATCCCAATTGAATAATTGGAAAGAGATTTCCATCTGTTGCTGTCAGGCCCATCCAAAGATTGGTATTGGTTGTTTGTACAGACTAACTGTGGAATCAAGAGGCCAGGGTTGAAACAGGCATTACTAAGCCAATATCAAATGTCCAGATCTAATTTCGAGATAATGCGTGATCTGGTAGAGCGTAGGCAAAATAATAACGAAACGATAGACCAATTTTTCCAGGCTATGAATCAAATCCGTGCAAAATTAGTTCAGGGTATACCGGAATATGATATGATAAAGATTTTGAAACGGAACGTTAAGGAGAGTGTTGCCAGGATAGTTTATCCAATCGCAGTTTCATCTGTTGAGCAGCTCAGAATTGAGTGTAATGAGGCCGAACGGAATTTTCCACGTACAGAAGTAAGAAACACACAGCCACCCTTAAGATCCATAAGACAGGTTAATGGATTGTATATAGATCACAGTGAGTACGTTCCATTAGAAGAGACTAGTCATGACGAATTGATGGAAGTGTCTGCAATCCAATTAAAATCCCCAACAAGGAAAACTAGCAAATAAAAATATAGAAGATGAAAATATTAGTGTCGAAGTGCCAATAGAACAAATAGCTAAGTACATGCCGGAAATGAGGCATAAGTTACCAATAGAAAAAAGAATAAAATATTATAAATATATTAGAGATCGAATATTTTCTACAGGAAGTTATAGAAAACCCATATCTCAAAGAATTTTGAAAATTAGAGAGAAATATAAAAAGAAACGACAGTTTAGGAAAATACTTTTAGATGCAGTAGACAGATTAGATAAGAATAAGGATAATAGAGTATATGTAGATGTAAAGCTATATTAGGATTATTAGAAGGTGGAGCTTCAGTTAGTATATTGGGAAAAGGATGTAGAGAATTAGTAGAAGAATTAGATTTGAAAATAATACCATTAAATTGATAGAAGGCTCAGAACCAATAATGGAGAGGCATTACCCTATTTCACCTGCTCTCCAGGAGATCACTTACAAGGAAATAGGTAACATGTTAGCTTTAAATGTAATAGAATTAAGTGAAAGCCCTTGGAGCAACAGGACAACAATTGTTCGTAGACCTGGCAAGAATAGGTTTTGTTTAGAAGCGAGAAAACTAAACAAACTAACAGTAAAGGATGCGTATCCTTTGCAGAACATAGACGGTATCTTAAGTAGAATAGATGAGACGTACTTTATAAATAGCGTCGATCTCAAATACGCATTCTGGCAAATAGAATTAGAGCCAGAAAGTAGACCATATACCGCTTTTACCGTTGCAGGAAGACCGTTATATCAATTTCGCGCTATGCCTTTTGGTCTCTGTAACGCGGCCCAACGCTTATGTAGACTGATGAACAAGGTGATATCACAAACTTTAAAGGGAAATTTATTTATTTATCTGGACGATTTATTGATTATTTCTAATGATTTCGACAAGCATTTGGAATTAATATAACAAGTGGCAGATTGTCTGAAAAAGGCTAATTTAACCATCGGCTTAAAAAAAATCCCAATTTTGTTCCAAACAATTAAGATACCTAGGTTTCATTGTTGGAGGAGGTATGTTGCAAACTGATCCCGATAAGGTCAAGGCTATTAGGGATATTAAAGTTCCAAAGACTATGAGGGATGTGAGGAGTTTTTTGGGTACTTCAGGGTGGTATCGTAGGTTCATTAAGAATTTTTCCGTAATATCTGCACCACTGACTGATACCTTAAAAAAATCAAAGAAGTTCGAAATGACAGCCGAAGCAATTTTATCTTTTGAAAATTTTAAAAAGGCTTTAACCTCAGCGCCAGTGCTTCGGCATGCAGATTTTTCAAAAAGATTCTCTATACAGTGTGATGCTTGTGAATATGGTATAGGGGCTGTACTATATAGAATGAGGATCATCCTATTGCTTTCTATTCTCAAGAGCTCAATTCAAGTCAAAGAAATTATAGCGTAACCGAAAAAGAGTGCATTGCTGCTGTTATGGCTGTTCAGAAGTTTAGGCAATTTGTTGAGGTGATGCCGTTTACGATATTGACTGATCACGCTTAAATGGCTAATGTCTCTGAATTATTTGACTGGAAGGCTAGCTAGATGGTCACTGAAACTACAGGCTTTTGATTTCGAAATACAACATAGAAAAGGTTCAGAAAATGTAGTTGCCGATATATGTCCAGGTTGCCTAATGTAGACGAGCTCAATTTGAGAGAGTTGTTAGGTTTTGAAACTAACGAATTTGAAAGTAATGAATATTTAGATCTAATTGCACATATTCAGGAAAATATTGAGAAATTGCCAGATGTACGAATAGAAAATAATTTGATTTACAAGAAAATTGGTTTTGAACAGGAAGGTGGAGATTCACCATGGAAGTTATGGATTCCTGAAATTATAACTCTACTTATTATCGAAAATGCACACTCCTCGGTAACATCAGCACATGGAAGAGTGGCAAAAACCCTAGAGAGAATAAGACGTTTCTTTTACTGGCCTAAAATGTCTGTTCAAGTAAAAAATTTTGTAGCTAAATGTCAGATTTGTAAGGAATCTAAACCATGCAATGCCAATCTTAGACCGGAAATCGGAAAGCCCGTAGTGACTGAAAGACCCTTTCAGAAACCATATATCGATTTTATGGGCAAATACCCCCGTTCGAAAAAAGGGAATTGTTATATATTTATTGTTATAGATCATTTCACAAAGTTTATGTTTTTAAAAGCGATGAAGTAAGCAACAACAAATAATGTGATAGATTTTCTTGTGCACGACATATTTCACAAATTTGGACTGCCTGAGGTAATTCACAGCGACAATGGAAGTCATAACATACAAAATCCATCATATAAAAAACACTGTGTATTCACCTCAGAGCAATGCCAGTGAACGTGTGAACCACTCGGTGCTATCGGCGTATTAGATAGAGACCATCGGGATTGGGATATGTATCTTTCAGAAATTGAATGTGCTTTAAGAACATCGGTTCATTCAGCCACAGGTTTTTTTTTCGCACTCTTTGGTTACCATATGTACACAAGTGGAGCCGATTACAAACTAGGTAGAAGACTATAATCACTGAGTGATCACGAAATCATAGAACTTAAGAGGAACGACAAAATGGAGATAATTCGAGAGAAAATAAAACTTAATATGCAAAAGGCACAGGAAAGAAGCGCTGAGAGGTACAATAGAGGTGCACGTATTGCAAAATTTGTACCTGGTCAGGAAATCTACCGCAGAAATACAATATTAAGTAATTTAAGCAAAAAAATTAATTCTAAATTTTGTAAAAAAATTTTAAAGTGTAGTCGTTAAACCTGTAGGAAATAATCTCTATGAGCTGGAAACATTACAAGGTAAGCCACTAGGTACATATCATTCTAAAGACATTAAAATATGAGGATTTATAAAAATGGAACGTGCAATAGTAGGAATAACAAGTTTATTTTTGTAATTTTTCAATACAATGAAAATGTTCCTTTTCGGAGCACAAGTACCTGACTAATAAATGTCTGTGACACAAAGTACCTGTGATTATATTACAAATACTTGACTTACCTGGATAGAAGTAGATTTCAATAGTAGAAAACCGTCTGTGATATGATAGCTGTATTTTTGCGATGTATAAGTTTTCTAATTATGTGTTGAATTCTGTTTCCTCTGTATTCAAGGGAATTGATTGATGAAAACGGATCTGATGCTATAAAAAGAAATAAAGAATTAACAAAGTAAAGTTAATATAGTAAAGATTTTTAAAAATACTTCCCGTAAATTGATTTTCCGGAAACGGATGCGAATCAATTCTGAAGCCTTTTATAATAAAAGTCTTTCAGAGATGAATACCATGTAGAGAAAAAACTCGTAGAAGTATGGAAGATTATAGGAGTTTTTCCAATTACAGTTGTATAGATTCTAAAAGAAAATATGACAAATAAGAATATAAATATAATGGAGATAATAACTTGATTATATATTTGTTTATGACTTTTAATAAAGAAATTTTGCGCTAAATGTTCTACAATTTGTCGGGGACCAATTACACGAACGTACGTGAATCTAATTCGACTATGCGAAGCCACTATGCATTTTCTTTACGAAAAAAGCAATAGTCCGCGAAGTTTTTCTTTGAAATGGTTTCGTAAATCCGGATTTTGAAGAGAATTTAATAACCGGAAGAAGTTTTTTTTATAGTGTGCAATTAGTTTCTTTAATAGTGCAATAAGATTCATTTTAAAGTGCAATAATAGCTTTAGGTCATCTGTGATATTAGTCTTTTAAGTGCAATATTAGGTTAAGAAAATTTCATATTTATTCAATTTAAATTATTCAATGAATGTGTGTTTTCGTCCTGACATTGACTTAAAAGTTTATCTAATTATGACCATAAAAATATTATTGCATATCATCTAAATTGACTAAGAAAACTAATAATCACTTAGAATTAAACAACTTTTACTTCTAAAATAATTCACAGTAGTCACAGTACCCTAAATCTCAGAGGAAAAATCTATGGATCAACAAGTTTTTGTTAGTGCACTATAACGACAATTACATCAGAATGATATTTTTGTAATAACTCACCAGTTCATGAGATACGATGAAATAGGTATGCCCGGCTAGAAATCATCAGGGTGTGGGACTTCCCCACGTTGGGCTTGATATCATTAACCCGCACACCGCTCCGTTCGACATGGTATCAGGTATCGGAGTTTTGTTGCAGGTGTGTGCCGGAATACACCTAAGCCTCTTCTCCACGCCACTGGCTAGAGAAAAATTTTTGCATGGGGGGTAGCGGATTTCACATATAGGGATGAGGCTACAAAACCTAGTACCTCATATCTCATTTTTTTGTGTTTTTGCTTTTCTTCTAGTCCTAACTTTGATAGGGAGGGGCTCTCCTATGTATGTAATGGAGGCACCAAGTCCAGCCCATGTCCCGGTGCTTTGAATGTTGTTTATTTTTTTTTTTTTGTTTGCCAGTAGATTGTCTTGGTTGGTGGTATTTTATGTTGTTAGCTGAAATGAAAGAAAAAAAGATAACATTAATTATATGTATGGTACGAAATTGGAGCGATACATATTTACCATGTTCTTCATCAATGTCTTTCCCCAAATTCCTGAAAGTAAGATATTATTATATTATATTATTAGAATTTCACGATACTTACCGGCATCCATTGAAATTAACTCCATGTGTACGTTTGACAGCTGAGTGTAGATATTATTCATAGTAATGTCAACATACTACAGTGCGTAAAATAAGTATACATGGTTGCATTTTCCATTCACAAACGAAAAATTTTGAAAATGCAAAATTTAAATTTAAAATCATGAATGAAAATAGTTATGCTGCTAAATTTTCTGACAGCATGGTATTGTGGGGTCAGTTAGTATGAGAAACATAGGGTAGAAATTATTATTTTTGCTATCTAAGAAAATAATTGCGCGAAAATTATTTTTATAAGTTTTTTTTTTAAATGTAATTTCGTACGGGCAATAATATAAAATACTTTTGATATTCTAGCTAATAGATCTACATAAGGATGAAATATATGGGAGGCAATACAAAGTGGCGGGAAAAATCGTACATATGTAAGGATAATCGGCAGGAAAATGGTATTAAATATGTAATAAGAGTAAATAAAATGACAGTATATAGGAGTAGTCATGGTATAAAAGGAAGAAAATTATGTGGGAGAGTACAGAAAGTTATCATTAATGCCTGAGTGAAGTTAAGTTTAAGCAAGAGAAAAAAAGTTTAAGAAAAAAGTGGAAAAGATTCATAATAGTAAATTCATAAGAAGTGCTAAGATATTGCTAAGTGGGAAAAATCTAAGCTGATATTTAAAACAAGTTTTTTTGTGTGCGACCAAAAGGAAAGTAAAAGGTAAGTTTTTTTACATTTGTGATAAAGTGAAATGCTTTTAAGTTAACTATCTTATATTGAGGTACAAAGCAATATTCTTGTAGTATTTTTTTTTTTTTTTTTTTTGAATTTTGTATAAGTTTTTTTATTAAATTTTCAAAATATATTCACCAAACAAAATTCTAAAAATATGCTATAAGAAACAAGTGGAAAGTGTAATGTTGTTTTATGAAACATCCATGGTTTGTATCTTTTTTTTTTATAATAATTATGAATAAGATGGCAGACAGCTAATTGTGGTTCTTTTGTATTTACCGATTAGCTGGCAATTGTCTCGAATTTGGAGCAGGATAAGTCGTTTCCGAGGAGAGATAGCCAGGTAAAAATAATAATTATATATACTTATATGCACGAGCTCATGTCAAAAGTAATTGCTAAGCAAAAAACCAGTGAATATATAGAATCCACTACCAATTTCGGCACTAGGCAATAAAAGGGAGAAATAAAGAAACAGCGCTGATTACCTTTAATTTTATTGAGAAAAAAAGAATCTAAAAATCAAAGAAAAATATAAAAAAGAAATATACATATAGATATAAGAAGTATTAATAATTAGCCTAAATAAATTTATTTGTAAGGTGTGAGATTGTGTGAACAAAATTTCGATAGTGTTATATGTTTGAAAGATCTGTAATTTTAATAACCCCTTAGGCCAGAAAAAAAGAACCTCCAAAAAAAAAGAAAAACAAAAACATAATAGGTTAAATATCTCAAAATAATTAAAAGAAAAAAACAAGAGTAATATATGGAGTATAATAGGTACTCAAATTAGAACGTTTTTTTTTTAGAAATATTTGCTGTTTTGCAACGCGCGTCATTAGGGAGCTCCTTCAGACGTAGGAAATAGAAAATTCGGCGGACATCCGGTAATGCGAATAACTATAATTTGAGTACTTAGCACAGAAAAAAAAAATAAAAAAAAAAAATATTGAACAATCTATAAAGAAGAATATCATTTTTTTATTTCTATGAGATATTAAAAGAAGGAAGAAAATAGATAATAGGAAAAAAGTAAAGGCCAGATTTAATTTTAAATTTCTTTAACACAAACAAGGGAAATAAGAATAAGACAAGAACAAATTATAAAAATAGTATTAAGAGTTTTTATTAATTGTTACTATAGTTTAGAGAGTAAATTTTAATAAGATAATGTAGAGTAAAAGTAAACGAAAAAATTAAAACTGAGTAAAGTTATTATTTTTGGGGATTGTTGAAATCAGATCAGGGCTACGAATGGCGGGTTTATGGAACCATAAACGAGGAGATGTGGAGGTATTATGGTCAAGGTTGGGAATGGGCGATTAGGGGTCAACATCTACCTCCCTACAACCTGAGTTCCGGAATAGTGTTAGTGTTATGTTTTTGTGTATCAGTACATGATTTTTTTTCTTGCTGCGAGCCATGGTCAAGGGTTGAAAACACCCCCCACGAGATGATGCCGTACAGCCAGCAGGGCAATTGACCACCTAGAAGAAAAACAGGTTCATAACATTCTGCTACACATCCTGATGGTAAAGTTAACAAACCTTTTAAAGGTAGCATTATCGAACTGCGATTATGATTATCGCATTCCACCCTTAGTGTGAATGTATCAGAAAAAGTAAATAACCACTGATTTTCTGTTGATAATTTGATCCAAACACTTTTCTTTCCAACTTTTTCAAAATTACGTTCAGCATGCCTTGACTGTTTTAGTGCTGAAATTTCACATGTTCGTTCAACATAATTGAGACATAAAAAAATACAAATTATTTGCAAAGTTATACACTATGTAAGCATCATCCACTAAAGATATCACTGTATCTACTTTATCTGGTAGTTGAATTATTTTGTAAGCTTCAGAGCTACAAGCTATTTCAGCTTGTATTACAAATCGATTTTCTATCATAAATCCATTTACTTTGATAGAATTAAAAAATTTCTTTAATTTAATATCGGTAAGTTGTCCAGGAAAAATCAAATCATTTGGTAAGAATTTTTCAATATGTAATAATTCGTCTTGAAATTAGTTAAATGTAAGAAGATCTGGATTAACATACCCATGATTTATGTCAATTAATAGATTTCTAAAAGATTACTTTATTACAGTTATCTATTATTAAATGTAGCTACTTTATCATGACTTGAAACAACCATTCTGCATTTATCTCCATCGCTTTTAATCAGCTTCAGTAGTTCATAAATTTTAATAAAGCTTGCATTTACTTCATTAGTAGTGTTTTTTAATATGTTCTTTGTAGAATCTAAAATTGATATTTGTTGAATCATAAGCTCATTCAAATATTGCTGGTTGTTAAAATAGTTTTTTATTTTTGTTTGCAGAGTTTAATGATCTTTGTTAATCACGTCTCCTGAGAACGTTTTTGATTTTAGAAATAAATTGTTTTGCTGCAATAAATAATATATTTTATCGAACCTTCGTTTCAGTAATTCACATATCTCTTTACCATATTTATTAATTAAGAATTCATTTTGTATAACTTCTGTTATGATTTTTATTTTCTTGAGTTCATCGTGAAATTCGTAGAAGTCATAGTAAATAAATAGATTCCATCTTTAATTAATCATGTTTATTGTTCCTATATTATCAAAATATAATGCAGTATTTGATGGTATTTCTTGAACTGTAATTTAGTATTATATCTTACAGTTGTCACGATATGTATCAAAAAGCTAAATAAGTTATAATTTATAAAATTAATAATATTTAGGTGTTTATTTATTAAGCTTGACGTCTTATGTTTATATCTTTTCTCTTGGAATATGCTATGTCGTGATCTTTGCATGCAGCGTCCAAAAAGCTAATTCCTTGATCTACTCGTCCTAAATGTTTTTATAATTTTGTTCCACGACAGCAAAATTAGTAACCAGGAAGATATAGTTCAATTGCCAGGGAGTTCATTATTTTATTTAACAAACCTCTTCCACTGACATCTCTTTGATGAACGAACATGTGAAATTTCAGCACTAAAACAGTCAAGGCATGCTGAATGTAATTTTGAAAAAGTTGGAAAGAAAAGTGTTTGGATCAAATTATCAACAAAAAATCAGTGGTTATTTAATTTTTCTGATACATTCACACTAAGGGTGGACTGCGATAATCATAATCGCAGTTCGATAATGCTACCTTTAAAAGGTTTGTTAACTTTACCATCAGGATGTGTTGCAGAATGTTATGAACCTGGTTTTCTTCTCGGAGGTCAATTACCCTGCTGGCTGTACGGCATCATCTCGTGGGGGGTGTTCTCAACCCTTGACCATGGCTCGCAGCAAGAAATAAAATCATGTACTGATACACAAAAACACAACACTTACACTATCCCGGAACGCAGATTGTAGGGAGGTAGATGTTGACCCCCAATCGCCCATTCCCAACCTTGACCATAATACCTCCATATCTCCTCGTATATGGTCTCCTAAACCCGCCATTCGTCGCCCTGATCTGATTTGAACAATCCCCAAAAATAATAACTTTACTCAGTTTTCATTTTAGACATTATTTTATTAAAATTTACTCTCTAAACTATAGTAACAATTAATAAATACTCTTAATACTATTTTTATAATTTGTTCTTGTCTTATTCTTATTTCCCTTGTTTGTGTTAAAGAAATTTAAAATTAAATCTGGCCTTTACTTTTTTCCTATTATCTATTTTCTTCCTTCTTTTAATATTTCATAAAAATTAAAAAAATGATATTCTTCTTTATAGATTGTTCAATATTTTTTTTTTTATTTTTTTTTTCTGTGCTAAGTACTCAAATTATGGTTATCCGCATTACCGGATGTCCGCCGAATTTTCTATTTCCTACGTCTGAAGGAGCTCCCTAAGGACGCGCGTTGCAAAACAGCAAATATTTCTAAAAACAAACGTTCTAATTTGAGTACCTATTATACTCCATATATTACTCTTGTTTTTTTTTAATTATTTTGAGATATTTATTTTTGTTTTTTCTTTTTTGGAGGTTCTTTTTTTTCTGGCCTAAGAGGTTATTAAACTTACAGATCTTACAAACATATAACACTATTTTGTTCACACAATCTCATACCTTACAAATAAATTTATTTAGGCTAATTTTAATACTTCTTATATCTATATGTATATTTCTCAACCCTTGACCATGTATATTTCTTTTTTATATTTTTCTTTGATTTTTAGATTCTTTTTTTCTCAATAAAATTAAAGGTAATCAGCGCTGTTTCTTTATTTCTCCCTTTTATTGCCTAGTGCCGAAATTGGTAGTGGATTCTATATATTCACTGGTTTTTTGCTTAGCAATTACTTTTGACATGAGCTCGTGCATATAAGTATATATAATTATTATTTTTACCTGGCTATCTCTCCTCGGAAACGACTTATCCTGCTCCAAATTCGAGACAATTGCCAGCTAATCGGTAAATACAAAAGAACCACAATTAGCTGTCTGCCATCTTATTCATAATTATTATAAAAAAAAAAAGATACAAACCATGGATGTTTCATAAAACAACATTACACTTTCCACTTGTTTCTTATAGCATTTTTTTAGAATTTTGTTTGGTGAATATACTTTGAAAATTTAATAAAAAAAACTTATACAAAATTAAAAAAAAAAAAAAAATACTACAAGAATATTGCTTTGTACCTCAATATAAGATAGTTAACTTAAAAGCATTTCACTTTATCACAAATGTAAAAAAACTTACGTTTTACTTTCCTTTTGGTCGCACACAAAAAAACTTGTTTTAAATATCAGCTTAGATTTTTCCCACTTAGCAATATCTTAGCACTTCTTATGAATTTACTATTATGAATCTTTTCCACTTTTTTCTTAAACTTTTTTCTCTTGCTTAAACTTAACTTCACTCAGGCACTAATGATAACTTTCTGTACTCTCCCACATAATTTTCTTCCTTTTATACCAAGACTACTCCTATATACTGTCATTTTATTTACTCTTATTACATATTTAATACCATTTTCCCGCCGATTATTCTTACATATGTACGATTTTTCCCGCCACTTTGTATTGCCTCCCATATATTTCATCCTTATGTAGATCTATTAGCTAGAATATCAAAAGTATTTTATATTATTGCCCGTACGAAATTACATTAAAAAAAAAAAACTTATAAAAATAATTTTCGCGCAATTATTTTCTTAGATAGCAAAAATAATAATTTCTACCCTATGTTTCTCATACTAACTGACCCCACAATACCATGCTGTCAGAAAATTTAGCAGCATAACTATTTTCATTCATGATTTTAAATTTAAATTTTGCATTTTCAAAATTTATCGTTTGTGAATGGAAAATGCGACCATGTATACTTATTTTACGCACTTTAGTATGTTGACATTACTATGAATAATATACCTATGAAACACAGCTCGAACACACACACATCTACACTCAGCTGTAAACGTACACATGGAGTTCATTTCAATGGATGCCGGTAAGTATCGTGAAATTCTAATAATATAATATAATAATATCTTACTTTCAGGAATTTGGGGAAAGACATTGATGAAGAACATGGTAAATATGTATCGCTCCAATTTCGTACCATACATATAATTAATGTTATCTTTTTTTCTTTCATTTCAGCTAACAACATAAAATACCACCAACCAAGACAATCTACTGACAAACAAAAAAAAAAAAAAAAAAAAAAAAAAACAACATTCAAAGCACCTCGACATGGGCTGGACTTGGTGCCTCCATTACATACATAGGAGAGCCCCTCCCTATCAAAGTTAGGACTAGAAGAAAAGCAAAAACACAAAAAAAATGGGATATGAGGTACTAGGTTTTGTAGCCTCATCCCTATATGTGAAATCCGCTACCCCCCACGCAAAAATTTTTCTCTAGCCAGTGGCGTGGAGAAGAGGCTTAGCTGTATTCCGGCACACACCCGCAACAAGAACACGAAGAAATCACGTTATATTCTTCGGCATATTCTACATCAAAACAAAAATCATCATGGCTGATAGATTACAATAAAATTAATATTAGAGTTGTAAAACCAGATACTGTAAACAATTTAAACAATAGTAAACATATTGAGAAACTTCATATTGATGTCGATATAATAAAATCTGAGCTAAAGAATTTAATGGTTAAAACTGTGTCAGGAGACATATCACTTTTTGTTATTTCGATTTGTATACTAGTTTTATGTTCTATTTACATTAAGAATAAATATTGTAATAGTAAGTCTACGGATAATATTTCATTCCTTGTACTTTTAGGAGTCTAATGGAATGATGAAAAATAATACAAATGTATGTTTCCAAAAGACAAAAATATTAAAATAATTGAAATTAATAGTAATTCAAATTAAGTGTGGCTTTTGAAATATTTAGATGTGAAAGTTTGTTATAATGATTGAATATATTTCTTACTGATATCCATTTTAATACGCAATTAATATTTTATTAACTGATTCCAAGCAACAACTTATTTCCAAATTTAACTAAAAATACCTTTAATTTATTGATAATATATGGGATTTTACCAGATATATTCATAACTTTGTCTAATTCTCCACTATAACATATATTATGTTTAGAAAGAGATGCAAACGTAATTAAAGTTGTGATACAAATGAATACTGATAATAAATTAATGAAACAAAAAATAAAAAAAAAATGTGTTTATATGTATGTATCTACTCGTAATATAAAAATAAAAAATAAAATAAAACATGGCTTTTAGTGTAAATTTAAAATGTTTAATGTTTTAATTTCATCATTTATAAGAAATATTGATAGTAAAGAAATAATGAAATTTCATTAAATAATCACATATATGGGATAGAATATCATACATACTATACTGTATGAAAGAAAAAAAAGCAGGAAATATTAAAAATGTTTATGCAAAAATAAAGAATATACGAATAAGAAAGTATAATATGAATTGAGAAATAATTATAAACATGTATTTTTCAAAATCTATTGATTGGTATAAAGTTCTTTTGGGGTTTCTGGGCACAGCAGTAAATATAATTAGGTGTGGTGATTCAATTTCATATTCCACATATTCCGGATGACATGAATTGAGATTTTTCAGGAAAAGCATTGTAACGCTTTTCAATACCTTTACTTAGACCACATGTATTATAGACTTTTTTCCAATACTCAAAATGTATTGGTATATTGTTGGTACCACGTCTTCTTAATAGAGGACAATTTGGCAACCAGTGCAGATGCTCAGATATAAGCAGATCAGCATGTTCTCAACGCAAAAAATAGCATCTCGCTCTATCTCTTTCGCTGGTATAAAACATTCCCGCCATAGCCAATTGCTTCTTATCCAACCAATTTAATGAGCAACATTCGAATGTCTCTACACGTTCATATTCTCTGCGGAATATATCATTCATGGTATACTGTGGCTTAAATAATAATTGGAGTAGATCATCATATTTTCTATTAGCGACTTTTTCACAACTTTTTAATTAGGTATTATCTATACCTTTAGTTTGAACAGAATTGATAGAAGTTTGATCGATTAGCAAATCTTTATACATTTTTTTTATTAAATAGATAAGAGTGTACGTCTAAATTTAATATTGATGTAACTATCAATATATACTAAACTAAAATCAAGAAGGAGGTATATATAATAAATGATCATATGTATGCAAGGAAAAAGTTTAATATGAAAATATTGTATAATATATTGAATTAATCGTTATTTTAAATTTATGTTATTGGCTTTTGTAAGTATTATAACTAAATTGTTATTACTGTTACTCACACAAAATCAAAATTCTCTCTCTATCTCAATAATTTCATTTATCAAGAATTTCTAGTTGGAATCTTATTCAAGAAATTATTTCTCAAAAAAAATATTTCAGATTGGAAAATCTCATAGAGAAAAGAAAATCATCATTAAAATTGAGATAAGTTTTTTTTATCCTTTTCCCTTAAATTGTAAATAATAGAATTATAAATGTATATATAGTTATTTTCTAACAGAATTTTATTCATG
This sequence comes from Protocalliphora azurea, assembly GCA_932274085.1. Classification (NCBI taxonomy): domain Eukaryota; kingdom Metazoa; phylum Arthropoda; class Insecta; order Diptera; family Calliphoridae; genus Protocalliphora; species Protocalliphora azurea. The sequence goes on from OW026519.1 coordinate 77,063,741, forward strand.
TTTTAGGTTATTCATGGGATTTGTTTAAATAGGAGTACATAAGAAAGTAATATTAGTTTTTAATGAAAATACCATATAGAATTACAATAGAAAAATTTCTATATGATTTTCAAAATTGCTTACGATAAGCTATTTTAAAAGAATAATTGATGTATATGAAAATATGGAGATGATTGATTACAACCACGGAAAATATTTTGTCAACTGATGTATGATGTGCAACATTTGCGATTGCAAATCAAATAGTTTGTGTGACTGTATTAAATTTGAATTAAAAAAAGATAATGTAATACATCTAATAAAAACATATTACATTTTTTTTATCAATAAAATAAACAACTAAAACTAAAAACCATTGTCTTTTTCATGTTATAAACGAGTTTCTACAAATACTATTCACTCCTCTTACAAGAAAATATCAAAATTTCCAGAACATCAATTTCTAAAAAATATCAAACAAAACCAATGAAATTCATAGTTACTAATCAAAGTCAATGAAATTTACTGCTACTTATTATACCTTCACATACATTCAACCAATATTCCTTTAACAAAATATTTTAAATTGGAAAATCCTATCTAGAAAAGAAAAATCTATAGATAGTAAACAATCATATAAAATTAACACCAACACACCAACAAAAAATATAAAAATCTCTCTATATCATAGTCAACATATATTTTCTCTCTCACCTGTAGACTCTGTTATTCTTACATCACCCAAAAAATCAACCTTCAAAACTTTAACACACATACTAATTTACCTGACAACACTCTCTCTCATCCCAACTAACTATCTATCATAACCAAACTAAAACCAACCACCAATCTGGAACTAGGAAAAACACACATTTCAACTATATTGATCTTTAAAAACCCATTTTTTCTCTACACTAAAACTGGGTTTCTTCCATCATCTACAAAATCAACCCACAAAACCTTAACACACATACTAATCTACCTGACAACAGTCTATCACACCAACTAACTACTCTCTCTCTCTCTCTTATGAAAGAATTAATTAAAGAATTAATTCTTTCAAACACTGTCATTTTTAATGAATATTTTTACATAACTACACACGAATAAAAATACATTATATCATGAATTCCACAAATATTTTAAGTTGGAAAATCCTATCCAGAAAAGAAAGATCTATAGATAGTAAACAATCATAGAAAAATTAGCACCAACACACCAACTAAAATATAAAAATCTATCTCTATCATAGCCAACATAAAACCAACCACCAGTCACAAACTAGGAAAAACACACATTCCAACTATCTTGATTTTCAAAAACAGAACAGGCAACTATTTTCTCTCTACTCTAAAACTGGTTTTCTTCTATCACCCACAAAATCAACCCTTAAAACCTTAACACACAAATCTTACAGATAGTAAACCATCATAGAAGAATTTACATCAACAAAAATATAAAAATAAATCTCTATCATAGCCAACCTAAAACCAACCACCAATCAGGAACTAGGAAAAAGCACACATTTCAACTATATTGATCTTTAAAAACCCATTTTTTCTCTACACTAAAACTGGGTTTCTTCCATCATCTACAAAATCAACCCACAAAACCTTAACACACATACTAATCTACCTGACAACAGTCTATCACACCAACTAACTACTCTCTCTCTCTCTCTCTCTCTCTCTCTTATGAAAGAATTAATTAAAGAATTAATTCTTTCAAACACATTTTTAATGAATATTTTTACATAACTACACACGAATAAAAATACATTATATCATGACTTCCACAAATATTTTAAGTTGGAAAATCCCATCCAGAAAAGAAAGATCTATAGATAGTAAACAATCATAGAAAAATTAGCACCAACACACCAACTAAAATATAAAAATCTATCTCTATCATAGCCAACATAAAACCAACCACCAGTCACAAACTAGGAAAAACACACATTTCAACTATCTTGATTTTCAAAAACAGAACAGGCAACTATTTTCTCTCTACTCTAAAACTGGTTTTCTTCTATCACCCACAAAATCAAAACTCAAAACCTAACACTCAAATATATCTGACAACACTCTCTGACACTAACTAACTATTCTCTCACTCTCTCTGTCTTACAACCCACAATTCCCCTCTCTCTCACAACCCACACTTCCCCTCTCTCTCTCTCCTTTCGCGAAAGAATTATTTAAAGAATGTATTCTTTCAAACACTGATAGAGCATACTTTTGTATGAAAAAAGTGGTCCCGAAGGTACATAAACACACTACTTTTTTGCCTTAATTTGTGCTCTAAAATTTTTATAACAAATAATTTTACTGCAAAAATCATATAAATATATCTATCCGATAAAAAGTTATATTAACATGAAATTTAATTTTAAAAAAATTCACATTTTTTGTTTATTTTCAAAAAAGGTGGTAAAATTTTTTCACTTCTAAAATATTTTTTGCTCCGAACTACAGAATTTTTGTAATGGTTTCAAAAGAAATCTTAAAAGAAATGCATGTAAAGTAAAATCAGAGGCGTTTTGAGAAACAGTTTTTCCCCAAATTTTGAAAAAGTTATTTTTAATTTTTTTGTAAAATTCTCAAATGTCAAAGCAGAGATCAACAAAAAAGTATATTGGCTATATGCCCCCATATACTAGTTTAACACACAAAAAATATTTTCTGAGCCACACCTCTTACAACGGCGGGGTAATAATTTTAATAAAAAAAAAGTTAATTTTTGAAACAAGTTTTCCTCGGCCTGGGATTTTAGGTATTTTGGTACGAAAAGTGGGATTTTCTTTAATTCCCTAAGTTTAAACCAAGTCTATCTATATTGTGTCAAAATTTCATTGGAATACTTCTTCTTGTTTAAATTTTATTTAGGTCAAAATATTAACATTATTTCTCAAAAATATGCTTAAAATCCAAATTTTAAGTTTTTCGGATCATGGTCTGAAGAAATTTCACCGCATAAGGTAGTAAATGTAATAAAATGTCTTTGGTTTTACTAATTTTTTAACATTGGGAAAAATTTCTGAAGGATTATATAACGCCTCGGAAAATGTTTAGATATAAGCAAAGTAATATATAAAAAATATAATTTCTTATGATCTTTAAGATTTATATCTCTTAAGGCACTACTTTTTATCAAATTTACTACGTCTATAGTAATTTGAAGAGCATTTTTAAATTTATTAGGTAAGGTTTCCGCAACAAGTCTCTGGAGTATACAATGAGATTTAAAGTTTAGTAAACAATAATTCTTCCTTTATTTCACTTTCTGAAATAAATCTGAATAATAAAAGTTGACTTAAATTAAAAACATCAGTCGTTTCATTACACTGCAGGTCATCAATTCTTTTTTTCAGAAATATCTGACAGATGGATTCTCATAACTCTTTCTTTTATATCCCCAACGAAAGCAGAATAAGGCTTAATTACAAGTTCAATAATTATGTGTGGTTTCTTTTGCTTTTGCTATTATCAATGATGTATTGTACGAAGCTTCGATAGATTTTTCCCCATCCAAATGAATGGCACCGTAAAATCCAATTTTGGCATAATTATATAAGCCTAAAAATACAAAAAAAAAATATATATGTAATTTCACACATTTTCAATCTTTCTCACGGACCCCCATTTGCATTGGACTACACCAAAATTTACTGATTTTTTCGCAACTCCTCCTAGAATGGTTTTTTGTGTAGAAAAATTTTGTATGAAATATTAGTGAAATCGGATACCGTTAACCCCTACCGCATCGGATCTGAAGTTTATAGGGGGAAATTTGGCCTTTTTACTATTAAGTACTTTATTTTGTAATTATCATAATCTGCATAATTATCTATCAGCCAATATATAAAAATAAAAAATCGTTGAAGTTATTATGAATTCCACAGAGCATTACGTGTTGTAGACCACTCGTGTAAGGAGTGGTCTTTTAATTTTGAATGGTTTTTTTAATTTTTTAATAAATATTTAAACAGAATGTTACTTTTTAATTAAATTTTAACCATAATTATTGAAAAAAAAGTTTTTTACAGCAGAGGCAAAAATGCAAAAAGTCCGTAGTGACAATTTTTAATTTTTTACTTTAAAATTAAGCAATAAAGAAAAAAAAAACAAAAATAGATAAACCAAAAAACACTCTTCAACCTTTTCTTAAATTCAACTATTATTGATATCATTTTTGAAAATATGAACTTGAAATCTTTTGTGTAGTTGTATTTTGGATCAGTACATCATAAAACAATAAAAAATCAACGTTTAAATTTTTTGTAGTTATGGTCTTTTGCATTTTAGATGGCGATGTGTACGTTTATTGATTGCTTTTATTCAGTCTAAATACCAGAATATTTATATATATTTATATATTTTTATTGACCAAATCGTAAGGAAATCTGGGGGTCGACTCTGTTTTCATGACAATATGAAACGAAAAAATATTTCATTATTTCACAGAAAATCTTATTCAAACAGAATCAGATTGTTCTTCGAAAAATGTTTGTCAAAAATTTTTCATGTGAAGAACATTTTTTCGACAAATAAAAGTATGAAAAAATTAAGATGTTAATCAAGCGTATTTTTAGATATTTACAACCATATGCATAATGAAATTTTAGCATACTTGTATCTTATTCATAATTGAATTTCTAATTCAGTCGTTAAATTTATGATATTTAATAATATAGAATATAAAGATACATACCAAATAGCAAATAAATTTAATAAAAAAAATATACAAACATAATACCTGTGATAAATACTCGATTTAAATTTAATGCAATAAATTTACATGAACTAAAAAAAGATATATACATATATATATATATATATATATATATATATATATATATATATATATAATCTGAGTTTAACAAAGTATCTATAGAAATAATTAGCGATAACTGTAACAGTATAGGAAAACTTTTGTTAAAAATATTCAATAAATAATCAATAATTCCCAGAAAACTGAAAGCTATTGCTGATTACACCAATAGAAAAAGTTACGAAAACAAAAATAATGTGAGGAATTTCGACCCATTAATATCCTAAAAACGTGTGAAAAAATAATAGAAAAAGTTATTAAAGTACAACTAGAAAAATATTTTGAAGATAATGACATACTATCGAAATACCAATCCGGGATTAGAAAAAAATTTTCATGCGAAAGAACGGTAAACTACGTTATAAATAGATGGAAAAACATAGACAAAAAGAAAAAAATAATGGCAATTTTCCTTGATTTTAAAAGAGCTTTTGAGACTATAGATAGAGATTTATTAATAAAGAAATTATATAAATATGAAATATCTTAAAATCTTGGCTTTATAATAGACAAAAAACTAAAATTTAAAGAACACATCGAATATTTATGCAAAAAATCGGTAAAAAAAATCGTTTTTTTTAAACGAATATGAAACAAAGTATCAATACTAACGGCTATAAACATTTACAATACAATGATAAAACCACATTTCCAGTTCGGTTCAACAATACTATATACCTGCTGTTCAAATACACAAATAGAAAGATAATTACAAAATAAGGCAATGAGATCAATTATAAAATGTAACATTTATACACCAATAGAATATATGCTAGAAACACTTAAATGGCTTAATATAAAACAAAGACTTGAATTTAATACTCTCATATTTATACAAAAAATTAAAATGGGAAACGCTCCTCAAAATCTAATAGATCAATTAAATTATGTAGGTGTTATGCAGCCCTATCAACTAAGGAATGTTGGGAATTTTAGAATTCCACAGGAAACAATAACTGCACTTTTTTATAAAGGACTACATATGTACAATATGCTTCCAACTTATATAAAAGTTGAAGAAAATAACATCATATTTATAAGAAAAATTATATCATTTATAAAAAATAATAAGTTAGAGAGGTTTTGAATATATTGAATATTATACTTAAATTATATTAAGAAGAATATTGTAAAGTATTTTAAATACTACTAAATTTTTAAATAAACAAAAAAATATAAAGTATAGCGGCACTTAACATTTATGCGACACCTAATATTGTTGTGTTTTTTTCTCTCTTATTTTAAATATAATCTGCAATTTTTGTTGTGCGTTCCATAAATGTAACTAATATAAAAAAACTTTATATATATTGCATAAGCTTACGTAATGAATTGTGTAAGATTTTATTTAATGTTATGGAAAATTAATGGAGTATTTTCAAATATAGAAAAAATTCATAAAAAAAAAAAAAAATAAGGAGCTTCTAAATATTTGTTAACTTTTGTGAAACATGTGTTCTGTAAAAATATCAACACAAATAAATAAACAAAATAAACTTAAAAAAGTGATTGTGCGCGAACGAAATGTAAACTGTTGATAATTTGGACTCCTTAGAGTATTTGAAAACTCGTAGTCGTAAAAAAAGTTTATAAAAAAATAATAAATAAAAGGTTACTTTTATTTATTATGTTTATTTTGTAACAATATTTTTATGATATGTATTTTTTAAAAACTAAAGGTCGTTTGTGATGCTACATTAAAAATCATAGATATTGTTGCTAGTTGGAAATGAAGCACTCATGACTTTAGGATTTTTAATGAAAGTAAAATAAAACAACGATTTCAAAATGGTCATTTTATGAGTCTATTAATAGGAGACGGTGGATACAAGAGCACAAGTTATTTATTTACACATGTACAGAATCCAAAAGACATAAAAGAACTGTATAACAAAATACACATTAAGACTAGGAACGAGGAACGACTCTTTGGAGTTTGGAAAAGTAGATTTCGAATAATTTCGAAAAAATGTGAATTTCGAGAAAAAATGGCAAAATTGTAATAGTGGCTTTAGCAGTACTTCATAATTTATCCATTATGTACAAAGAGGAAGTTTTTGGTAACATAAACTTTTAGTGCATACGTAAAATTTATTTAAATATTAATTTTTATAGATGATAATAATCATAATTTTCACAATTCAATCGATGAAACTTTAGTACAAGAAAGTGGAAATGAAAACATATCCCGATCCCTCTATATTTGGCAACATTTTTAAAGGACGAAAGAATTTCTGTTGGAGATCAATTCGGCTATAGAGTCTTTGATTTATCTCTCCTCGAAGGAGAAGGAATACGAGGCGAAGAAAATTCTACATATATTGATGGACTCCCTTCAAGTAGTACAGAAAACTTTAATTCTCCAGAAAAAAGAGTTAGGGAAGTGTTCTCTCAAAGTTTTAGTAAATATCCTCTTAATATGGACGAAAGAATTTCTGTTGGAGATCAATTCGACTATAGAGACTTTGATTTATCTCTCCTTGAAGGAGAAGGAATACGAGGCGAAGAAAATTCTACATATATTGATGGACTCCCTTCAAGCAGCACAGAAAACTTTAATTCTCCAGAAAAAAGAGTTAGGGAAGTGTTCTCTCAAAGTTTTAGTGAATATCCTCTTAAACAGCGAGTGGTCCACGATGTATTTGGAGCAGGAGATGACTTTGGAAACTTCAAATTGGATTACGAACAAATATGCAGAAAATTTTATGGGACCATCCTCATCATCTCGTATCATGGAAACCACATCCACATCGTCCACGATTGTACCTACTCCAATAACTCCTGCCGATGTGCTTTCATCCAATACTTACCAAGACAAGTCAATAGAAGATATTCTCGAAGAGTCTTTCCAAGTTGGAAATTCACGATCCAACACTGGGTTAATTTGTCAGTCTATCTCCAGAAGGATTCCAGGAAATATCTACTATAACATCGCCAGGAGAACGTGGCTACAAAGTAGTGAAACTAGATGTTTACGATTTTTCGAAGATCTCGAAAAAGCCGAAGACCGATTGGTCTTGGTTGTTATTTTTGAATAGTTTTATATATATAGATATATATATATATATATATATATATATATATATATATATATATAATATATATATATATAGATATTTATATATTTTTGTGAATAAAATTTTTTTAAATAATGCATAAAAAGAACTAAAAACTTTACAAAAAACGTGTTGAAGTAAATAATTCATTCAACAAAACTAATTTAACAACTTACAATGAAATTTTGATTTAAAATTAAAATAAAATGTTTATGTAATTAAATATTTCATTGAATAAAATAAGTAATGTTTTAACATTAATGTTTTAAGATTACATATAAAATTTATGAGACCAATACTAAACAATTTTAAGTTTGGGAGAAGTTTGGAGAAAGGAGGCGTTTTAGAGCTATATTTCTGTTGCTCTATTTACAAAAAGAAGAAAAATATGTATGTGTGTACTAACAACTTGGTTCTATATAAAACTTTCTAGTAAAATATCCGCTTTTCTTTAAGTTCTGAATTTCTAGTTTTAATTTTTCTACTTTCAGATTATGTTCTTCTTTTAATTGGAAATCTAAAATTTCATTTTTCTTTTTTTGAATGCTATGATTTTCTTCCATATATTTTATTTCCAACTCCTTTTGTCTTATACTTATATAAAGTAATTTTATTATTTTTGCATGATATTTTTTTTTAATTCTCCAAATATTTTGTTTTTCGCCATTAGTTTTGAATTTGTTCCACCGTTCTATTACTTTTGAAAACTTTATTAAAAAGGTTATGTACAACATTCCAAGATTCCTTTTTCTTTTTTTTGTATTTGTGTAAATTTTTGCATTTTCTATTATATTCAATTTCTCCAAAACAAGGCGCGATAATAAATCCTATAAATGCAATTTTCTAATAATTGCAATTCTTAAAAAAATACAAATTCATCAATCAATACAAATTCATAAATCAAAATTATTAAATTTTTTCTGCTGATTTTCAATTCTGTACATCAGAACTTTTCATAATTTTGCAGTATAATTATGAACAACTTCATTAAAAAAACTAACCTTTTCATCCTGATCCCAATTTACAGATCTTTTAATTTCCATTTTTTCCATTTCCATTATTCCATTATTTTATTTTAATAAAATATATTGATATATTTCTTCTTTAAATCAAGTTTTTAGTTTCGAGGGAAAATACAAAATGAATTGTCAAAATCAGGGTCTGTTGATGTAAAACATGGTTGCTATTTCTTGAAATACAATTTGGTAACATTAAGTTTCAGAGTTGAGTTATGCTGACTTAGTTGACGGATTAAAATTCATTATGAATAAGCTTTATGCTAACAAGCTGCTGGCCTTAATTTACATTTTAGTAAGCAGCTCGTTGTTTGTATTGTATAACTTACATCTAACTTTTCGTTATGCATTGAGCTATTGATTTTTAATTATTGTTGACAATATCATGTTTTAATACCCACCATCAAAAAGATGGGTTTGTCATTCCGTGTGTAACATGTCCAAAATATCATTTAAGACCGCATTTATGTCTGAGATCTCTTAAACAAAAACATGTACAACATTTTGTACAGATAGTTCGAGGATCAATATAAAGTCGGAAACCAAAAATAAGCGTGATCCGAGCACTTTACCGTCCACCTCCCATATACGGTAAAATTTAAAAAATCGGTTAATAAACAAAAAAGGGCCAAAAACTAGAAACACAGGGTGTCCTTTGTAACTTCAGTTTACAATTTTGGGCTGATGCCTCTTAAAAAAAGCATTTTCAACATCGAAATTTTATACAGTTAGTTCGAGGATCTATATAAACTCGGAAACCAAAAATGGGAGTGATACGCCCATTTTACCGCCCACCTCCCTTATGAGGTGAAACATAAACGAAATTTTGTACAAATAATTCAAGAGATAAAATTTTAAAAAGTAGCAGATGGTGGGTACATAGATTCGTCCAAGCCGAATATAACATTCTAACTTGTTACTTTTTATGTGTGTTAAAATATTTTCATTTTTTACAATTATAAGGTTTATTACAAAATCGTTGCTTTTTAAAAAACTTTTTTAAAAATTGAAAAACTTTACTTTTTTAAAACAACACATTTTGTTTGTACCATTGAATTTTCAAATACATACACATTCATATACATACATTCATAAATAATTCAAAAATTGTATTTAGAATAAGTAGAACTACTAATCTCTCTGAAATTCAAAAGGAATTTCTAAAATGTTCACTTTTTTTGTCTCTTGTTTAAAATTAAACGCAAAGACATATTAATTATGTTTATTTCAAAAAAAAATATGTTCTTTTTTTAAGAAGAAATTAATGGAATGAAAAAATGAAATGGAAAATTTCTTTGAAATGAAAAAGAAAATATTTTTTTTTTGCACAGGAAAAAGTTCACAGAACAAGAATCGACTCCCCTGATTCTTACCAACTAAAATTTTTATAAAATTCAAAATTTTGTTATTGAAGATGTTCAAATGTGATATATTGCATAATATTAAAGCATTTTGCATCGAAAACGATAATTTGTTATTTCCGATAAAGGACTCTTAAAATTCATAAGGTACCTTTCCCCAATAAGAATATTTTTTTTTCTTTAAAAAAAAAAATACCTCTAATAACAAAATTGTTCACACTTCTTTTTTTATTTTATATTTATTTTTTGACAAAGTAAAGGTAAAAAGTAAAAAGAGTTGCCAGAACTATTTTCTATATGTATCTTTCTATAAATAACAAATTTTCTGCTATGTTTTTGTGAACAATATTGTACGTATCTATATGGTGTAAGTGTACCTAAGTTTCCTAAGTTTGGCATGTACCAGTAGTCAGCACTTTTTTAATTTAGGCATAAATAAATAAGAATAGCGAGTATTAAATATTTACATAAGATGAATTTTGCATTGAAAACGTTCTGGATAGCATCTTTCTAAAATTCACATTTTGTGTTTGTACATGTTCTGTATAAATCTTATATTGTACACGGAACAATTTTTTAAATTTACATTTTAACATTTTGAATTAAAAAAAAATCTATTGGTCTTAAATAACTTCTTTATAATAAAAAATATAAGTGGATATTAAAACAATTTTCTTAAACAAAGTATTAAAAATATATCAAATATGTGGCAAGTTCGAGAATTGACTTGTATTACATTTGCCTCAAATTTCGATCAGTTAAAATTTATTGAGTCTTATTCAACAAATATTTAAAGGATACTAAAAGCTTAAAAGTACACACATTACAACCAAAAAGTTGCCGAATACATAGTAAAAGTTTTGCAGAAAAGCTTACAAGTTTTATTAAAACCAATAAAAAATTATTTAACATCTAAAACTTTCTTTCATCAAAAAATATACCAATAGATGGTTATAATGGTATAATATTTAAATTTAGTTTCTTCGTACTCATAAGTATTTCAATCACAAAATATATTTTGTTTTGGAAAAACATATTTTCAAATACCAGGATAAAATATTAAAGAAAGTTTAATATATAAGATAAAGCAAACAAGTAAGAATAATTTCAAATTAAAAGGAAATAATTCTTCTAGAGTTATAACGTGAATAAAAGACTTTAATTTTGAAATTATGCACATCAAAATTTATTAATTTTGCAGAATAAAACTTATATTCACTTATAAATTTAGGTTTTTGTTTAAAAAAGTTAAAAAAAAATATTTTCTTGTTGCAAATTTAAATGACTGAAAACCGGTTAACTGGTTTTTTCAATAGTTTAAACCGGTTAACCGGTTCTTTCAAGAGTCTAAAACCGGGCAACCGGTTTTTTTTTCTAAAATTAGATTTTTCGGTTAAACCTAAAGCCGGTTTTCTAAAAAAGTTTTTTTTTTTTTTTTGGATACTCTACCTGGAAAACATACGTTATTGCTGACATTTCTAATGTTCCAAGGTACAAGTTTTTTATACCGAATAATCAAGAAAATGGTCCTGAATAGTATTGAACTAAAAACAGTAGAAATTTACAAAATAATTTATCGTATAACAAGTTTACTCAATATGCGACAAAATATGTGATTGTTTTGCTTCTTTAGTCTGAATAAACTCAAAAATCATAACAAAGAGTGACATAAAAAGACATTGATGACACTCGTGGAATGTAACAGTGTTTTTAACATTTTCTAGCCAAATTTAGAATTTAGTCGTTACAGTAGAAGTACCCAGAATTGGGAATGTTATTTTAGTCCCATAGAGTATTAGTTATTTAAATTACCCAGAATTTTTCCAATTATAAAGAAATTGGATACAAGTTAAAAGCGAATTTGTGAATGCTCCAGAAGTGCTCAATTCAGTTAATTTCTAATTCTTATAGAGAGATACCGAGAAAATTTTCGTAAAAGTACTTAATAACTATATAAAATGATATATCAGAAAAATGTGGAGAAGAAATGCTACAAGTAGTTGATTTACTTTTAATCCTAACTTACTCCGTTCATCTTCTATTAAATAGAAACTTGTTATATTTTATTTGAACGCACGCCTTATGTAGTTATGTAAAAATATTCATCCAAAAATTATCTCTATAAAAAGAAAGAACATATGCTTATTAAAAACAAAAAAGTAATTATTTTGGAATAATAAAACGACTTCTTGTTGAGTGGTCATTTTTTGGGGATTTTTTAATTTTGGGGTTGGCTAAAAAAAGTATCTGGCAGCCTTGCTTGAAAACCAAAAATTTCATACTCTTTCTGGAGTCCTTTAACAATAACCCTGATAGATATTTGGGAAATTTCCTTAATTTTTCTACGTTCTACTCTGTAGAATATTTTATGCAGATGGCTTCTATTAATTTTAATCTCAAAATTTTCGTCATTTTTGGAGCGATTAAATACGCTATAAGCATTTGCCTTAATAAGGAACACACCTTTTGCGATTTGAGGGTTCTTTCACTTGACATTTATTATTTTATATATATTATAGACTAGAACTAGGGTTTAGAGTCTGGGAATTTCAAAATACTCTTGGGAATTCCCGGGAATTTTTTTTTAAATTTCCCGGGAAAACGAGAAATTAAATATTCTCGTACTTTTAAAATTCTATATCATACATTTTGCTATTTTTAACACATTATATCAGCGAAAGATTGACGTTACTCTAAACATTGTACTTGCAAGAGTTTAACGCTCATAATACATCTATAACGTTATTTGAGAGGAACTTTAATTTTGCATGAATTAGGTTTCTGACTATTGAATTATGTTTTTTTTCTCTCAGATATCTATGTATTTGTTTATCTGTGGCAGGGGTTTTCATAAGCTGTCTTTTTTACGACTTTTTTGAGTAACAAATTAGTTGCATACCATTCAAAATTACACTTTTGAAATATGATAATTTTAGCGTTTTTCTCAAAATATATTGAACATAGTCGAAGTTGAAGTTCATGTTTGAATTCCTAATTTGATATCAAATGTTATTCTTAAACAAACTTAAAAAAACAGAGAATTAATTTTCTTTAAAAATTATTGAATCTACATATCAGCTTAAAATTTTTTGTGTTTTACATTCCACAAATGTATTTAAAAATAGAAAAAACCTTCAAATTTTAGTGAGAATTTAAACGAAAGCGTTCCTGTACTAAGAATTTATGTGTATTTTGTTGTTTTTCTCACAGTTTCTGACTAATTCTGAATAAAACCTGTACATTTTACGAGTACTGGAACAGAGCTATAAAAAATTAAGTTTTTCTAAAACAAATTGCTTGGCATCAATTTAAGACCAATATTTCTTATTAATCGGACATCAGATAAAAAGTTGTAATGAATTAAAATTAGAACGACGACAGATCTAAGCTATTTCGAATTTAAAAATTTTGTATAAAACTTTATTTATTTTTTTATTTCATTTCAAAATTTATCCAAATCAGAATAAGTCTGGTTCCAGATTTGAAGTACAATATTTGTTTCGAAATTTCGTCATTAACCATGTCATATATCATATAGATATTAAAATTGGCGTATTTGAGATTTCTTCGATTTCTACGTTAGTTAAATTGTTGAGGAATTTCGTAGAAATCTGAGCGAAAGAGTATTGTATGAATGATTTTTATAACTCGTCAAATACACTACTTGACATTAAAATTTTTGAAAAAAATTTAAAGTTAATAGAAACAAAAACATCAATAATCCTTCGATTGTTAAGTATACAGGAAGAAATAAATAAATGTATTTACAAACAAAAGGTTTTCGCTACTCTTCTATAATGTTCGAACGGACCCCTTGTGTGTCACTGACCCCTTTTAAGAACCGTTGATCTATGGTTTAACGAATTTACTTACAAGTTGTTTCACATGAAATTTTAAATCAACTTTATTTTGCTCATGATAAACTTTGAGCTCTACGAGTTCATTCTCGAAACGCTTTCGATAATTGTTCTCGAACGTTTTGTTAGAGAAATGTTCGCGAATTATTTGAAGGAGATATCACTATCAAAGTTTATGTTGTGGTCGAAAAACATTGCAAAGTTCAAAGAATTGTTTCAAATAGCAACAAAAACGCCTATTTAAAAACAGTTTCTTGGCAGGTAAATTAAAATGTATGTGTAGTTTTTGTTGTTCCTCTTTCGTAATTACATTCATACTTTTTTTTGGTAAAACCCGTTAAAGAAATATACATAAAACAAAATTTAACAAAAATTTTTGGCAATGTTATAAAATATTTACTAATTTTGTAAAATAAAATTGAAAAAATAAATTTTTGTTCATTGCACACTGATAAAAAATCCAATTTTTGCAGAAATTCCAAAATAAAAATTTAAAAAATTGTATAAAGTAAATGTATTTTATAAATTATAACAGACCAAGTAATTAAAAATATGTATTATGGTTGGTAGTTTAATATTATGTTTAACATTTTCATTTAAATTGAGTTTTAATTAAATTTAAAAGCTTTATAGATTTATTTACTGATCAATAAAAATATGAAAACTTGCAAATTAATTAAAATAAACCCAAAAGCGAAAAATTAAATAACATATTTAAAACAAGTAAGAAAGATATAGTCAGTCAAGCCCTACCGACATAATTGTGCATATCCATCAAAATTCGTGGAGGGGTGATTCCCGAAAGTGGGCTTATATGGGAGCTATGGTAAATTATGGAGCCATCCTCATAAAATTTGTCACTATGATTTCTACTTACATAAAACTTATTTGTGTCGAATACAAACCGGATACTAACCTGTGTATGTGATTTATACACGTTAAAGTGATTTTCGGAAGAGGGTTTTATATGGGAGTTACGGTCAATTATGGACCGATCTTCATGAAATTTGGCATATAGATTGAAACTTATACAAAACTTCCTTACACCGAATTTCATTAAAATATTGCTATATTTAAAGTATTTATGATCGTTAAACCCCTATTCCGAGAGGACATTTGTTATTAGTTTTCCAAGAATTGGTTTTAAACTCCAAATAAATTCATCGTGAAATGAATCATATGTGTGTGTATTTTTTTTTTAACGTCAGATGAATCCAGTATATCATCCAGCCGTGGAAATAAAGAATATTTTGGTAGAGGGGATTTATGTCGTCTTTTCCATATAGAAATTTTGCACATAAAATCAACTGAATCAAATTAAGTTAATTTATTTACTTATCTGCCTTGTAGTTTAATGTTAAGATTGCTTAACGCCACGAAAAATTTTGATATATAAGCAAAGTAATATATAAAAATTGTTTTCCGTAAATTTTTTATAAAGACCTTCATTTTGTATAAAACGTCTATTTCAGTCTTTAAATCGTATAATCGAAATCCAACAGGTTTCAAATGGTGTTGTTTAGTTTATCTGTTGTGAGATGTCAAAACAGTGGAAAAAAATCGAAATTTTTTTGAAATCTACTTCTATCTTCATTTAAACCTTCTAAAAATAAAACTTTTATGATAGAACCGTAGGTATTTTTTATCCAAAAGTCGGTTCTTATTTCTGAATATTGTGTGTAAATATTTTTAAATATATTTTTTTTAAATTTTAAAATTTGGGATATTTTTCATATTTGATGGACCAGGTCTTTTATACTGGGCGGTATTAGACTTAAAAGGTACGCATTCTTAGCTTACATTTAAAAAATAATAATAAAAAGCTGCGCATATTTTGCGCCCTTTTAAGATTTTTCACCTTAATTTTTCACCTAAATTCAAGTCTTCTGAAGGCAATTATTTAGCAAACACTGTTTCAAAGAAAATATGAAACTTTGATTTTAATTCCCTATAGATTTATTCTTTGGGTATTAAATATATATTTTGCAAACTAGCATAGTGATTGGGTATCGCGAAACCGCTCTGGATCTAAAATTTGAAAATGCATTTATATTGGAAATTTTGCCCTTTTTAAAGTTTCTTCAAAAATATACTTATTAGATGCTAATTTTTGCATTTTATTATAGTAGAATCTTAATCAACACATTATCTATAAGTAAACAGAAAAAATATAAAAATCGATTAAAAATGGTAAAGTTATTACAAAGTCCCCCAACCATTAATGTGTCTCAGACCACTTGTGTGGGAAATGTGCAAAAAAAATCGTTCGAAATATTTAAATAAAGTAATATTTTTATTTCTTATTGACAGTTATTGAAAAAAAAATTATTTGAAAATTTTCTTTTTTTTAATTACATTCACACATTTCAGAAATTTATAAGCTTAGATGTCTTGTATGTCTTATATGGGTGCTAGGGCCAATAGTGGACCAATCCGTTTTATATTTTGCAATAAGAACATTTGAAAAATTTATTTTTTTGGCAATATTCATCTATCCATATGGAAAAGTAATTAAGGCCATAATTTGCGGGGATTTTATCAAATTCACCGCAATGAGTGACTAAATCAATATAAATTGATTGCTTTAGAGAACTTAAATATATCCAAAATTTTCAATATCTTTTTTTTTGTGCAAAAAGATGACGAAATTTTATACTTTTCTCCTTTTATGAACTTTATACTGAAAAATAGTTTTATTAAAATTTTCATCGCTTTTAAAGTATTTTAAACACATTTTTACATCATAACATCTCTAAATGAGGATCTTTTTGAGACATATTTTGATATAAATTTGGAAACACTGCTTTTTCCAGGATGTACCATACTCGCGATTCTCAATTGCCCTACCAGCGACTGAAGGTTAATTTTAGAAAATTTTTAATATACCCTTCAGGAGCGGAGATATTCGTACTCAAAATAGGGTACCTCTGATATAGAAAAATTTAATCGCTCTTGATAATACATATGAAAAAAATGCCTGCATGCTTTTTATTTCTTTTAGTTTTCAAGTTATTTGAAATTTCAACTATCTTAATTTTACAAAATCTTTTTCCAATACTTTTGTCCGATTTTGTATATTTCTTACCAAATTAGGTAAGGAACAAAATTATCTATTGAATAAAATCTTTTAAATCTTTTCTGAGTCTAAAAATAAGCCATTTAGAAATTGAAAATTGCAAAAATTATGATTTTTTGGTCGAAAAGGTGTCTACACTCTTTTTATTTATAATAATATTTTATTTAAGAACATATAATAATTTAACACATTTCTGAAAGGTATCTTCACAGAAATAGTTCTAGAATTAAAAACAAGTCCAACCACCCAACAGAACTATGTACCGAATTTGACCTATTTTAAATCCAAATTTTTACTTTAGCCTATTTGTTATAAAATCCCAAAGGCTAGTCCTACAAGCCAAATGCACTTTCGAAATCTTTTATGTATTCCAAAGACTTTGGCAATAGCTTTTCCAAACCAGCTATAAATGTTGACTTTATAGGCAATATTCAAAAAACTTCCATTTTTGAGATTTTCGTCGGTTTTTCTGGGAATTATGGGATTCCTTTACAAGAATCTTAAATTTGTTTACACTTTACCATTTCACATGATAACGAGAATAATCGTCGAAAATTTCA
Organism: Protocalliphora azurea; assembly: GCA_932274085.1. Lineage (NCBI taxonomy): Eukaryota > Metazoa > Arthropoda > Insecta > Diptera > Calliphoridae > Protocalliphora > Protocalliphora azurea. The sequence goes on from OW026519.1 coordinate 77,081,476, forward strand.
AACCAGGATTTTATTAGAAATCAAATATTTATAGTTTCTCCAAAAACTAATTTTTTACAAAAATTTTACTTTAAATCCAAAAATCAGAAAAACTATGGCCTTAATTTTTTTCAAATAAACTTCTCTGCCTAGCTGATGTAATTCTTAATTATATACAAAAAGAATGAAGTCAACATTTTTTATAAAACGAAAACTTACAAAATGTTAAAACTTAAAAAAAAAAACTTAAGACATATGATATTTAATATTTTCGTTGTATGGGGGTACCATTTCCCCTGTTACTCCCCATAAACAAAGTAGCCTATTATACTTTCAAGTATTACAGAATGACACTCTGGAAACTTCAAGAAAATCGGTTTAGCTTTCTATAAAGCCCAAGCAAACAAGTCAACAAACAACCACAGATTAATATATATATATATATATATATATATATATATATATATATATATATATATATATATATAGATAGATAGATAGATAGAAGATAGATATTAATTAGACAAATTTAGTAATAAATTTTTAGCAAAAATCTAGTTAAATCTGAAACAACATCCTTTACTGAGATTCAATATTAATTTGTCATTCAAAAACCATGTTCACATTCGTAAGCAGACAACATTAAGAAAAAAAGTTAAACTGCCGATTACTGGTACTCTTATATATTTCACAATTTTTTGTTAAAACAAATTACATAATTTGGATAACAATTCCAAAATTATATGATTTTCCATTGATTGTGGCAACTATTTTTTCATTTGTTTACAAAAATATATATTTCAAAAAACCTTTTACACTTCAAAAAATTTTCTTTGATAGAGAACGGTTTTACCATGTTTCTTTATATCATGGTTTTAATATTAGATAATCGATAGATAACCTTTCGTGATACGTTGAAAATAGTGTTTTTCTATACCCGGTATTTTTTTATTCCTGGGAAATCGGAATTGAATTTTAAATTTCCCAGAGTCCCGGGAATTTCCGCCAAGAATAAATAAGTTAAAATTTTTAAATATTTATAAAATAATTCAGTTAAATAAGGGGTAAAAAACATTAAAATAAACTAATTAATTATTTTAAAATAGAATAAAATAAACTAAATGAACATCATTTTTAAAATATAAACATATTGAAAATTAAAGGAATTTTCTTTGGTCGTGAATGGGTTAAAAGTGTGACATGGTGGAAATGTTTCATTTAAGTTTTTAAACTATGTATATCTAGTCTAAGAAATAATAATTTCGGTGAATTATTCGCAATATAACTTTTTTATGCTCTTTTATTGACCTGTGTAATTAGTAACTTTCATTAAAATTTTTATTTTATTTTTACGGAAGGAAGGAAGCTTTATTAACTCCTAGTCTACACGTAGACATTTTTATGTTTGCAATTGTCAAATTCTATCTCTCTCTTTAAAATGTTACGTGTGAACCAAACACAAAGTTGAGCAATAAGCTGTCAAATTTATTGTTCTTAATTTTGTTTTAAAAAGAAAAATAAAAAATAAAAATACAAAAAAAAAAATTAAAATTTTCAATAAAAAAGGAAATTTAACATCTAAATTTCTCAATGTATGTTTTCTCCACCCTTTACACAAATGAGATTTCGATTTGAACAAAATCTATAGCTCTTCTATATTTTACTTGTAAGTAGCAAGTGGGGTATCATATACCCCACACCTTTGTGTATATTCATAAAAATTCGTGGAGGTGTCTTATATTAGACATGTGGACAATTGTGGACCGATACTTTTACTAAGTGTAAAATAAAATATATGAATATAGAATATTATGTTAATACTAACATTTATATGAATTAATGCACTATAGGGTGACACCCGAAAGTTGGCTTATATGGGAGCTATGGTAAACTATGGAGCGATCCTCATAAAATTTGGCAATGTTTTTTCTACTTACATAAAACTTATTTATGTCGAATATAAACTTGATAATAATATGTGTATGTGATTTATGCACTTGATAACACTGTGCGACAAATGGTAGGGGTCAGTGATCGGGTAGGGTTCAAACTACCGGGGAAAGTTATATCGGTAAAATAGAAGTTATACGTGTCCCGGCGTTTCGCTGGGTCACGTCTAGGAATCGAGATATATCGATTTGAAGTTAGTAACTATAATATAGGGGAAATTGTAATCTGTGGTGGTCTTTTTTTTTCTTTTTTTTGACCAGTCCGATTTTGCTGAAACAAATTTAAAAAAATTAGGAATTACAATTCCTTTAATCTGTTCATACAACGTTTCGCTACATAAGCAACAATTTCGCAGTTATAAATAAATGTATGAAAAAAAAGTGCCAAGTCCTATTACTTTCACGTAAAGTCACATAACCTTTAAACAAAATGAGACATAGATCAGTCAGTTAACTTCATTTTTGTGACTTACCCTCAGGGGAAACTCCCATTGTATATTCTTCTTCATCTTCATTGTCGGGATCGTACGTCTTTTGCGACCACCAACAAATTTAAGCCACCAGTGAATCGAGCCTTTTGCCTTTATGTCGCGTTTCCATTGGCATTGCCACTTGATGGAAGTGCTCGCCATGTTCATCCGACTCTGAGGCTAGCTGCTTGCTGAAGTATTCGAGATGGTGATGCAAGAAGTGAATTTTGAGGGACATATTCACTCCAATTTTCTGGAAGTAGTGCAACATTTTGGTCATAAGAGCGGGGTTATTGTGTGCTCGCATACTTCCCAAAAAATATCGTATGACTTTCTTCACTGCCCTCCACGCAAAGTAATCATTACCGTCTAAAGCACCTTTACATTCCTTTGATTTCATGAGCTTTCGTATATCCGGCCCATTCAGAACACCTTCCTTCAATTTTGCTTCGCTGATTCGTGGGAAAATATTTTTCTAACAATCAAGAATTTTCGGTTGCTTCACAATGGCCTTGATGAAATTTTTTACGATTCCCAGTTTGATATGGAGAGGAGGCATGAGGACGTTTTCCATTGGCACCAGTGGATCATTTACGCAGTTGTGTCCTTTCTCCGTTGGATCTCTAGCAAGCCACTCATGCGTTTCCTATTGGTTTCCTTTACATCGGGTATCCCAAAGACACAAGAAACAAATGTTTTTCGTATAGCCTCCTTGGAGACCTCTTAGCATCGCCACGACTTTCAGATCACAACTGATCCGCCACATGTGATCAGTGTAGCAAACTTTATCCAAAATTATTTTCATGGAATCGTATGTTTCGCTCATGTCTGTGCTATAGCCAATGGGAATGCTTGGTTTTTTATTATATTTATGTAGCAAACCGACTTTCAGGCTTGATTTCGAAGAATCGATGAACATTCGCCAATCAGCTGCGACATAATTAATGGCCATCGCCTCCATCAGTCCATTTATATCGTGGCAGTAAACAAATGTGTTCCCTTCGTTGAGTGTGTAGTACCGTTGGAATAGCAATTGTCGTCTTCGATATCCGGTGACTTTGACATTAGGCTCCAAATTGTTGCCTTCTTTCAAAAGCTGGGCAAGTTTTTCTGCTTCACGTTGAGAAAGGTTTAATTCTGCAACAACCTTGTCTATTCTTGCTTGTGATATTGGAATTATATTGTTCGATGCGCCGGCTTCTGGTTTATAGGTGAAATCCGATTGATCCATTGTTTCAATAGAAAAAGAAGTTTCTCTGTCAGGACTTGGAAGCGGTGGAATTGGTATTTCATCCGAATGCGGTAGAGGTATTTGTGCACTTTTAACAGATATGTAAACTCTTCGTTTAAAGCCTTTACGATTTACTCCACATATTTTGTTTGCGCAAGCGTAACAGTTGTCGTTGTGCTCTCCTGGATCATTACAAATCATTGGTACACCAAAAAGAAGTGAACTGCGTTTCCCTTGGATGCACATGTTAAGACCATTGTAGCACGTTTTACAAATTTTGTCTGGGACCCACGAAACGCCGCGAATTATTTCGCAATCAAAATAAAGTTTAAAAGCGCGCTCCACTTGCTCAGTGAGTAATGCAGCATTTGTTGAAAAAGCTCTTTTGCCACAAACGTAATAAAATAAATTGATATTTTCTGGACAATTTGCACTCATTTCGGTTTTATACTTTTATTACTTTTTCGTCACTTTAAAAAAACCTTACTTTACGCATTCGGAGACACTTGTTGAATGACAAAAATCGATCAGTGAACACCTATAAATACTACGTAAGTTTCAATATTTTACTGAGAAGTACTTATGAATTCGCGCATCTTTTAAGGGTGGCTATAAACCTGATTCGTGTGCGTTTTAAATTTTTCGAAACGTTCTAAAACATGACCACTCATAAATGTGGGTGCAATTTGTGTAAAAAAATCATGCAGGTAGCCAACGGAAAAAACCCAAATAATTAAAAAAAGTGCACTTTCCCTTTTTCCTTTTAATTGTCCACGCACATTTATGACCGTTTTTTAGTTTGTTACCGCTACCATAAAAATCAAATAACCTTTTGTTTATTACTTTTTTTTTAATTCTGACAATCATACAAAAGTCATCAATGTTTTTTCCAAGGAATTTTGAGTATATCTCGAGCAAATTTTTGAAATTCATACCTTCACTTAATTGTGAATAAAAACGAAACGCGTCCATCGATTTTCATGATCTATGTCTTATTTTGTTTAAAGGTTATGTGACTTTACGTGAGAGTAATAGGACTTGACACTTTTTTCACCGTTTTGGATTTTTTATGAATTAAAAATAAAAAAATTCAATTTTTTAGGCAAAAAATAGTTTTTTTCTTCATACGTTTATTTATAACTACGAAACTGTTGCTTATGTAGCGAAACGTTGTATGAACTGATTAAAGGAATTGTAATTCCTAATTTTTTTAAATTTGTTTCAGCAAAATCGGACTGGTGGTTCTCGAGTTATGTTAAAAAAAAGACCACCAAAGGTCACAATTTCCCCTATATGATAGTTACTAACTTCAAATCGATATATCTCGATTCCTAGACATGACCCAGCGAAACGCCGGGACACGTATAACTTCTTTTTAATCGATATAACATTTCCCGTTGGTTTTATCCCATCCCGATTTTGACTGTCGCATAGTGTAATTGTTAAAAATACCAAATTTTAGTTGCAGTTTCAATTTTTTGAAAAAGTGCTAAAAATGCCGAAAAGCGCTAGAAAAAGTGCCAGGTGCTACATTAATTTTTTTCATACTAAATGAGTTCAAAAACTGCTATATTTAGCACTAAAAGTGCTAATTTAGCAACACTGCTCCTTACACAAATTGTCTGTGGAATGGTCTTTGAAATTCGTAATAACTTCAACATTTGTTAACCGATTTTTCTTTTAATGTCTTGTTTGATAGATAATTATGTTTAGAATACAATTTTTAACACCTAATTATAACACAAAGTATTTAATAGATAACCCGATGCGGCACGATTTTCTAATCCGATTTCGCTAATATTTCACACAATATACATATTTCTACAACCCAATAAACGATTCTAGAGAGAGTTACGGTCAAAATACAAAAATCGTTAGTAGTAGGGAAATGGGAAGGCAATAGTTGTTTTTGTTTTTAATGAGGAGGAAGAGGAATTTTGAAGAGCAAATTGTTTGTATGAAATTGAAAACCAATGAATTTGTTTTTGTAATTTTTTCTTGTGAGTGCATTAATAGGAGTAAAAATTGTTTTGCATTTTATGAAATTGAAAACCAATGTATGTATGTATGTATGTATGTATATATGTATGTATGTATTTATGTAATTATGTTAAAAGTACATACAAACAATTTAACAGGGGAGACAATTTTTATTTATTTTTTTTTTTGCACTTTTAATTGTGATGAAATTAAAAACTGATGACTTGTATAAATAGCGTTTGAGTATTTTTGGTTTATTCATCTACATATTTTTATATGGTTATTTTTGTTTTTGTAAAGTGGAAACTTGAGAATTGTTTTGTTTATATGGAAAAAAATAACTTTGTGTAAGGTTCTTTGACATTAATGAAGATATATTTTATGTTGTTGAGTATGGTCATGATTAATATTAAATATTCTAATAACAAATTAAGGGGAGTATTTTTTATTCACATTAAACATTTTTCATATCTAGAATATGTTTAAAATTTATTTATGGCTCAATATTTATGTATTTATAATATTTTCTCAATTTGAAATATTAAGAGATATACCCAAATTACTCTTCTTTGGAAATAAATTATATTAGATATAAATATAATTGTCTGAAGTAAAATTATTTCAATCAGTTAATAAACTTTTTAAAAGGCGGAACAAAAATGAAATCAAATAAGATTACAAATGCTGATATTGTTGCGGCTTTCAATAAATTAAAAACAAGACCATATCTAGCAGCAAAGGATTTACTACCATTAAAGCCATATAAGGTATTAAGTATGTTCCGCCATAAGAATAAATATGGAAATGTGGTGATGGCAGAGCTTGGAGAGGGAATGTTATATCTTCCCAAACGATATAATAATTTGGAAGATAAAGTAATAGATGGAGTTAATAATGAACAGTTTACTTTAAGGAGGAAGTTAGATAATGGTTTATATGTTTTGGAATTGGAAGAGGTAGTCAGCGAAAACTCCGCTGGAGAAGACGAAGAGGGAGAGTTTTTCATCCCAAATTCTCAACCATATTTCAGTTGGGAAAATAGTAAAATTCCAAGAAATTCTTAATAAAGAAAATTTGTTAATTAGAATATAAGTATCATGATTTTTAAAAACTAACTAATTGTAAAAAGAAAGCTTTATAATAAGGATGTTACATATAAAAATTCAAAAATTTCTTCAAAATTTTGATGGTTTAATTTTTCTTAAACATCAAAACACACTGGAAGAGTATTTGGCACTTATTAATAAAACTGGGAATTATAATGAAGAACCTATATCATCTAAATATAGATTACACTTCAAAAACTGTTCATGGTCGGATGATAAAGCAAACATTGGTCCTGATACTTGTAACTGTAGAAAGCATATACAACTTATAAACAAAATAGAGGATTTTATAAAAAGATATTATTTATTATCTAAACGTCTAAAATAAGTAAATAGGGAAAATATTTTTAATTTCAAATATGTTAATTTAAAAAAATAATAATAAATAAAAAATAATACAACTTTAAAAAAATGTTTGTTTTTTTTACAATAACTTCTTGCAATTTTGAACTTGGTAAGGGTCTTATGAATTTTGAATTTTAGAAATAATTTTAGTAAATAATAGACTATCTATCAAGAACAACATATTCAGAATAATGAATACATCCAACAACACTAAAATTGAATCAAATTATATTTCAAACAAGGGTCAAATTGAAATTCAAGAAATCTTAATACTGCCGCCTATAGACATACCACTATTCCTCGCATTGCATGATGGTCGTGATAAAATTCTCCTGGAAGTTTTACTAAATGTGGAAAAAGAACTTGGAATAAAAACAAAATAATATATATTTTTCTTATTTATTTATTTATTTATTTATTTTTATTTTCTATAAAAACAAATAAAAGTATTTAAATAAACTTAAAACTAACATATCATTTTCATGTAAATTAAAATAATTAAAAATATTTAAAATTTTATTAAAAGTAAAATTTTTACATCTTAAATAAATAAAAATGCAACAATAAACACCACAAAACATTGATGATTCACTTTGATTTCGCATTTTATTGTAGACAAATGTTTTGTAATTTCGGTTTAGAAATGAAATAAATGGTTTTATTGGAGGTTGACCTGCAGAGCAAAAAAATTCTGCTGGTTTATTTTCAGGGAAATAAAAAGCGACCCAATGCTGTCCAGGCTTATAAGATTGATCAGTGTTGGCTATGTAAAATGATGGTTTTGTAACAGGTGTCTTGGGTAATTTATTGCTTGCAAAAACTCCTTTAAATTTATATTTTGTATAATTATTTGAATTTAAAGTATTTATAATATTTATTGAATTCATAGCGTTTTAATTATAGTGCGAGACTTATCAATTTCTATTATACTGTCTGTTATGGGTTTCCCGAAACTTCCTTCTATTCGAATAGTTCCTTGATTTATTAAATTTCCACAATTAGAATTATTATTGTGATCTGGTGTTAAATCAAAAGCTAGTAAAAAAAAATCCGCTATCAAAAAGTTCCTTTGTAATTTGATGACCTTTATCAAAATGATGGATTCCGGTACCTTTAAATAGGGTTTGATAACCACGAGTGCTTAATATTCCTCCATTGTTGTAGTTAAATTCTATTGGCTGTGCTGGAAATTGTACTCCATTAACAACCAAATTAAATCTTTGTAAATTAAAATGTTGAAAGTTGTATGGATTTTCTTTTCTATCTCCAGTATAAGCTTTGTTCGACACCATTCCAAAAATTAAGAAATTTGGTAATTGTCCAAGTATAACATTATCTAGAGATAATGAATGGTTTCCTGGATGTATAGTGAAGGTCTTAATTTCTATTCTCTTATATGGATAAATTGCATTTTTGCTTTGTAATACATTATGATGTGCCATTAATATACTACTATTGATAGTAAGATGATTTATATATAAATTAGCTTCATGTATTCTTAGATAAGATTCATTTTTATCCCCACTTTCTAAAATATAAAATTCTGGTTTCTCCAAATTTAATGTGACCTTAAGATCAACATTATTAAGCAAGTACTTTTGTTGATTAAATACATCTACATGAAGTTTTCCGAAAAGCTCCACCTTTTTCCCATCCTTAAATAATTTTTTTCTTTTATCTAAACCGGGATTTTCTTTATCGATTAATGAATTAATTTTATTCACATCAGTAGCCCAACCACACGATTCAAGATGGGTAGATCTAGCATCATTTCCATAATTGAGTAATGTTTCCATATATGCTCTATAGTGATAGTTGTTGTCAGGTTGAGATACACTTTTATTATTAAAATGAACTGTACAGTTCCTAAATATGGAATGCAACAAGTTATTAACAACTCCTCCAGTTCCTTTGAATTCAAGCACTAGTCTAAGATAAATACTATTAAGATCTCTATATGTTTCACCATTCCCCAATGATACAAATTCAATTGTACTAGAGTTATCCAATGAAGCAATTGGATTATAACATATTTCTTCTGTTTGGGGAGATTCAAATAAATCCAATTCACTTTTCATACATTCTATATATCCCGACATTTTAAATTTCCAAAAATATCGTTAAAGTTCTTTCCTCTACAACGTTTGGATTTATTATGCGGTTTTTGTTTTAAGCGTTTAAGTTTTATATGCTTCCCTTTACCTTTCTGCATTGTTTTTATTTTTTCAATAGTAGCTTCTTTGATATTATTCATAATTTTTCTCCCTTGATTAAATAGAATATCTTTCACAGGTTTTGTTCCGATTTCCTCCAAAATTTCTTTTCCAATGTCTAATGACTTATTTTTTAAATAATTTAATCCTGTTCTCAAGAATGGTTTCAGGTGTGAAAACAAAGATGAAAACAGTGATCCAATACCACGTTCATATTGCACAAACCTTGGTGTATGATATATTTCACCAATATTTTGAACATTATTTCCAGACTGATTATTATTATTTTCAAACATTTAGTTTTTTTATTACCTACATGTCGTGGTTTAATTATATCAGTGTAAATAAATACAATTTCATTTATATCTGGTGAAAAGACTTTAGTGAAATAATTTGTCATATTATCTGAAAATTTGGTTAAAGATTTGTGCAGAATGTGGTTTGTTGATGTTAAAATGGAATCCTTTCAACGTTTAATTCATCTCTACTAGTATAAGAATCAAATTCGTTGACTTTCTTTTCTGTTGCTAAATTTGTTTGTGAGGTATCATTCTTTAACTTATTTAAAGGATCTGATTTTTTATCACTTAAATCTTTTTTTTCTGTGGATACATTACTTTTTAGAGTATCACATAATTTATTCAAAAGTTTTGTTTTATTATTCAGATTGGGGTTTGTTATCATAAAATCATTAGAGCTTTCTAAAAGTTCGTGAAATTTTAACTTAATGTCTTCATATTGATTATTTGCACTATGCTTCAATATTTTTGTTTTTCCATATACTATAGCTTGTGTGTCGACATTTGAAATTGTATTTCGTTTTCTACGTTTGGCAATGTTTTGATTATTTCTTTCCAGTAATGAAAATGAAATATCTGATAATCCAACTACCCAGTGATCATCCAAATTTAGAGATTGTGTTAGCAAATTTGTAAAAGTGTTTGGAGTATTTTTATAAATATCCATTGAATTATTACTTAATAAAGTAACATAAATATTTTCTTCTTGTATACTTGAAGCCATCTTTAAAAAGAATGATCAATATAGTATGTTGTTTGTTATACATATATTATTTACTAATATCGTTCTGATGAATCCATGAATTATATTCTTTTCCGAAACCAAGCCATTTTACCAATAGTTTTTCTCCTTTTCGCTTTAAAATTTTTTCTACCAAAAAAATGTTTGGGGCTTTTGTTTTTAACAATTCTTCTTCATAAAATCCACCTTTAATTATATTTCCATTAAAATCTGCAAGTTGATATGTTATAGGATTGGTTACGTAAATTTTGTTTATCTTAAAAACCTCTGTAGACCAATTTGGTGTATATCCTTTCTCAAATTGATTTTTATATTTACTAATGCGAACTAAATCATTTAATTTATATTTTCCTCCTTTGAAAACCTTCAAATTACTGTATACAATATTAAGAAGTTTCTGTTCATTTTTCTTATTAACTGAATTGGGTGTTGTTTTTATAGAACGATGATATGAAGAATTATATTCTTTCAACAATTTATTTAATATATCTATCCATTTATAATTTCCCTGCATACTAAATTGTTTCCACATTTTATTTTTTAAAGTTCTATTAAAACGTTCAACTATTGATGCCTTCATACTTGAAAAAGTGTTGTAATGGTTAATTTGATATTCTTTCATAAGAGTTTTAAAGTAGATATTATAAAATTCTTTTCCTTGATCAGAATGGATATTTTTGGGAGATTTTCCTTTGTTTAATTTTATAATACGTTTTAATGCTTTCGAAATTTCTTTTTATTTTTTTATTTTTCAAATAATGGAACACAAAGAATATTGTCAAAGGATGAAAATCACAAAAATTTGAAGCAATCAACTTTACCATATCAATATTCTCCTCGACTAACTAGAAATCGTAAAAAGTTAGATTACGAAATAGAAAATGTACATATATTTATTATTGTTTCATTGTGATAACATAAATATCAGTGTCATTTTCATTAAAAAATATATTTTTATAATATCTTAAGGAGTTAACTCTATTCAATAGAAATATATACATTTGAAGTTCTACTTATGTAAACTATAAATAAAATTAAAAAATATGAAAGTATTTAAATTATTAAATGTACAACTTAAACATCTACATTCATTAAATATTCATCATCTGATGAATCTTTTAAAAATTCTATATACTATTCAAGAAAATATCGTCATCTATCTCTGTAAAAAAGTTATCAAAGTCACTTTGAAGTCTAAAATGTCCTCGCGCATAAGTATTTATTTGGTCAGAAGCAATAATTCTTTTATCATCCGCATAACTCAAAACAACTTTATGTAATTTTTGTGTGTACAACTGATGATACTTCGATCTAAATGTATGCATTGTATCAGAAATTATTTTTCTTTCAAATAATGACCTTTTGTAGTCTATTATTGATAAATTTTGTATACATGATTTTTTAACTCCTTTAGATTTCTTTACTTCCTCCATGTCAACCGTTTTGAATGAATACATTTTTGATCGAAATTCTTTCATAATTTTTCCGCTATTCTCATCTTTCATCATGCCTAGAACTTTCTTATTTAATATTGGGAGTTTAAATATGTTATTGGGATGATACTCTGATGTAGCAAACCTTGAGGCAATATCTTCACGAATATCATTATAAAAATCATCTGTTTTTATAGTGTATATGAATGAGTCTGTATCCATATAATTCAATGTTAAATTAGACTGAAATTTTGGTTTCATGTATTGATAATGAAAATCATACATTTTCCATTTTGAGAGTTCCAGCACAGCAAAGCCTAAATAAATTGGTTTGTTATAAGTTATTTGCATAACCTTTAACTGAACTGCAAACATGTTTTCTGAAAATTGAGTTATACTCGAAAAATTAGGCTTTGAAATTAATGCTCTAGCTCCTAAATGATTACGCCTTGTTGTTTCCCAATCTGTAACAATTTTTATATCTTTGCGTTTATGAACATTTTCCATAGTTTTTCCATACACAGAATTATTTAATAATTAAAAAAAAATCTTTTTCAAAAGCATTTTTTGCTCTTATTCTGTGGTATGTATTCAAATCTATATATGTTTTTAACCATGGAGATTGTCGAAATTTTAATGCTCTGTGTATTTTTTTATATCAGTCCATCCTTTAAACATTGTTTAAGAACTCTATAATGGATCTGATATTTTGTTTTTGGTGTTAGGTCTGCAATCAACTTCCTACATTTAGATTTACCAACAAATTTATTTTCTGGGCAAAAGGGTAAATCATTATGAAATTCATGTAAATAGTGTGGATATTCTAAATCTACCTCCAAAAAATATCCAATATCAGATGTATCCGATATTGTAGTTACATCAATATCTTCTAAAGCCGCATCATCATAAATCCACTCGAATTCTCCATATGGGAGATATTCTGACATGGCCCAACCATATAAATTGTTAGCATCTAGATACATTAAATATTCTGAAGGCTTACTACTATCAAAGTCTTCTAAATATTTATTATTTGCTCTAGAATATCTCTTTGAACATTGTACCAGTCCTCCTCTAATACCGTCTTGTATAAAATTATACATATTGACGTCACTTAAAAGTTCTAACCTTATGTTAGTTGTTCTTAACATCGCATCCCACGATAAACCTGGAGCAGTATAATATTGGCATGGGTCAAGTTTGTATATACTTTTACAGATACTTCTAAAATTTTGAAAAATATCTGTTAAGAGGAGAACATCTGTTTTTAAATATAATTTAGTGTAATCTAACAAGTTATTACATTTAAAAGTTGTCCAAACCGATTTAGCATGATCATAAGCTTCATCAGAACAATGCGAATTATTTAAAATATTATAAAATTTTTCTTTAGCAGGAAGATTAGTTTCATTAAAGCGCTCCATCGAATCAATATAAGAATAAGGAAATACTCCTTTTCTTCTGAGTAAATCAAATTGTTGTTTTTGATTATAAATTTTATTTAGAATTTGAAAATCACTGTCATTTAAATTTTTGGCTAGATATTCTAAGCTGGAGGCCATAAAACGAAAAGAGTCTAAAAACCGAATTTCAAATCCCTGATTTTCTTCAACTGTTATAAACTTTGATAACGATATATATAGTTCTTTATTGAGAGGAATTACCTTTATATCTATCTCAAATTGTGAAAGTTCTTTCATAAATAAGTGACAATCATAGGAGGAAAAATTATGAAAGAATACTGGTATGAATTTGGCTATTTTATAATTAATATTACATGAGCTGTGGGCTGCTCCTCTAAATTTGCCAGTTAAATGACAATGATCCCGTACTTTGTCCGCTCCTAAAATTTGCTTACATATGTGACAAATTGTTGAGCGGTTATACAAAATTGTTTCATCATTGGAGAGTGCTGTCTTTGGTACGACCTTATTTAAATAGTTTCCGTAAATTTCTTTTGCGTCATTAATTAAATTTTCTATGAATATTGTAGGAGCATCATTACCAAAATAAATATTAAACTTATCTAAATTATCATTAAAACTACACTTAATATAATAACTAAAAGCACAAGCTATATGTTTTTGTATATTTACTTGCTCGTTATCAATTTTCTCCAAATACGCCTCAAAATCAGCATATATAACGAACGGTACATCTAAATGCTTCTGATAATTTTTAAAATATAAAATGTTATTATCACCCTCTGGCATTTTCGGTACTACTTTTTTGCAGTTAAGATAATGATCTTCCATTATAATCTCAGTTGGAGAGTACTGCAGACATGCGTTGCAAATGAAAACCCGTCCATGGTGGGAAGTTAAACTTGATCTTACTAATCTGAAATATTTGAATAATAATAATTTAATTTATAAAATATGTAGTTAATTTTTATTTAAATTACCTTCCGATATCTTTAATATAAACGTTGTGACACCATTCTTCATCCATAAGAAGAAGAAGATTTATCTTTACTGCAGATGTGAGGTAATATGGTCCAACTATAGTATTACCTTCGCAGCCAAATACATTTATGCTAACATGTTCATTCTTGCTTTCAAATATCTTTATATCTTTTAACTTCATTGGAAATTGAAGTTTTTCAAAATTTAGCACTTCATTTTCCACACATATTTTCTCCTCATATATTTTAATATTTCCAAATCCATTGCAATTCACAAATCCATTTACTTCATTATATAAGAATGAAGCGATGATACACCACTTGAAACAATATTCATCATCATTTGGATAGTTGAAACAGGCATCTTTTTTCTTTATCCAATGTGGTAATGGTATATATTTGGAGCCTCTAATGAATGAAGCCTTATTTATATTTATTTCCAAATGCTTCATTCGTATTAGGGACCATCCACTATCCCTCTCCTGGAATTCTGACATTTTTTTACATATATACGTTTATTGTGCTTTCAAAGATTCTTCAATACTATCACTTATGGTTAAAAGTGACATTTTTGTTCTATGTGTTATGGTGGTTAGCATTATTTCATCTTCTACAATTTTAATATATTCGCACTCCACTTCTAAATTGTATTTCAATGTTATGTTTTTATTTATAGCGTTCTCCAAAATTTCAAAAATATCATGGTTTACATCTTCTAAAAACTCTTGAGGATGCAGAATTTCCTCTTTTTGGTTTCTCAGAATTCTTTCTTTGAAAGCGCTTTTAACACAACTAAATTTATTAGAAGTAGAAGGCTCACTGACATGGGATGTGCTGGCATGAGTCCTTTCATGCTCCTTTAGATGTTTTTCCCTTGAAAACCATTTCCAACATTCCGAACAATGAAGGATCTCATGTCATTCAAGCATTTCTTTTTCCACAAAAATTGATTTGAAATATTTACATTTATAAGAAGGAATATTGTTTAAAATTTACGTGTAATCACTTTTAATTAAGTCAACAGACTAATGAAAAAAAAACATATATTTAAATATTGATTAAAGGTTTGACATTTTTATACACTACGCATACAGATACACACTTATGTATGCATATTCCTACCAAAAATGTTTTTATTTTTTTAACGGAAAAGTATTTTGCTTCGTTAAACACTTAATTCAATTATTAACTTGAAAGAATAATTCTTAATGCATAGGTGTATTAATAAAATAATTTTTAATTAAAAATTACTTCAAACATGGACAGACAGAAGCTTACATGCGAATTTTGTATTAATGAGACCTTTTCCACAAAGTGGAATAAAAAAGGCACTTTATGAGATATCACAATTTTCATAAAGATAAAGCAAAAGACTTTTCACACTATTTGGAGACTGCAGATACTTCAGGGGGCGCAACATTGAATTTAGTTCCGGAGTATAAGGAACAAATGGAGGAAGATGAGAATCTTCAACTGGATGTCAGACCATACTCAGTTCCAGAAGAGTATCAAAAAATAATGCACGAAGACGAGGATCTTCTTCTAAATTTAGATATATAATAAGTTTTAAGAGTAATGTAAATAAAATAATAATAAGCACTATATAAGTTTAATATATTTTTATTAAATAAATAAAAATAAAAAAAAAATAAAAAATAAAAAAACTGTTTTATTTATAAAATTTTAGCTATAACTAAGTTCAAATATTGCAAGCCCATTTGAAGATTGACGACCTTTGTAAATAATAGTCCAGTTTTTATCATTCAATTGCGTTAAATAGGGATCTTCCTTGTTTAAAAATTTCACGAATCGTTGCGGAAGATAAAACCATTTATTGTTATTGAAATATGTGATAACTTTTTATCCATATTGTGTTTCTTTCCACTCAAATTTTAAAATTTTGAATGGCTGATGTAAGGGAATATCATCAATTTTTGCATACTCTGCCTTAAGCTAATTTAATAATTTGTTCATACATCTAAAAAAAAAATAAATAAATATACTTTGAAGTATTCCTCAGATCAAATGGTAATAAATATGATTTGATTCCTCTTTTTATACAAATTTAAAAAATGCTCCTTTATATTTAAATAAGTAAATTGAATACTTTGAGTATTTCTCTTTAATATTTCAAATAGAGGAAATATTAATTTAGCTTTCATATAGAAATATTGAGTTATAAACTAATTATGTAAATAAAATATACTCCCATAGTTTGTTATTAGAATATTCAAATTAATCATTTCAAGTTGAGAAAACATTATAAATACATAAATATTGAGCCTTAAACTAATTTTAAACATATTATAGATATGAAAAATTTTTAATGTGAATAAAAAATACTCCCCTTAATTTGTTATTAGAATATTTAATATTAATCATGACTATACTCAACAACATAAAATATATCTTCACTAATGTCAAAGAACCTTACACAAAGTTATTTTTTTCCATATAAACAAAACAATTCTCAAGTTTCCACTTTACAAAAACAAAAATAACCATATAAAAATATGTAGATGAATAAACCAAAAATACTCAAACGCTATTTATACAAGTCATCAGTTTTTAATTTCATCACAATTAAAAGTGCAAAAAAAAAATAAATAAATAAAAATTGTCTCCCCTGTTAAATTGTTTGTATGTACTTTTAACATAATTACATAAATACATACATACATATATACATACATACATACATACATACATTGGTTTTCAATTTCATAAAATGCAAAACAATTTTTCCTCCTATTAATGCACTCACAAGAAAAAATCACAAAAAATTCAAAATTCCTCTTCCTCCTCATTAAAAACAAAAACAACTATTGCCTTCCCATTTCCCTACTACTATCGTTAAATTTGGTGTAGTCTACTGTAGAAAGTAAATTTGAGTTGTTTGCTCAAATACGCTTGTAAGAACTGCAACACACAATAAATTAAATTCTAAATTATCTAGAGCTGTTCTAAAACGATTATAAATATTATATTATTTATCATAGTTCACTTAATTTTCTTAAGAGCAGTGTATTTGAAAGAAAATTGTCTTATCCAAGAAGAGGAAGAAGAAAAAATAATATATATATATATATATATATATATATATATATATATATATATATATATATATATATATTTAATTTGATCAACAGTTTCGGAGACATTAAAAAAATTTTCTAGAAAATAATAAAATTTCTTACAAAATTTAAAAATTTTTATTTTTCTTCTTCCCCTTCTTGGAACAGCTCTACATAATTTAGAATTTAACTTATATATATATATATAAATATTACCTAGTGTCTACATAAGGCAAATTTTTATGAAAGCAAACGTAAAAATCAGTGCGAATATATACAAGGTAACCTTCGTTACACAGTTGATTATTATTTTGGTTGTTACAGTTGTCAAACTGCATACATAAAAAAACAAAAAGGAATAACCAATATTGTTGGTTTTGTGCAATTGTTGCTACCTTCCATAAATTCGCGTTAAGTTTGTCTTGATAAAAAATTGTCTAATGTAGACACTATATAATAACAAAACAACAGTGTATGCTTCATTTGTGTGTTAATGTGGCACCGACAACACATTGTCTTGCGATTTTTTTTTTTTTTTTTTTTTTTTTTTTTTGAGTGGAATTATTTACAAGTAGAATTATGTACGATTTTTCACTGACAGAATAGGATGATTATGTAGGATAGTGAATCATGGCCTTTGCATACATATGTCATGTTACTAATCTTGGATAATTGCACAAAATTCTTCCCGTAAATAAATGACTCATAAACTTCACATCCACAACCAACTAACCAAGGCTTTATAGGCTAGGGACTTCGTTCTTTCACAGAAGATTCGGAAATTTTTTTCTGAATTTTTGTGTTGAAAAAATAACTAAGTCGATCCAGTGTTAGCCGAGATATGGAAAACATATATTTATGTATGCTTACGGTTTGCCTTCATTAGAGATTAAATGATGTAAAAGGTCATGTTAAATTTTTCTTTCAATGTTTTTATTACGGCGTGCATGCATTCATGTTAAGTTCTTGTTTTTAATTGTTGTGTTGGTGCATTCTACGAACACGCAATAATTTCTTTGTTTTGTTACTCTCCGACTACACGAAGACATTTTTATTTCTTAACATTAAAAATAACGTCGGCAGAATAACGGGAAAACAATTTTATTTTCAACTTTGCGTTAACAGCCCATTTAGACGTAACATAATATGTAAGATTTTTCTATCAAATTCGCTTTCTGAGAGAATTATTTAGATTCAAATATTAATATTATAAGAAGTATTAAGAAACTGTTGTGATAAGATTTCTCTAAACAACTATCTTATAAGATGGGCTGTCAAAAAAATACACATATACGAAAGTTTGTTTGTTTTTTTGTGTGAATATGTATTTTGGAAATTACGAAAAAAAACAATGTTTTTTGTAAAATTGTTTCCTTTTAATGATTATTTTACATTTTTAAAAAACATTTTTATAAAAATTGGCTCAAAAAAAGCGAATTTCTTAAATAAAAAGTACATGCTTATTCTGTGACTGAACAAAAATAAGGATATCTAATAGGATTTATTAGAATACGTGTACTAAACATTATTGCTCAGCTTTGTGCTTAAATATTTATTGCGAAATATATTACGCAATCCTTTTGGTGCACTCGTAACATTTTAAAGAGAGAGATAGAATTTAACAATTTCCAATATAAAATGTCAACATGTAGAGTAGGGGTTAGTAAAAAACATTGTGTTCGTGAGAGGCTTGATGTTTAAACATGTTTTTTAACATTTGCTTTAACAACCGTGTTTAAACATCAAAAAAATTAACATTAACATCAAATTGAACGGTTTACATTTATTATTAACGTTAATTAGTGTTAATGTAAAATTTTTTATGTTAGGTGAGGACCGCGAATTATGCGTTGTTCAGTTGTGAAAAGAGTATGTCAGTGTTGCCAAAGACTAAAGATTTTGGTGTTGCTGTTCTTTTTTTTAAGCAAGCGATGTTTGCTATGATAGTTTTATTATGTGTTTATATTTTTTAGTTTGGAAAAAACTAACGCATACTTTGAGTCATTAGTTTTTTTATTTGTTGGTAAAATGGTGAAAAGTATAAAAGATTTTAATTTTAGACCATTTGAAAGCTTCGATTGTGTAATATGATTTATCGACTTCGGCAACACTGTGTATTCATAATATGAACATAAAATTCGCTTGAACTCTTCTGAAATTGTATCATTTTAAGGAAATCTGTAATTTGTTTACCGTGATTAGCGCGGAATTATGAGAACGTTGATAGATTAATTCCAGGAAAAGAAAGATTCGAATACAACAATCATATACTGTTTATTTGTAACAGTTTTTTCTTGTAAGTTTAATAATTGTACTTTTATTTTTAGTATTTTTTCCAGAAAACAATGCAGTACCATAATATTATACTGACTTTATTGGTGGTAACTCAATTTGGAATCGGGTTAAGTGTAAGTTTATTATTATTATTATTATTATTATTATTATTATTATTATTATTATTATTTCTAATTATTTTATGCCCCATTTACACCTGGCCTCTCATTCGAAAAAATTTGGAGCATTTGAAAATCCATATCCAACAACTTACCAATAAAACTAACCAAAAACTATTTTTGAATTTTATATTTAATTTTTAATAATTTTTTAATTGTAATTTTTTTATTAATTTATGTATTGTTGTTTATAGCCCACTTACAAATTAAATGTTGAAAGATTTTCCTCTTTATTTTGTAAATCGCTTCAACTCACTTTGAAAAATTTTCCATACAAATTTTTGAAAAACAAAAACAATTTATATGAAAATTTTTTAAAAGTGAGGGGAAGCGTCTTACAAAATGAATCCCTTCATTTGGCAATTAGTACAACAGAATTATAAAATCAATACATTTACATATTTACAAATTAAATTGCTATATGGGAGAGAATGCTGGCAGAAGAAAGTAACCAAATTTTTTACATAATGTTAAATGCTAACCCCCTAAATTTACATAGTGTCTACATTAGGCAGTTTTTTATCAAGACAAGCGTCAAAATCAACGTTAATTTATACAAGGTGGAAACAGTTGGACAGAAACAACAATAAGGCGAACTCATTAATGTTTTTTTATATATGTAGTTTGACAGCTGTATTAACCAAAAATAGCAATCAGCTGTTTAACTGAGGTTATCTTGAATAGATTCACACTGATTTTGCCGTTTGTCTTGATAAAAATTTTTCTAGTATAGACACTACTTTAAATATACAATTGCTTGTATTCTTTAGCGTAAAACTACCGCAAGCAATGACAAAATGCGAGATAACGCCGGCGGAAGAAAGTAACCATTTTGTTTATGTATTAAATCTTAACAAATAAATCTTATAAGATATCATTATTTGCAATTAGTCACAGAGTAAAAATTAGGCATCTGTACTAATTCATGTCTAACTCATTTCAATTCATTCTCTTTCTTTTCAATTGTTGACTGCTCTTTATTTTTAAACTTAAAATCAATTTTCTGTGTGTGCATATGTATTGAAAAAACAAGAGAAACCAAACAAAAAGAACAAAGTCAATTGTGAATCATAAAAACATGTTAGCAACGAAAGATTTTCAACTTAATTGAATTGAATTATATGTAGAAAGGCAACAAATGCAAAATTGTTGTTTTTTTTAACAAAATTTAAAATAAAAGGAAAATAAAGTAAAGAATGTATATAATGTATGTAATTAAAAAAAAAAAACATACTTTATTTGACTTTAGATACTATATTTCATTTATTTTAATTTTCTTTTTTATTTAAGTTACTTTTTTTATTTTTTTTTACTTATTTTATAAACTATATTTTTTATCCCAAACGACAAAAGGTACATTTATGAAATTTGTACTAAGACCAGATTTTTGGTACCTTTTTTCTCCCATGAATGTAAAAAAATTGTATTCCAATGAATATCTAAATTGTAGTGGAATCCTGTATAAAAATACTGATATGTACACATATGTCAATAAAAATAAAAGAATACCAAAAATAGACACTATTTTTAGCCCTTAAACGGACGAATTTCCAAAAAGTACAAAATTTCTATTTGTCATTTTTCGATAAGTTACGAATACGATATAAATTTATATGTTTACTGTTTTAGAAGAAACGAATAGTGCCAAAAAGTACCATCATACAGTTTTTGCCCGCTTTCTCCCTAAAAGGGCCAATTTTCAAAAATAACTTCCGTAACATACATGTCGTTTTTGGTGACGCGATTTCGTGAAATGTTGAACTTTTTTATAAATATTTCAGTTTTTTAAAAGTTTATCAAGAAAAGTAAAATTTTATCCTTAAAATTACTTAAAAATTAATATATGTTTTATTTCTTCAGCAAAAAATAAAACTCGCAAAATAACCGCTAATAATAAAATTAAAATAAAGGATAATCCTAATTTTTAAGCGAAAAAATATAAATCAAACGTATTTACAATCTGTTACGTTTTATTTTAAAATTGTTACGTGTCTTGCATTTTTCGTATTGTTTGCAAGGTAGTGACAGTAAATTACAGTTTTCATTTGATGTTTTTCTCTAACATAATTGCTTTTGTTAAAATATCTCATAAGCAACAATTTCTCAAAAAGAACACGACGTATTTTGTTTTTATTTCATCGTTTTAATTCAACTCAATTCAACTTCTTTTCATATAGTTTGCTTTGTATTGTTTTGTTTTATATTTTATCAGTAATGTGAGAGCACATTACTGATATCTAGTAAACATGTACTTTTTATTTACTTTGTATTAAGAAGCGTCTTTTTAGACACTTTCAGATGTTCAAATGTAGAAAATACGCAAATTTACAAAAACAACACACATTAGTATCGAATTACGATATAAGAAACTTGCATTAGGCGGCTGTCTATATTCTAAAACAAAGAAAGAAAGAATGATTAGTAAATGTATAACTCTTAAATTGATAACATTGTTAATAATGTTGAATAAAAAATATAACAAAAATCAGTTAATTTTTAATTCGTAATTTTATAAAGAATTTCACATTGAGTTTAACAGTGGTGCTGCAGAAATATACCAACTGATTTTTTTTTCTATTTAATACATTTTTAGTTTACAAAAGCAATTATTTATCGATTAGCCACATGAACCCTGCCAACATTTTCTATCGAAATTTGAACTAAAGCGACACCACAGTAGTTAATAACAGTCGAATATGATATAATTTTCTTATCGAAGAAGAATCACCGTTCGGGAAGAAATGTGTCGCAGTTCTAAAACTTTTTAGATGATACTATTTAGTGCATTCCTTGGATGTGGAAATACTATGATATAGAAGTATAAAAATATACATCAAGAAAGTATCGAAATACAATCGATTTTGTATAATAAAATTGTATTAAATGCAGTTGGAATATTTCTGGTAAATATTATTAATTATAATTGAACTAAATGTCTACCTTATATTTAAACACACTGTAATAACTGAATATAACTTTAATTTAAATATAAAATATTTAAAAGCAAAAAATCACTAATTAAAAATGGACAACTTTTTATATTAACACGTTTTTTATTCAACACTATAAACAACAACATTGACTTTAAAAGATATATATTTACTGAGTGAAATTATGTAGTGCTTGTTTTTTTTTTTCTTTGCTCTGGAATGTAAACAGTCGCATAAGTCAAGTTTTTCTGTCTTTTTTTTTTCAAGTCTTTCTACTTTTGAACATCCAAGAATGCCAAAAAATTAAAAAACTCTCTTCCATATGCTAACAGGGAAGTTACGTTTTAGTTTAAATTTCGATAGAAAATGTTGGTACAATTCCAAAATACACATACACACGCACACAAACAAACTTTTAGTATATGTGTATTTTTTTATTTATTTATTTTTTATTTTTTTTGACAGTTTGCTAACATTTTATACCGAAATTTGAACTAAAGTGACACCTCATGTAGTTATTAACAATCTAATACAATATCATTTTCTTATCGAAGAAGAGCCGACGTTTGTCTTGATAAAAACTTGTCTAGTATAGACACTGTGTAAAAATTAATAATTTTTTATATTAACACATTTTTTTATTCAACACTAAAAGCAACAACATTGATCACTTTTATAATTATAAATTGATTGAGTGAAATTATGTCGTGCTTATTCGATTTCTTTGCTTTGGAATGTAAACAGTCGTCCAAGTCAAGTTTCTTAAAACAAAGTTTGATACTAATGTGTTTTGCTATTGTAAATTTGTGTATTTTATACTTTTTAATATCCAACAGTGTCAAGAAGGACACCTTTTAGTGGATGGATGAAAATACTCTTCCAAATGCTGACAGCGTTATAAGATAGTTGTGTAGAGAAATCTCATCACAACAGTCTCATGATACTTCTTATAATACTAATATTTTAATACGCTCCTGAGATAATTCTCTAACAGAACAATTAATAAAAGACTTTATATATCTCTTAGTTGTAAATATGCTATGGGGGGAACACATATTCTAATAAATCCTATAAGATATCATTATTTTCAATCAGTAACTAAGTAAAAATGTGCTTTTATTTAAAAATTATTTCTTTAAATGTAAAACAACCACTAACTTTACTTAATGCTTCAAATGTTTTTTTTTTTAATTTTACATTTTGTTTCTTAGAAAACTAATATTATTTTTAAAATTAATTTTACAATTTATTTTTGCCTACAAAATTAATATTCCTTAAATTTGATGACCTTAAAGTAGTTTAAAATGTATTATTATTCCTTGCATTATTCTTAAGTACGCATGTGTGCCTAGGGTTTAGGGTTTCCCGTAATATTTATTCTCTCGGGAAACGGGAACGAAAAAATCAATTTCCCGGGAATTCCCGGGCATTTTTCAAAACTAGTTAAAAGAAAAAAAGGACATGATTTCTTATAAAGAAAATTATTTTTTTTATTAAACAAAACAAAACGAAACATTATAAATCATACTAAATTAACGAAAAATGGAATAAAGTAAAAGTATAACCCCATTTTTAAGATTAAAAAAATTTTAAATATTTTATACAAATAAAATTAATACCTTTCGCATTTTATGTTAAAAACTGTGTCTCAGATTTTTACGTTATTGTGTTTTTGAAGCTAAAACTTTTTAAAAATATATCCTAATCTATTAGATAAATTTCATTATAAGTAGTTTCCGTTTATTTCCGTTTTATTTTCCACTTAACTAACTCTTAATAAATTAAACATAAATCTGGAAAATACTAAAAATGGTTCGCAACAATATTTTTCGCATCCGTCATAGTGTTCAAAAATCTGATGAAAATAATCGCATAAACGTTTAAATACAATATGAGATTAGTTTTTTTTTAGATGTAAGTATTTTGAAGTTATAACGTTTACATCTAAAATTTACAGATCCATTGCTTGGATAAGAGATACTGTTTCAAACGAAAATGTTGTGTTGGAATGAAAAACTTCTCAATCAAGTAATTTTCTAATAATAGTGAGTATATTCAAAGTTCAACATATTTAATAATCATTTTCATAAATCTATAATAAAACTAAAGTATCTAAAATTTGAACACGACAAAAATAAAGTTGATTTAAAATTTCATGTGAAACAGCTTGTAAGTAAATTCGTTAAACCAAAGATAACAAATACATAGATATCTGAAAAAAGAAAGAAAAAAACCTAATTCAATAGTCAAAAACCTAATTCATCCAATATTAATGTTTCTCTCAGATAACATTCTAGTTGTATTATATGCGTTAAACTCTTGCAAGTACCATGTTTAGAGTAACTTTATGTCAGCTTATGTCAGTAATCTTTCACTGACATAAAGTGTTAAAAATAGCAAAATGTTTGCTATAGGATTTTAAAACTACGAGAATATTTAATTTCCCGTTTATTGAGATATTTCTAACGCTTCACAAGTAACAGTATCATTTCCAAAAAAAAGCATTTTGGAATTACTGTGGTTTGGTTTATGCAAGTGTGTGAAACTAGGGTTTGGGGTCTGGAATTTCCCGCCAAAATACTCCTGGAAATTTCGGGATTTTTTTTATATTTTTCCCGGGAATTTCCGAGAGTATTTTGACGGGAAATCCAGTACCCCAAAGTTTAGTTTTCACACACGTGTATAAACCAATCCTCAGTGATTCCAAAACGCTTTTTTATGGAAATAATGCTGTACCATGTGAAGCGTTGCAAGTATTTCAATAAAATTTCACATGGCTAGAGATGAGGTGTTTCTGAAAAACAAATTTATATATAGACCTTGTAAATCTCTACAAAAAATACGCTCGCATGTGCAGGATATCTCTTTTCGTTTAACAGATATTCGGATCGAAATAAATTTTTGTCTTATTTTTAGCCCCACTTTTTCACTTTTTTTTAACTTGATGGGCTTAATATTGCCCCTAAAATTTGTTTAAAATAATCATCAGGTTTCTTACAAAATTCCAAAAAAATATTGCCGCAATAATCATATAAATATATGAGTATATAATTTTTTTAATATTTTCAAAAGAAATCGCATATACGTTAATATTTATTTTCTTTTTCTTTGCTTGGGGCAAAGTTCTCCCCACAAGCCCTATTAAAACTTTGTCAGTTTTGAAATTTTTTTTTGTTAAATTCTCAAATCGCAACATAAAATTATTTTAATTACATCTTCATATGTAAGGTAAACACCTAAATAGTATTTTCTGACGAACGCCCTTTATAACGACAGTATGACCATTTCAATGAAAAAAGTAAATTTTTTAAACACGTTTTATACGGGTTGAGTTTTTGGGTATTTTCGTGTAAAAAAGAAGAAGTTTTTTTAATTCTCTGATTTTAAGACAAGATTGTACATTATACTATTCGTTTAAATTTTATTAAAGTTTAAATATTAACTTTATTAAAAGCAGTAAATAGTTAAATTTTAAGTCCTTCGAGAAATGTTAGGATCAAATTACATTCTACTAACTTTTTGTTTATAAATTATCAATATCTATATACTAACATTTTCTTAAATACTAAATACTTTTACATTTGTATTGCTGCTTAAGACAATTTATACATGTAAAAGAAGCATGTTTAAATATACTTTAGTTATCTGTTTGTATCTAGTTTTTTTTTTGATTCTTTACTTTCATATGACTTAAATAACTATTATTGTTATTATTATTATTATTATTATGATTATTATTATTATTATTATTATTATTATTATTATTAAAAATATTTTTTAAAAGCAATGTATATGTATTTACTAGTAATTTTATTTCAAGAATGAATTCATTTACATTCAATATATCAAGAGCTTCTTTAATATTCGTTTTCATACATCACCGTATTATTACTAGTCCATTTCTTTCTTATTGATGATAAAGCAGGATGTGAATAAAAGGTCCTGGTTTTGAGATGTTCACAAACTTTTTCTGGTATTAAATAGCTGAATACGTTTCCGAGTTTCTAGCTCTGTGGCTCTTCTGTTAGTTCACCTAGTGAGAGAAGATTTGATTTGATGTTGAAGTATTTTGTGAACTCTGGGTTTCTCTATCCATATAAGACCTACAGGCGTTTTAACGTATCTGTGGTGTGTATTTCAAATTGTTCACATTTATACGATGTTTAATATTTATTGCCAGCAATATGTCATGACATCTTCGAACAAGTTCTACATCAATTCCAAGCAATTGTTTCTTACGAGTCCCTTGTTATTTCTAACACCTTTTTGTTGATTACTAGGTATATTTGTATATTTGAGATCATATGCAATATGAAGAATGTATTCGAGCGTGAATGGTAGATATAACGAATTGTAGGACATTTTATTAATGGGTATATTAGAAGTGTCATCTATGGAGTTTTGAGAAAATTTTTATTTTTTCAATCCCAATATTGAACAAGTCTAGGCAGAATCCGTATCCGTTATGGCGTTGCATACCTTTCCATCAATCAGTGTCAAGTGAAGTTCAAACTGTATGTTAATATAATATCCATAAATTTCAACATACACCGGACTTAAATTTTCAATTGATTGTTTGATTGAATCGATCCAGTTTTTTGTAAATAATTTGTTTTCTTTTATATATTCAAACTTTATTGGTCTGCAAAAGGCTTTTGATCCTGGAGTTGGTTTTTTCCATTCATATTTAGTAGCATTTGTTGACATCGAAATTACATTTGAGTCCCTTCTTAAGCGTAGTGGAACTAGTGTTGCCATAAATACACTTTTGTAGTCTGTAGTAATTTCCCCCGGTGATGTTTGTTTGTGTTCTGATAATGACGATAATCCATGTCAAATCCGATTTGTTGAGTTCCATCGCCTCGTTCTTTGATAATGTGGAAAGAAGCCTTGAAGTGTATTCTCAAGCAATTGTGAAAATCAAGAAATACTATTTCATTGCTTATTTCACAAGGTTGTGGTATAATATCTTGTTTTTTCAATAAATATTTGTAGCCTGATAGAATTGAATGCCCTTTATCAAGTAACGCCTTTCTCAATTTTAGATATTTATTTCTGCTGATTCTTTTCTTTTGAATACTTCCTTAAAAAATCTTTAAATTCGATCTCGGAATTTCCAACAATCTATTTTTTTTAGAATTCTCTCCCATATCTGTATACCGTTTAAGTGGGGCTCCTGCATTAGTGGTTTTAACTATCCAACCAGTCGCTATATTTTAAATTACTTGATAAAATTGTTAACTTTATCCAGCTCGCTAGTAACAATTTTTGATTCCTGTTGCGCCTATATGAATTGAATTGGTGTTTTAACAGATTTAGGTGTAGTGTTCGTAGCAGTTTTCCAAAGGACGCAGCATAGAACTTTATATTGCAGTGTTATCGTCATGGTGGTAAAAACGTTAATGTTCCAAATAATGCAAATGGGTAATTTATATATTGGAAAAGTTTTCGTAGGTACCGTAATATATATACATTTTTTATGGTATGGAAGAACTTTTATGTATAATTGCTTAGAAATATACCTGAATATATTAAAATTGTATAAAAAATATTCTAAATACAATAACCTGTAATACACCAAAAATAATTCAAAATACATATAACTTTTATTTATTAGTATGTTATTAAATACAATTTACCTACAATTTCTATTTTTTTTTCATGAACTAGTAGCAAATAAAAACATTTTATTAAGGAAATCATAAAAATAGCTTAATTTGGCTAAAGAATAAAAAAAGTATAAACTTTTAGTACAATTAATTAGTATCTAAGAAAATGCTAGAATATGGAGATTGATAATTTATAAGAAAAAGTTAGTGGAATGTAATTTGATCCCAGCATTTCTCGAAGGACTTAAAATTTAGCTGTTTTTTTTAATAAAGTTAATATTTAAAATATAATAAAATGTAAACGAATAGTGATAGTTTAATGAAATTTCAGTATATATACATACTTGTCTTAAAAAACTCCCGTATAAAACGTGTTTAAGAAATTGATTTTTTTCATTGAAATGGTCACACTGTCGTTATAAGGAGCGTCCGTCGGAGAGCACTTTTTAGGTCTTTACTTTACATACGGAGATATATAATTAAAATAATTTTGTGTTGACCTCAGCTTTGCAATTTGAGAATTTAACAAAAAAAAAAAAAAATTTTTTTTTTCAAATGGACAAAGTGTGGATAGGACTTGTCGGGAGACCTTTGCCCAAAGCTCCTCCGGATTTACTTTAAAAACGTTCACATTAAGATTTCTTTTGAAAATAACAAAGAACAAAGTTTATAAGTGAATAAATATTGCCACATTTTTGGAAAAAACCCACAAAAATATGAAACTTTCTTGTATGTGTATTTTTAGAGAAATCTAATTACAACTGTATCATAATGATTCTTATAATACTAATATTTGAGTGTACAAGTGAGATAATTCTCTCTGAGAGTGATCCAAAAAAGGGACAATTTAAAATTTATTGGATAATATTTGGATAACAAAATGTCTGTGTAATTTTTGTGTAATTTCAATGGAACTTCAGTTCATAAATTAGTAAATTAACTATTCATAAAAAGTCTCTAGTACATATTTTTTTAGCTCCAAATTTGAGACTATACACTGTGTAAATGAAAAAATTATTTCAAAAATGTATGGCTCATCAAATGCCATGGTAATCTAATAAAAGATTACAACAGAAGCAAATATCTAAATTGTATAATATTGTATACAATATTGTATAATATCTGTATTGTACAATTTTTAGGAACAAAATGTAAATAAATAAAAAAAAAAACAGAAATAACTTGTTAAATAATATAATGATCATATAAAAGTTACATAATATTAAATCGGCTTTGTTTTATCAATTCTTTAATGATTTTTTTTTTTAATAATTTGTTCAGCGCGATTTCTTTACAAAAATACTTTGTCATAAAATAAATGCGAAAACAGTTATTTTTAACCAATAACTTCTGATCTCCATTATAATTATTATATTAATTGTCAAAAATTTTGAGTCCAAACTTACAGGGAATCAAATTTAATATTTACAATTTAGAAAAAAGCTTTTATTTTTTTTTTAAAGTGTTAAATTCTTAAATTTTTCTTATTTAAATAAAAATACTTTTCACTTATGTAAGTGTTTAGCGAAATAGAGAATTTTAAAGAAAAAAAAACTAATATTGTTCTTATATTTTAATAATAATATTAAATTAAGTAATGTGCATTATTTGGAGGATCTTAGAATAATTTGTAAAGAAAATTGCTTATGCAGTAAAAAAATAGAAATGGCTAAAATGAACATAAAAATGGCTAATTGCTAAATACATTTTTGAATAGCTAAATAGTGTTAAAAATGACTAAATTGGCAACACTGATTTTAGAGATCATAAAGTTAAGAGAATTTCATAAAAGCAACTAAATTTGCAAATGTTAAAAACGTGTAAAATTTTTTTAAATTCGTTGGGATTGTCTTAAGTTAATGGCAAATTTATAGTAAAAATATATATCTGAATGCAGCGTTATTTGAATTTCTTTTTTTCTTTTTCAACAAAAAAAAAAAAAAAATTAATTAGTAACTATTATGGTTTGTAATAAAATATCCCAATGCATTAATTTTGAAGTTTTTTGGAATCAAAAAACGGAAAGTAATTAAGTTTTATACAAATTAATTACAGCTGCACAATTTAAAAAAAAAAAATATGCTTTTTTAGTATATTGTTACGAAAATTAGTTTTATAAGTTTAAAATAACGATTTTATTCAAATGTTTATTTAAATTTTACAGTTTGTAATGTATTTTGTAGATTGTAACGTATTAGAAGTTTCTAGTTTGTAATGTCTGCTTATTTGGATTGAAATGAGATCTCTAAATTGTGATTTGTTTTAGTTATCTGGGAGAGTTCTGCTCACTGTAGTGATGAAGAGAACTTTTTGTTAACTTGCTTATGTATTAGTGAGAGGTTTGTATTGTCGAACAAGGGACCGACAAATTCAGTTCATTATAAACGTAGTTCGTTATATAAGAAAAATAAAAATAAAATTTGTTTGTTAACAAAATAGACGTATTTCACAACACTAATATTTCTAATTAAAGCGTGTTTCTTTCCTTTAAAAATGGGCTTTATTTATGATTTTTAAATATGTATCATTCAATATATCAGGAAGAATATTCTTTTGCATTCATCAGTCATTTGACAAGTGGAAAATTGAGATTAATTATATTTTTTATAATAATTCAATGTTTTCATTTATTGCCGAGGTTTTGAAATTGGCATATTTTAAGATCTCTTTGAGAAATAGCGTTTTTCTAATATTTATTTTTTAGTCCTCTTATAATTTCAGTTTTAGTTTTAGCTATTTTCAATAAATTCATGTGCGTCATTTTAAAAAGGTCAATAACTATAAAAACAAAATTTCTTTTTTATTTTTCCGATAGTTTAAATTGAAATTAATGAAAATTGTTTCTATTTTTCCAATAATTTAAATTGAAATTAATAAGTAATTTCTGTTAGTTTTTACATGTTTATACCCTTCACCGCAGGTGTAAAGGGTATATATAAGTTCGTCACTCCGTTTGTAATTTATACAATATTCTAGGACCCCAAAAAGTATATATATTCTGGGTCGATACAACGATGTACGTCTGCCTATTTAAATCAGGTTTTAGAAAACCTCAGATATTGGATATATATGTTTTATACATTTCTCTTAGACGAACGCTAATAAAAATGAGCAAAATCGGTTCATAAATAGCCGAGATATCGCCAAAAACCGAAGATACTTACAAAAAAACTTTTTTGTTTTCGACTTTTCTAAGCCCTGTATAAGCTAGCGACTTCGTTCTTGCACAGAAAATTCGAAATATATGGAATATATATATATATATTTTTAGACTTTTTGAAACTCATGTACAAGCTATGGGCTTATGTAGACCAGTCTTAAATATTTTTCTAAAGTTTCGATTTTTTGAATCAACCAAATCAGTCTATAAACAACCGAGTTATTTGCAAATCTTTTTATACCCTTCTCCAGAAAAGGATATATAAGTTTGTCATTCCGTTTCTAATTTGTACAATATTTACCTAAAAACCCAAAAAGTATATATTTTCTAGATTATTATTGATAGTGAAGTTGATATTCGATGTCCGTCTGTCTGTTGAAATCAATTTTTAGAAGACCCCAGTTATCGAATATACATGAAATACATCAACTTATGGAAATATTCCTTAGAATAACACTAGTAAAAATCAAAAAAATTCATAGCCGAAATATGGCCAAAAGACCGAAAAGGCCTCTAAAAACGTATTTGTTTTCGACTTTTCGAAGCATCATAAGCTAGCGACATTGTTTTCGCACAGAAAATTCAGATTTTTTTCGAATGTTTTTGCGGAAGAAATGAACAAAATCGGTTCATTAGTAACTGAGATATCGTTCAAACCGCATTTTATATAAGCCACCGACTTCGTTTTTGCACAGAAAATCCGGCGTCTTTTTTGGAATGTTTTGCGGTTTACTAATAATAGGGCAAAACGCATTTTTGGACTTTGTGAATTCATTTCTGTACAAATTATTGTAAATATTTTTCTAAAATTTCGGTTTTTTAAATTAAAATTAGGAATTAACCATAAACAACCGAGTTATGGACAAAAATCTGAAAAAATTATTAAAAATATACACACACAAACGTATATAAAAACATTACAATGATTTTCAGAGTTGTTTTTTGTATAAGCAAGCAGAAGTTGTTGATTGTATATTCCAGTGTTGCCAGGGGTAGCTTGGAAAAAGTTACAGGTTTTTGTCAAAAAAGTACAAATTTTTCTTAAAAAGTTACATTTTCAAAATTTGAAAAAATAAGTGACCAATACGTCTTTATTTTCTATTTTAAAATTTGGAAGAATTTGGGTATAAATCAAGATCAACAGCAATCACACTTGATTTTTGTATAATGTTGGTAATGATTCAATAGTAAGTAGTACTTGTGATTAAAGTAATGTAAAAATTGTTGCCCGTTCGCTCATTGTTTACGCGTTATGGGCCTCTAAAGTTTTTATAAATTTTTCTGAATATTTTTATTAATACACATGCAATTTAAATTATATTAAAACTTTAAGAGTACGTAAAAATAATGAAATGTATATAAAATTATCATATTCAATAAATATTTAAGTGGAAAACTGTAATTTTTATTGATAGTACCGCCACTTACAATTCTTTTTCTGATTTCCACAAAAAAGTTTATTCAGCGAAGTGTTCAATATACATAGTGTAAAAGGTCCCTGAGGACGGCCGAAGGCCAGCAACATAGAAAAACCTTTATTATCGTTAAAAAATATTTTAATTTTAACAGTGCTGGAATCAAAATTTGCTTTTTTGGTATTCAACCGGTTACGATGACCTGTTTTTATAAGTTTTGTTGACTAAATATTCCCCAAACATATGCATTTTAAGGTACTTATTGCATTTTTATATTGTTGAACAATGACAATAATCGTCGGCACTTAAGTAAAGATATAGTCCTAATGTCTTCTTATCGAGAAGAATATTTAATAAATCAGTTGTGCCCCTTCAGGCCAAAATATTGGGCTTTGTAAATATTAATTACTTTTATGGCTTAAAAATATTATTGTTAAAATCAAATGTAATATTTTAATTTATATAAAAAATACGCTATTTTCTTAAGTGCGATAATTCATCTGGATATTTTCTATATGACGAAAGCTTCACGAAATTATTCATTTGCACAAATTGAGTTTTTAACCAAGTCAAGAGGACATTACCTGAGCTTTTCTCAAAATAAGGAAAATAAATAAATAAATAAATAAATAAAAAATAAAATACATCTTCGTATTTTGTTCTCTTCAAAAGAAGTTATGTGCTAAAATGTAAATTTTTTGAGAAAGTTGCAGAAAACTTCCAAATATTGGTATATATTTCCATGATCTTATGTATAATTTTTAAAAATATGTAGTATTTAATTTTATTGAAGGGATCAAAAGCTGTGAAAATGCGGTTAAAAACAAAAAAGTTATGTATGTTACGTGGAACGTTGAAAAGTTACGGAAAATGTAAAAAATGTAATCAAATGGCAACACTGTTTCATACATACAATATTTTTTTTATGTTTGGACGTTTTTTAGTTGGAAATAAAAGCAATTACTCACTGTTGTTGGTTTTTGTATAAGCATGTTTCTACATACAAACATATGCATATAAATTTAGTAGTCATCAGAAGCTATCAGTGTGTTGTTTTTTATTTATGGAGGCAACGCTTGCTATGATAGTTTAATTTTGTATTTACATTTTTGTAGTTTGAAAAAAGATGCTGATTATTTGTAAGTATAAATGTGAAAATATGAAAGCATAATTTAAGGTGTAAACTTTATTATTATAGTCGGTAAGGTAGTGAAAGGTACAAAAGATTCATCACAGCCGAATATAGCACTCTGACTTGTTTTTTCTTTATTTAATGACTGCTTTGAATATAGTTGTTTTTATGGGTACTGAAAAATAATAACAAAAAAATGCTATATCATATTTGGTTTTTTTCAACTTCTTTAAACCCCCTTCTTTATTTCATATATAACCTCAATAGGTTTATTAGTACCCGAGATCCTATAAAAGTTACGGACTTTGCTCTTGCGTAGGTCTGTTGTAAATATTTTTCTCGAATATTAAATTTTTAACTCAACCTAATCCATAAATTTTCCAAATACCTTTTTTTGAATTATATTTATCTTAATTTGTTAATTAATGTTGTCATTTGATATTGTTGCTGTTTCATCAACTTTGAAATATATTAATTTTTCATATAACAACTCAACACACGTGGAGAATATATAAGATTCGGCGTAATCGAATATAGCACTCTAAAATTTTTTGGCAATTTTATTTATCTAAAATTAATATTTTCGTGAGTTCGTTATAAACGTATTTTTTTTGTATGAAATATTCTTGAACCATTGAAATGTGTTCGTTATAAAAAAAGTTCGCTATAATAGTAGTTATTTGCATAGAAAATTTTAGTAAAATCAGAAAAGTGTTCGCTATAGCCATAGTTCGTTAATACCGGTGTTCGTTATAACCGTGTTCGACTGTATTATATACACATATCTTGTGTAATTTTTATTCTAATGTATAATCCATGTCTAATTGAGTGTATCTGCAATTCATATGCAACTTGTTATATTTTCAAATATTTACTTTAAATTAGTATTTGTTTAAATATTTGAATGAAATTAAATGTTGAAGCAGTTCATTATTTTTCTTATAAATTATTTCATTTATTTTTATTTATTTTGTCAAATATTATTTATTAATTTCGTTTCATGAATTCATTACAATAATTTCTTTTGTTTAATATTTATTTTCCACCCTTATTATCTGAATTGAACTTTTAACGTATATTTTTGAATTTAACGTATTTTATCAAATGCAACTCTATCATTTTGTGATCATTACTTTTTGATACAACTATGTTTATTATTTTTTATGTTTACTACTTATTGTTTACAACTTTGTATTAGAAATAGTATATAAGCAGCACCAGTTGCATGAATAAAATCACTTTGCTTTCTGACTTCAAACTAAGAACAACTTTGTCCGGATTAATTTACCGGACGAGTTGTAAATTTTTTTTGAAGATTTTGGAGTTGGGCGTAATTGTTCATTTTGGTGATTGGTCATTTTTGCTCAGTAAAAGAAAACGAACAACTTTGTTGTTTTTGTTCACTTTTATTCTGAGTTGATAGACTGAACGAGTGAATTGTTTATTTGTATGTTGTTCTACGCATTCAATGTACAGTGGGGCAGAATCGAAATTTTTTGGAAATAGTTCTGTAACTTCTGATCGGCTGGTTGGATTTTCATGAAATTTGGTATAGGCGTAACAGAGGAGAGTACAATGTTATGTTTGGAAGGGGGGTACAACAATCCCCCCAGGGGCGGAGCTAAGGGGGGCTCAAAGTTAGGTACCTCTGACATAAAAAATTTTTAATCGCGTGCAAAATTTTTGTTTCTCGTCCGATTTCAAATATTTTTATATATTGTTGTAGGCCCTGATAAGGTCCTATTTATCTCT
Organism: Protocalliphora azurea; assembly: GCA_932274085.1. Taxonomy (NCBI): domain Eukaryota; kingdom Metazoa; phylum Arthropoda; class Insecta; order Diptera; family Calliphoridae; genus Protocalliphora; species Protocalliphora azurea. The sequence goes on from OW026519.1 coordinate 77,117,152, forward strand.
TATAGTTTTGTATTGTTTTTTAGCCAAAAAGTATCTACACTCTTTTTTTATCTAAAGTAAAATTTTCTTTAGCAACATATAATAATTTTGCACTTTTCTGAAAGGTAACTTCACAGAGATGACTTTAAGATAAAAAAGTATCTACACTCTTTTTTATCTAAAGTAAAATTTTCTTTAGCAACATATAATAATTTTGCACTTTTCTGAAAGGTAACTTCACAGAGATGACTTTAAGATAAAAAACAATCCCAAAAGCTCAATTGGTCATGGTACATACCCTCCCGAATTCGAACCATTTTATATGAAAGTTTTGATTTTAGACCATATTTTCATAAATGCCAAAGCACGAATCGACAAGCGGAATATATTTTAAGAATCTCCAATATGTTGCTAAAAGTTTTAAATCAAAATCTACGGGACTTCGGAAAAATGTGGATTCTATAGCCAAAAATGTAAAAATCCCATTTTTGGGAATTTTGATTAGTTTATTTGTTCTAAATAGCGAAAGAAATTTCAAAAATATGTATTCCCAATTAAGCTTATCTTTTAGCATATATAATTTTCGATCTTTTTCAAAAAATAGACATTAAAATAGAAATCTTTTGTTTATTTTGTTATTTTAAATTCATTAATAAAAATATATGAATGCCTAGAAAATATTTACTAAAAATTTTGCAATGTGGCAACCCTATTAAAAATAAAAAATATTTATTAATTATTTTTATAAAAATATTTTGTGTATAGATATTATTAAAAGTATACAGAAATATTCATAATTTTCTAAGTAGTTATTCACGCAAAGCTAAAGGCAAAAGTTGCAAATTAGTAAAAATAAAGTCATATCTATCTATATATATAAAAGAAAGTGATGTTAGTTACTATTGTTATAACTCAAGAACGACTAGACCGATTTTGATGATTCTCACCAATTCGGACCGGTCACCGGCCAGAAAAGGATAATACGAAAAAAAATTCGCGAAAAATCCGCGATAAAAAAAAAACTCTTTTTTGTCATAATTTCTTTGCCTTAATAATCATTAAAAATATTTTTTTTAATACAAATTATAACAATTACTGTTTCTGTTTCTATCGAAACGCTTACTTTTTTGTGCAATTTGTTTTCTGGTGGTGGTGTAGAATTCTATTTCCAAACGGTAAGTTCCAAGTAAAGCTCATCATTTAGTGAGGTTGTGATATTTAAAACCATTTGTTGTATTTTTGGCATTCGTTATTAAGTATTATTCACAATGCCGCGACCCCGGAGATCTAATATTTCGCGTCGAACACGTAATGCAAGTACTTATCGTAATATCGTCAATCAATTGAATATATATGAACGAGAAATCGCACGAGAACAACCCCGTATTAGTTTGGCCCGACTTCGTACATCACAAACGCAGGAAGAAAGGCAGGCGAGAAATGAAACGGCTCGGTTAGCAATGAGAAATCGTCGAGCAAATGTAGCAATTCAACAACTTTAAAATTTTTAATCAACGCATAAGAAGAATTGCTTCAAGTTCTGATTTGAATCAAGCAGCGTTCCATTACAACTGCAATTTCGACTACAGCTCTCATCATTCCGTTCAAAAAAAAAAAGACATTGTCTATCCGCTAACCTTAAGATGAAGTAATAAATAAATATAAATTCAAATTTGCCTTAAATACATGCGTATATTTTTTGATTGAGCCCACATCTACATCATATTTAAATTCTTCTGTAAAAAACACTTTATAATAGGTATTCCTTAGATTTTTATTTAAAGGTCGTAAATTTCGTTAAAATATCAATTTAAATCGTTCAGTAATACAACACTAATGTTTGCTTAGGGCCAGCAACGCGGCTCGGGTCAGCTAGTATACAATAAATTGGAAATATAAAAGTTTAAAGGAGCACATTTCTGAAATGAGGCATGATATTGGCTTGAATCTTTTTGCAAATATCGGAAATAAATATAAATAATATATCTCTTTTTTACAAATACAAACTACTATTTTTGTGTTTATTTTCATATATCGTTGACAGATTTAAACAAACTTATCCCTGAAGAGGCTGGAAAATACCAGCGAAACGACTGATAAAATAATGAAATAATAGTTTTTTATTTGCATTTTGGTATGACCTTGAACGCCCAATCTATATTGTAATATATTCTAATACAAGAGAAGAAATAAAGAAAAATGTCGAATAAATTTATAACAAAAACAATTTTTGTTCTTAGCACCTTTTTTATTTTTAACACTTTTTAGCATTTTTATTTGTAAATTCTAGTACTTTTTCTACTTACGTTTTGGCAACACTGGCTGCAACACACGTTTACCATAGAAATGAAGGAAAATGTGCAAAATTTGCTAAAGGGGGTCAAGTTCCAGTTAGTTTTTAAACGAACGTGTGAACTTTTTATGCAAATATTTGGTATCATTGGAAAGACTATAACAATAATAATATATAACACTGTGCGACAAATGGTAGGGGTCAGTGATCGGGAAGGGTTCATACTACCGGGGAAAGTTATATCGGTAAAAAAGAAGTTATACGTGTCCCGGCGTTTCGCTGGGTCACGTCTAGGAATCGAGATATATCGATTTGAAGTTAGTAACTAACATATAGGGGAAATTGTGACCTTTGGTGGTCTTTTTTTTGACATAACTCGAGAACCACCAGTCCGATTTTGATGAAACAAATTTAAAAAAAATTAGGAATTACAATTCCTTTAATCTGTTCAAGCAACAGTTTCGCAGTTATAAATAAATGTATGAAGAAAAAAACTATTTTTTGCCTAAAAAATTTAATTTTTTTATTTTTAATTCATAAAAAATCCAAAACGGTAAAAAAAGTGTCAAGTCCTATTACTTTCACGTAAATTCACATAACCTTTAAACAAAATGAGACATAGATCATGAAAATCGATGGACGCGTTTCGCTTTTATTCACAATTAAGTGAAGGATATTGATTTTATGTTTCAATAAATTTGGATAATATTTATTATATATTATTTATTATAATTATTAACACGTAAAATTAAAAATTATTACAGGTAATTATTAGGTTATTACATAGATACATAGGTTATAAAAATCGATGAACGCAAAACTTATTTTCGTTTGTTTGCGCCCTTTACTTTCTTGCGTGGTGGTTCGCCCACTTGTTCAGAGTCTGTATCGGATGAGGATCTGTCTTCATCTGGAAAAAATCAATTGTTTTTAATCAGTCAGTTAACTTCATTTTTGTGACTTACCCTCGGAGGAAACTCCCATTGTATATTCTTCTTCTTCATCTTCATTGTCGGGATCGTACGTCTTTTGCGACCACCAACAAATTTCAGCCACCAGCCTTTATGTCGCGTTTCCATTGCCATTGCCACTTGATGGAAGCGCTCGCCATGTTCATCCGACTCTGAGGCTAGCTGCTTGCTGAAGTATTCGAGATGGTGATGCAAGAAGTGAATTTTGAGGGACATATTCACTTCAATTTTCTGGAAGTAGTGCAACATCTTGGTCACAAGAGCGGGGTAATTGTGTGCTCGCATACTTCCCAAAAAATATCGTATGACTTTCTTCACTGCCCTCCACGCAAAGTAATCATTACCGTCTAAAGCACCTTTAAATTCCTTTGATTTCATGAGCTTTCGTATATCCGGCCCATTCAGAACACCTTCCTTCAATTTTGCTTCGCTGATTCGGGGAAAAATATTTTCCAAACAATCAAGAATTTTCGGTTGCTTCACAATAGCCTTGAAGAAATTTTTTACGATTCCCAGTTTGATATGGAGAGGGGGCATGAGGACGTTCTCCATTGGCACCAGTGGATCATTTACACAGTTGTGTCCTTTCTCCGTTGGATCTCGAGCAAGCCACTCAAGCGTTTCGTATTGGTTTCCTTTAAATCGGGTATCCCAAAGACACAAGAAACACATGTTTTTCGTATAGCCTCCTTGGAGACCTCTTAGTATCGCCACGACTTTCAGATCACAACTGATCCGCCACATGTGATCAGTGTAGCAAACTTTATCCAAAATTATTTTCATGGAATCGTATGTTTCGCTCATGTCTGTGCTATAGCCAATGGGAATGCTTGGTTTTTTATTATATTTATGTAGCAAAACCACTTTCAGGCTTAATTTCGAAGAATCGATGAACATTCGCCAAACAGCTGCGACATAATTAATGGCCATCGCCTCCATCAGTCCCTTTATATCGTGGCAGTAAACAAATGTGTTCCCTTCGTTTAGTGTGTAGTACCTTTGGAATAGCAATTGTCGTCTTCGATATCCGGTGACTTTGACATTAGGCTCCAAATTGTTGCCTTCTTTCAAAAGCTGGGCAAGTTTTTCTGCTTCACGTTGAGAAAGGTTTAATTCTGCAACAACCTTGTCTATTCTTGCTTGTGATATTGGAATTATATTGTTCGATGCGCCGGCTTCTGGTTTATAGGTGAAATCCGATTGATCCATTGTTTCAATAGAAAAAGAAGTATCTCTGTCAGGACTTGGAAGCGGTGGAATTGGTATTTCATCCGAATGCGGTAGAGGTATTTGTGCACTTTCAACAGATATGTAAACTCTTCGTTTAAAGCCTTTACGATTTACTCCACATATTTTGTTTGCGCAAGCGTAACAGTTGTCGTTGTGCTCTCCTGGATCATTACAAATCATTGGTACACCAAAAAGAAGTGAACTGCGTTTCCCTTGGATCCACATGTTAAGACCATTGTAGCACGTTTTACAAATTTTGTCTGGGACCCACGAAACGCCGCGAATTATTTCGCAATCAAAATAAAGTTTAAAAGCGCGCTCCACTTGCTCAGTGAGTAATGCAGCATTTGTTGAAAAAGCTCTTTTGCCACAAACGTAATAAAATAAATTGATATTTTCTGGACAATTTGCACTCATTTCGGTTTTATACTTTTATTACTTTTTCGTCACTTTAAAAAAACCTTACTTTACGCATTCGGAGACACTTGTTGAATGACAAAAATCGATCAGTGAACACCTATAAATACTACGTAAGTTTCAATATTTTATTGAGAGGTACTTATGAATTCGCGCATCTTTTAAGGGTGGCTATAAACCTGATTCGTGTACGTTTTAAATTTTTGGAAACGTTTTAAAACATGACCACTCATAAATGTGGGTGCAATTTGTGTAAAAAAAATCATGCAGGTAGCCAACGGAAAAAACCCAAATAATTAAAAAAGTGCACTTTCCTTTTTTCCTTTTAATTGTCCACGCACATTTATGACCGTTTTTTAGTTTGTTACCGCTACCATAAAAATCAAATAACCTTTTGTTTATTACTTTTTTTTTTTTAATTCTGACAATCATAAAAAAAGTCATCAATGTTTTTTCCAAGGAATTTTGAGCATATCTCGAGCAAATTTTTGAAATTCATACCTTCACTTAATTGTGAATAAAAGCGAAAAGCGTCCATCGATTTTCATGATCTATGTCTCATTTTGTTTAAAGGTTATGTGACTTTACGTGAAAGTAATAGGACTTGACACTTTTTTTACCGTTTTGGATTTTTTATGAATTAAAAATAAAAAAATTCAATTTTTTAGGCAAAAAATAGTTTTTTTTTTCATACATTTATTTATAACTGCGAAACTGTTGCTTATGTAGCGAAACGTTATATGAATAGATTAAAGGACTTGTAATTTCTAATTTTCTTAAATTTGTTTCAGCAAAATCGGACTGGTGGTTCTCGAGTTATGTCAAAAAAAAAATACCACCAAAGGTAACAATTTCCCCTATATGATAGTTACTAACTTCAAATCGATATATCTCGATTCCTAGACGTGACCCAGCGAAACGCCGGGACACGTATAACTTCTTTTTTACCGATATAACATTTCCCGTTGGGTTCATCCCATCCCGATTTTGACTGTCGCATAGTGTAATTAATAAAGTATTAAAACTAAACTTCTTCATTAAATTTATCAAAAAAGCATAACATTTTGATGTTTAGTATTTGTAAAAAAAAAATAATATTTGAACTTAAATGAAATCTATACAAATAAATCTATCATTATGACATTTCAGTATAATATAAAAGAAGCAGTCCTTAAAACAAGAAAATAACTATATTCCACTTTTTTATTTCGAAATACCCAAAAATCCAGTTGGGGGAAAACTTGTTTTAAAAATTTACTTTTTTCAGCAAAATGATCACTATGTCGTTACCAGAGGCATGGCTTATTAAATATTTTTTTTGCGTTTAATGAACATATGTAGATATGTAATCAAGGTGTTTTTTTGAATCAGCTTTGACATTTTTGAAAAAATGTCAAAACCTTTTTGAGAAAAATCACAAAATAATATAACTTTTTATCGGAACCACATAGGTAAATAGAACAATTTTATTACTCAAATTGAGCTTTCGGTCTCTTAAAGTAAAAAGGAGATCCCACACATGTAAGCGTATTTTTTGTAGAGAATTATAAGGACCATCTATGTGTAAAATTTTTTTCAATCAAATCATAAATGAAATTTTGGCGATTTTTTTTTTTTAAATTTTCATACCCGATGTGACCAATTTTGGAGATCCACCCTCTGTCTCCCAGACCCGCTAAGTACCTGTGCTCCTACAAACCAGTTGAATACATCACAAGCTTGGTCATGCGAAATTTCATTCAAATACATGCAGTTATAAAGTTACAGAATTATTAAAAAAAAACATGGTCTTGTGACCACTGTGCAGCGTTTAACTTTATTAATCTTATGGACTTACTATACCGAATGTTATAATTACTTTCTAATATACTCCATTAATAGTAGAAACTATTTACGAATATAATTAAAAAAAAAATAATTTTTATAAATGTGAAAAATCACACAAAAATTTAGAAATGCTCAATTAAAATGGAATTAAAGACCAAAAATGACGAAAAACAATTCAAAATATTGAATAATTATTCATATGAAATATTTGTATTGAAATTCTTTGGGTGATTTTTTTTTTTCATTAGGTTAATTTGCTGGAAGCCGTTGTTTCATGGTTTATTTATAAATTTATTACAATATCTTTAAAAAAATATAAAAAACTAATGAGAACCGGAAAAATTTATTTTTTAAAATGAAAAAAAACAAACTTTTTTTTGGCTTTATTTTTTGGATTATTTAGTCTTTTTGGCCTTTTTTAAAGTTTATTTTAGCCTCTTTTTTCTCACCTCCTAGCAACACTGATAACATGTAAGGCAAACTACAAATTTAAACAAATTTGAAAACTTTATATGAATCCCATTCAATATTTCTCAGTGCAAGTAAACCAAATGGTAAGCAACACAAAGAAATGTACACAAATGGATTACAAATTAAAATATATATATATATATATATATATATATATATATATATATATATATATATATATATATATATATATTTATATTTATATTTATATTTATATTTATATTTATATTTATATTTATATATTTTTTTAATTTAGTTTGATCTGGCTCTTAAATACCTTTCTACTAATTTTTCTGATCAGATTTGTAAATCTTGAACAATAGAACAATTAGTTATGCATAATATTTTATATTTCAATTATTTAGTTAAAAACAAGAAGAAGCATTGATTTATCGGCTTCACATGCACTAATACCTGATGCCAGACTTTCAAAAGATGTCCTGCCTTCAGGATATGAATTCGACTTGCGCCCAAACATTATAGAAAACACTTTTACTGGAAGTATTAAAATGAATTTGAGCTGGAGCGTGCCGATCAGAAAAATCTCTTTGCATGCACATTTTGATTTACAAATTAATGAAAGATCAATAAAGCTGGCAAAGATTACTTGGAATCCTGGGTAGGTTTGCTTTTGTAATATGTGAAATGTGTGCGATAATCATATAATTTATGTGTTTTATTATTTTCTCAGAGATGCAGACGCACAAATTAAAAATATACCTATACTTCGTGGTGATAGAATGCCGAAAAAGACAGTTTTTGTCATATATTTAAAAGACAAAATTGACGAATGTGTACATTGTGAATTATTGATCGATTTTGAAGGTTATATATGGGAAACAACGGAGGGCCTTTTTAAAGGATCATATACATCTGGTAACGAAACGGAAAAGAAATATTATTTGGCAACATACATGAGACCTAATAACGCAAGGCGACTTTTTCCATGTTTTGATGAACCTGGTTTTAAGGTAAAAATACATTAATTAGGTTATCATCATGGCAAGTTTTTGACGCTTTTTACTTGAAAAGTAATTTTTCCAATTTCGCAAGTATTTACAAAAAAAAAAAAAAATATTTTTTTACTAATCAATTTGCACATAAAAACTTACAATTCTTAACGAAAATATCACGTTTTACTCAATTTTATTTTACTTTCATTGCAATTGTAATTTTTATTCTATTAAACTTATAATTTTTAGAGAACTATACAATAATTATTGTTTTTGAAATTGAATTTTCGTAATCGCGTTATCAAACGGATGTGTGTGAATTCAGCTCCGTGAGATAGCTTCGTTTTTAACATTTTCTGTTAACTTAACAGAGACTGTGAAATTAACAGAATCAAATTACTCTTTAAAAGTTGGCATTAAAATTAAAAAAAAATAATACAACTGATTGTTCAGATCCGCTCTATATACAAAAATATAGTATTTAATAAAAAATACTAGTAACGTACAAAAAATTGGATAAAACTAATAAAATTAAAAATTGTGCGCGGATTTCAAAGATTTCAACAATATATGGTTTATATCCAGAATTTATTTTCAGATCTGAGAAATTAAACTTTGAAAAATGGGAATTTTTGCATTTTACCAGAGGTAATATACAGAAAATTTTAAAAATCGGATAAAACCAAAAATTGTGCGCGGAGTAGACTTAATGAACATGAAAGGATTCAAGGATTTCAGAACTAAATAATTTATATTCGGAGTTTATTTCAGGTCTGAGAAACTTAACTTTGAAAAAAGGGAATTTTAGCATTTTCTAAATCCTTTCTTTCAGGAATTTTAGAACTATATAGTTTATATGCAGAATTTATTTCAAACCTGAAAAATTTAACTTTGAAAAATGAGAATTTTTGCATTTTGCCGGGAGTAGTATACACAAAATTGGAAAAATCGGGATAAATTAAAACTGTGCGTGGATTAAACCTAACGTGCTTAAAAGCCATGATTTCGAGGATTTCAGAACTATATAGCATATATTCAGAATTTATTTCGGATCTGAGAAATTTAACTTTGAAGAATGGGAATTTTTGCATTTTGGTAGGGGTAATATACAGAAAATTGGAAAAATCTGGCAAAATTAAAAATTGTGCATGAATTAAACCTAACGTGCTTGAAAAGTATGATTTCGAGGATTTCGGAACTATATACATATATTAGAAATTTATTTCATATTTGAAAAATTTAACTTTGAAAAATTATAATTTTTAAATTTTATCAGGAGTAATATAGAGAAAATTGGAAAAATCAGTTAAAACTAAAAATTGTGAGCGGATTAGACTTAATATTCATGAAAGATATTGTTTCAAGGATGATTATATATTTCAGATCTGAGAAATTTAACTTTGAAAAAAGGGGTACTTTTGCATTTTCTACCCAATTTTTAATTCCGATTTTTAAAGTTTTGTACGCGAATTGGATCTGATGTGCATGAAAGTCATTACTTTAAGGATTTCAGAACCATATAGTTTATATTTGAAAAGTAGGAACTTTTGCATTTTGCCAGGGGTAATATATAGGAAATTGAAAAAGTCTGATAAAATTAAAAAATGTGTGCGGATTAGGCCCAATGTGCATGAAAGCTATTGTTTCAAGGATTTCAGAACTATAAAGTCTATATTTATTTTATTTATTTCAAATCTGAGAAATTTTTTACGTTACTATTGACAAAATATGGTAATACATATTTTAATCTCAAATTCCTTAAATTGGTATTTTTTATTAAATATGATATTTTTGTATATATAGCAGATCTGAACAATCAGTTGTATATATATATTTAAATTTTAATGCCAATTTTTAAAAAAGTATCTTGATTTTGTTATTTTCACAGTCTCTGTTAAGTTAACAGAAAATGTTAAAAACAAAGCTAACTTCACACACATACGAAATTTTTTTTAATTTAATATTCCGAAAAACTCCCGTTTGTACTATAAAGAAATATTCAATTAATAAAGTATAGTCATTTTTTTTATTTTCTTGTACACATTTATGCTACTTTTTTGTGTTTTTAAGCTCATATTTTGATTTTTTCGTGCGTACTAAAAACATGCCCTCCTTACCATAATATATATATATATATATATTAATATTTATAAATACTAAATTGATATTATAAATTTTAGGTACCATTTACTGTTTCCATTTCACGACCCCGCGACTATATAACATTATTTAACACTCCTTTACTTAGAACTGACGAATTGTAAGCATAACATATAAAATTTTATTTAGGAATATTTATTTATTTATTTTTCTGTTTTAGACCTTCAAAAGATGACAATGATGTAGTTTATGTTTTGGATCATTTTGAAACTACGCCCCCAATGTCAACTTTTACATTTGGTTTTGTCATCTCACAATTAGAAAAGTACGTGCCTTATCAAACAGACCAAAAGACTGAGCCTAATATTTCCATTTGGTCAAGTCCCGATTTACATTCCGAATTAGAGGTATTTATTTTTAAACTAAACCACGTATTTAAATCAACAATTTATTCATTTTAGGAAGTGCATACGAAACTATCAACGGTATACAATTATTTGAAAGATTATTTCAACGTTTCGATTCCACTGTCGAAGATTGATGTGCTCGCTATACCAGGTCTTGCATCGGTGAGGCCGGCTGATAACTGGGGACTGTTAATGTTCAAGTAAGTTACATTAGTTTTTACTTTTATCAAGATATTTAGCTATATTATCGGTATATCACAAAAAACACCTAACAGAACTAACATATTTTTATAACCACCATCAAAAAAGATGGGGGATATATTAGGTTTGTTATTCCTTGTGTAACATGTCGAAATAATCGTGTAAGACTCAAATATTGCTCAAATATTTTCCATATATAAGGTGTCTTTGGTATTGGACATGGTCAAAATCGGTTAATAAAAAAAGTTCATAATTTCCCGCCGATATCTTTTAAAAAAATAGCTAAAGGATCGATGTAAACTCGGAAACCAAAAGTTTACCCCATATAAAGTGAAACTTTAAATTAGGCGCATAGAAGGAATTTTATGCGGCCCACGTTACTCCTAAGAAACAATCTATTTAAAAATTTATATATAAAAAACTAATACATTAAATAAATACCTAAAAAAATTATTTATAAAACAATTATATAAAAAAGTTTTGATTTAGTTACTATTATTTTTAATTTAATATAATAGTTTGTCAACAGCATTTTAAAACTTTCCAAATTTAAATAAAAATGGGAGAGCTCTATGTTGTATCTACTTAAAAAAATAAATAAAGAGATGTTTTTATATTAATATTTTTTATTTTTTTAGAATTATTTAATAGATAATTTTCTGTCTTACTCTATCGACAAATTTTTTATTGGGTGAGCTATTATTTATCTTATACTTATACCCTACACCACCATAGGCGGTTAGGGTATTATGCGTTTATGCTGATATTTGTAGATCCACCTTTAAATATACCATTCGATTTCGAATTACTTTCTGAGTTAATTTCAAATATGGCCATAGCTCCCAGTGAAGACCCTCCCAGAAAATCACTTTTTATTGTATCATATGGTTGGGCTTGCCCTACTATAGTTTTCTTACTTGTTTTATTTTGATGATGAATATGAAATAATGCTCTTCAAAGAAATTCCGAGTACAGGAACGTACAGACTAAAACCTATAAATTTAACAAGTACTGGGAATTATCGTAGAAGTTCACTGTAAAAATGTTATTGAAGAGCTACATCAAAACGGTTTTTTGTTCGATGCGATAGTTTTTTCTTTTTGGCGACATTTTTTCGATATGCCGATAATTTTCCCTTTTTGGCGATAGTTTTTTTTTTCTGCGATATTTTCTTGATATGGCGATAGTTTTTTCAATACGGCGATAGCTTTTTCGTTTTGGCGATATTTTTTGATTTGGTTATAGTTTTTTCTTTTTAACGATATTTTTTTTTTAGTTCTTAAAGTTTTAAAGATATATTTTCTAAAAAAGTTTTCAGTAAATCAAAAAAAAAAACTTATTTCTGCTCGAAAAAATAAAAATCTAAAATTTAAAATATAGGTGTATTTAAATCTGTTGTCCGACATTTGAAGTAATTTTATTCTGTTTTTAGTATGTTCAAAAAATATACCAGAATCATAATTAACAGATATGAATCCATAGATAGATAGAAAATTACTCAAAAAGCACACGTACGAGAATTTTTTTTGTTTGCAGAAAAAAGTTTGTATATATTTCTGAAGCATGAAAAAAATTTTCTATTTTAATTTATTTATATTTTAAATTTGTAAAAAAATTTTGAATTTTTTTTAATATTTTTTAGTTTTTAATGATTTTTAGTCGCATAATGGGAATGATTGTTTATCGCTTTTTATTAAAATTATACATTTGCATCGGATTGGCTGCAAAATTATGCAAAATTCCAAACATTATTTTTTAAAAGATTTTTCTTTAAAAACTTCCTCTTTAAGGCATTTATTGTTAATATTTTCGTGAATAATTATATTTATTTAGCATTTTTGCAAAAGTTTTTGCAAAATTCTAAAAATTATCATTATGTACAATTTAATAACATTTATGAAGAAAACTTTATTTTTATGAATAAAGTATGGGAAAAATCATGTTTGATTCATAATATTTATGAAAAAAAATTTAATTAATGAATTTTTTTACTAATACGTTTTTAAACTTAGGTTTTTTTGACAACGGATTAGGTTATTGACAAAGTAGTTTCATATCATATGACCTGAATCGAGTAAAAAAACTTAAGACCTCAAAACAAAAAATATACAATAAAAGACTATTTTTTTAAATGGTAACTTAAACCGATTTCTACAAATTTTACTCACAAATAATTTAACTCCAAATAAATTTTAAAAAATATAGTTTAGAATGAAATACAGCAAAAAAGTGCTACTAATGTAGAAAAAAAAACTGTAAAAAAATTAACAGTTTCAGTTATTTATGGTAATATTTCCACTTAAAGTTTTACCGTTTTACCCCCTAAAGTTTTCATATGTTCAAAAATGTAGAGGGTAAGAAATCTATAGTTGAAATTTTATATGCCTCTGTTGATTAGTTTGGTAATGTTAACCTTACTCCTTTCCATATTACACGGCGTGTCATTTCAGACGAGGTCTTTCCTTCCTCCTTCAAAAAGAAGCGAGAAGGCATAAATACGCTCTCTTATATGCAATTCTATTTGAAAAGAGTCTGAAAATTAATTTTATTAAAAACATACGTCTACTGAAAATTGCAAAAAAATACAACAGTATGAAATTTATATAAAACATAAGTTTATATAAAGTTCATACTATAAAATTACCATTCTCTCCTTAAGTAAATTCCATAAAAATCTGTAATTAATTCCTTTCTGGGATTCTTTGAGAGTGAAATTGAATAAAAGTTTCTTAACAACAACCAAGAAAATCATAGAAAAACGTAATAGTAATAAGATAAAATGTTGATGAAAATTCTCTTTAAAGACCTGGTTGACAATCAAAAATACAAACTACTTCGTTATAGAAAAAAAAGATGTACAAGTACGTTGTAGTATTACTTGCTTGTTGCAACATTTACAGTCAGTTTCATTTTTATATTCGTTGTGTTTACAGCAACATAAGAATAAGATGGAATAACTGAAAGACTAGCAATTTTAACATTTTATTGTACACAAGACACTAAACACACACATTTGGAACGAAAGGCAAAACATCATGATCTTGTAAAAAATACTCGTATATAAATGTACTTGTATTTGTATCAGTATTAACCCAACAAACATAGAGTTATCATATTTCAAATGTTTGAAAAATTATGTTTTTTTCTTTAATATCAAAGGTTAATACCTTAATTCAAATCTGCATCAAAGTTGGAGAAAAAAAATTCCTCTTTTTGTTGAAAATGCTATTATTTTCAAATCATTTTCAAATGTACATTTGAGGAAAAAATTTATTTCAAATCACTTTTAAATTTCAAATCAAACCCTTGGTTTGCTGGAAACTATTAAATTTATTATGTTATATGTTTAGAAAATGTGTATACAAGTTTAAATGTGTAGGAATACATATATACATACTCACTTGTACACGCGAAATCTCACGACGGGAATTCCCCGGAATTCCGTAAAATTTTCAATCCTGTAATCCTCGGAAATCATACTTCCGTATTCCCAGGATTTCTTGTGTATGTAAAATGTTTATATTTTCTGACTCATGTGTGGTTATTTTAGTATGTGGGCATTTTTTCAAACTCGTTTATTTTTGGGATATGGTTAATGTTATCGAAGCTAATACAGTGATTTTTAACTTTCATTAAAAATTTTTTAATCAACAAAGTATGCATAGATTGTTTTTTTAGTTTTATAAAATTCGTTGATATATTTTTAATATTTGACAACTAAACATTTTTTAAATGATATTAATGGAAAAGAAATAATCGTTCGTTATGATAGTTAAAAATCAAAAATTTTTAAAAATTAAAAAAATTGCATTTTAAGTACGATATCAAGAACAAATGCACATATGTAACCTACACTAAGGTATACAAAATATAAAATAAAGGAGGATAGTTACGTTTTATAATAGTGAACATAATCGGGACCATAGTTCTGATATAACCTACCTTTAGATCATCGGGTAAAAAACAAAACAAAAAAAAAAAAAAAAAAAAAAAAACAAAGTGTACATAGATTTTTGATAGTTTTTTTAAGTGCATTTAATTCGTTGATGTATTTTTCACATCTAACCACAAAAAAAAAATATATATATATTATATTTAATTGAAGTTAATAAATAATAAGTTCCAAATATTCATTATATAACTATAAAATAAATCTTTCAATTACAAAAATACACATTTAAAAATGATAAAAGTTGTATTAAATTCAAACGCGTAATTATTTTTGAGTGCCACTTGTTTCCGATATAAGCTACAATAACACCTACAGATTTTTCACCGATTTAAATTAATGCCTTGGGTGTGCCTCAGGTCATAAATACTTTTTAAGCAATTTTTTAAACCTATTTTTCGCTTAACTAAAACAGAATGGATGTGCTTATTATAAATATAATTTCACATAAAATGTATTTTATTCACACTTTTTTGTAATGTTTAATTAACCCACTTAATATGCACACTGAAGTTACATATTGTTACGTTTTTACCTTTTAAAAACGGTAGTTTATTTCCTTTAAATAATCCGTATATTTTAATTGCAAATAAAAGCAGTTTAGTAGTTTAAAAGTTGTAACGACTCTTTATTTTATTTAAAATGTACAACAAAAACAGTTTAAATAGTTACTTGTGTTCTAATACGCACACACTTAAATTATACACTTTAAACAGCACACTTTAATAATGTACAAGATGCTTCCAATTAGACTGACTCAATGGTGTTCTCACGGCCAATTTATATACACTGCACTGCCATCTAGATGCTTCTCGAAAGCTCTATCTCTTTCTACAATGTTCTTAACGGACAAACTAGTATATTCGAATTTTAGAGCTTTCGATGTTAATGTTAGTAGTTTCAACATTTAGTGTTGCCATACTTACAAACAATGGCGAAAGCTTTTTATTCAATGTTATATGTTTACAATTATGTTAATAATTTCTACAGATATGTTAACTGCTATTAACATAAACAGAAAGGTCTAGAAGCATTGAGAACGGTTGAGAAGCATTATTTAATTTTAAACCAGCCGCTAAAGCCGTTATATTTAAATTTAAGTACAATTTCGTAAAAATATTATATTTCTGAAAACAAGTAAGTTAAAAGGATAACATTTACAGTTGACATTAAGGGCTCAAAGAATGCTGAAGAAGGTTTGTAGTGGGCCAGAAAATGCACTCCATTCTGATAGTGTCATAAATATCTTTTTCATTTATTTTTCATTAATGTATAAACACAACAAGTCCGGATTCCTTTACAAAGTCCTCATGGTTAAATTAAACAAAAACTTATTTATTCTCTTTCCATTTCTTTTTTTACTTTAAACATTTTTCAGTTTTGTTTACGAAATTCTTATAAATCTACAAAAACATGGTAGTATTTTTTGTACGAAAATGAAAACAACAAAATATCGGGAGAGAATTTAAAATAAAATTTATTTTTAAACCGCATTTTTATACAAATTTGTATAGAAATTACCTGACCGGGCTTGTTTAATTATTATATTGATTATTGAACTCGTTTTGTTTTTCATTTTCGTACTTCAAAGCAAAAACAAATCAAGGCAATTAAAGCAAGAATTGCTGAAGTAAAATTTTATATGTGAACGTAAATGCAAATTCAGAATAAAAACACAGTTGTTTGTTGACATTCACAACACACGGTCGTGGTTACAAGAATTTATATTATTTTTTCACGTGTAAAGTTTTCATTTTCAGTTATTCTTACAATAATTGAATATGGCACCGAGACGTAAAAAATTCTGGGGTAGCAACCCCAAATTTAAAGTTGCAAAGCCTTTACCAAGGGCTGAAAATAACAGATTTCAGTTAGTGAGGAAAAAATAAATATTCCTCCAATAATTATTGATAATGCTCATAAGTTCACAGATGTCATAAAGATACTGGGATCTAGATCAAATTACAAACGTATGTCTATAGGTACAAAAGTAATGCCAAATACATTGATTGACTTCAATGAAGCTTTTAAAAAACTTAAAAAAGACGACATCAAATTTTTTACGGATCCAGTAAAGGATAACAAAAAATTTAAGCTCATGCTTTTTGGCTTACCACAGCTTGATCTAAAAAATATGCGGACTAACCAAACTGCTATCTATCAATTAGAACACATAATAAACCAAAAAGAAATAGATGTAATTTTTATTAATGAAACTTTTTAAATCAAAAACACAAATTTAAAATGACAAATTATAAAGTTTACCGGCAGGATCGATTGTCCCATGGAGGACAAAAATATCAAATATTTCAACAATAAATATTGAAAATGTTTCCATTATAATTAATATTAATAATCGACCAATAAGATTCACATCAGCGTATTGCCCTCGATATTCTAGAAGCTTTATTGACGATATAAACAAAATCACCTCATCAACACATGAATTTTTTATTTTCGGAGACTTTAACGCACACCATACTAGCTGGAATTGTCAAGGAAATAACACTGCAGGTAGAAAACTATATAGCCATCACTTATTACATCCACTCGTCTAACATGTTCACTCGATTTGGTCAGCACTCAACCGCAACTCAAGCATCAGTTATTGATCTTCTTCTCACAAACTCGACCCTAAATATTTCTCATATTGAAACTCATCCTGGTTTGTTAAATTCCGATCACGAAAATTGCAAAGAACAACCAACGTCTCAGACAAAGTTTACTTAATATCGGTTTTAAAACAGCTGAATATTTTGATTAACTGCCATATGACAAATTACATAAATGACAACTGGAACAAATTTATTCAAAAGTTGCCACCCGGCAATAAAAAGTTCTGGCAACTAAATAAAGTAATAAGGGGAAATAAATCAGTTGATCTCACCAAATTACTGATAATCTATCGTCTAGCGATGATCGAATGCTATCAAAGCTCAGTCATTGGTTAGACTTACAATCTATACCTGAAAGAGTAAATGATGTGATGACAACAGTGGAGGAAGTTAAATTTTTCATTAATAAACAAAGAAATAAAAAAGCACCTGGCATAGATGGTATAAAACCAATAATTTTACAAAAAATGTCAAATGAATTTGTAAGTATCGTTACCAAAATATTTAACTGGTGCTTAAAAAATGGTTATTTTCCAAAGCAATTTAAAATTGCCAAAGTAATACCAATACTCAAACCAGGAAAAGATAAATAGTAACCCAAAAGCTATCGTCCTATAAGTATGTTGAATATTTCGGTCAAAATTTTTGAAAATATCATACTAAATCGAATAAACGAATTTATAGAACAGAACGGTATATTAAGCAAACAACAGTTTGGCTTTAGGAAAGAACACTCAACGATACATCAAGTGAAAAGACTTGTAAACATAATAACTACCAATAAAAATCATCGTAAAAGTACTGGCATAATTTTTCTGGATATAGAGGAAGCTTTTGACTCTATATGGCACTATAACTTAATAAATTTGGTTACCCTATATATTTACAAAAAATTATAAAAAGTTTTTTATCTGAAAGATACTTTGTAGTTAATGTAGATAACGAAAAATCTACAAAAAAAGTCCATCCCTGCTGGTGTTCCCCAAGGGTCAACTTTGTCACCAACGTTGTATTCTATATACACTTCAGACTTCAAAGCTTTAAGAAATCAAACAGCAGCCTTCTACGCAGATGATACTGCAATGATAACAAGTGGTAAACTTTCGAATGCAATAAGAAAAAATATGAAAAAAGTATTAATCAGTGCTGAAAAATATTTCAACAAATGGAAAATAAAGATAAATCAGGGAAAAACTCAGGCAACGATTTTTCCATTTAACAAGTCACCAAAAATAAATCCGCAAATGACTCTATGTATGCAAGGAACTGAAATCCCATTATTCGATACAGTCAAATACCTGGAAGTTGTCCTTGACAAAAAGCTGACGTTTAAACAGCATGTTTTTCAAGCGGGAGACAAAGCACTAAAATGTGAAAGAGTCCTTTTTCCACTGCTAAATCGAAAATCGAAACTAAATCATAAAAATAAAATTTTATTATATTGTATGTGTATAAGACCAATAATGACATACGGCTGCCAGGTTTGGTCAACAAAATGCGCCAAAACTTACCTTAAAAAATTGCAAGTTATCCAAAATAAAAACTTAAAGATTATATTCAACCTTCCTAGAAAATTTTCTACAGCTCTCTTGCATACCAACTACAAACAAGAATTGTCGAAACACGTCATTAATAACATAACAACAAGATTCGAAGACAGAAACAGGTCTTCAAGAATTGATTTAATAAGAAATTTGTAAATTAATTAATTTTCTGCAACTTCTGAAAAGAAGATGTAAGAAGGAATTAATTATAAAATTCTTTGATAACTCAATGGTTTTTTCCTATCTTTTTACCTAAATATGTACATATATATTTAAAATGTGTTTTTAATGTAAAAATTATATAAGAAATTTATTTGTTGCAATACTTTTAGTAAAATCTCAAATATTGTAGATATTAAATATATATATATTTATTTTAAAATTGTAATGTTGATAGATTAAATAAAAAAAAAAATCAGAAGAAAAAAGAATAATTTCAGTTTTGGCATTACGACTAATGATCTTTGGTCGAAATTGTCACCCTCGCGCCTCCATTGCTGGGAAAAATAATACATTTCCTGGGATTCTGCTTCAAAAAATGAAAACAAATATTTATTAAAAATATTTTAGTCAGAATTAATCAGATATTATCTCAAAAATAAAAGAATACAAATAAATTATTAGCACGAAAATACTTTCCTGTAAATTCTTTATAAAATATCCTGTTGGGGAAAAACCTTTTGTTTTCCACAGATGTAGGCTGAATAATTAATACAATAATAAAATGTCAATATATTGGGTTTGTTTTTCAAAATTCTTTCGCTCCTTTCATTAATTATTTCGTGTAAAGTCTGAAACATTTTTCAACCAAGGAATATAACGAAAACACAATGGTATCCGCAGCTCAAAAACGTATATTACCTCCAGTCATGCGTTCACGGTCAGTTTAATTGACTTTAACACATCAATTATTTAATCTAGTACAATAATATTGTTTCCAACCAAAAGTTTTATGTATTGGAATAGAAATTAAAAAGATCCCCAGAATTCCCGGGAAAGCGGTAAATAAAAACAATTAAACTCTAATTATAAAGTTCTTCTGCAAAATATACCTGAATCTTTGATGAGAATTACAAAAACTCACATGAAATTGGAAGCTCTCCAGAATGTAAATATATAATAAGTTTAAGGATAGATTACTATCCTTTGTTTTAAAGAAGCAAGCAATTTTTGCTATAAGTTACATAGGTCAATACTAAAAAAAGTATCCCGAAAAATATGTTGCAGATATTTTAGGTATAGTTATTCCAATCACCAGAAACATTTCGGTTTTTCTCCATCACGTCACATTTTAACAAATTGACGGTTAAAGAAAATATCATTCCCTGAGGTGTCACTCATGTTTTATAGACAACATATGGTGCTACAAAAATATAGTACAATTCATATCTTCAACTTGCCACACATAGCCAGCCTTTAAAGATTTAAAAATCAAGATGTGGGTGCAGAGATATAATTTTTACTTGATATAAACAACACATGACCATAGATCTCAAACATGGTAACATTCTTAAAATCGCACTGACTGACCGAAAATGCATAATCATCAAAAGTTTGAAAAAAATAAAAATCCAAATTTAAATAACAAAGTCAACAAAAGAATAGAAAAAATATATCGTCAATAATTCTTATTCTTTGGGCTAGATAAAGAGTAGAAAGAAAAATGAAACATTTCAATATTCGGTAAGATTTATTATGCATCTATCTGTATGCAAAGTATCACTAAAAAATTCGGATCAGATCATGCAAAATTTTTGCAACGGAATTGCTTCTATTCGTATGGGCAATTATCAAAAATCTTTGACCTGAAACAGAGTTTAAACAGATGTCAACTCCCAAGACTTGAAACTAACAGAGTGCAAAATTTTAGCACCGTAGGTTTAATTTGTAAAATTAATTAATTTTTTCCCATTCTTTTATATCCTTTTTTCGGGCGTTTATACTATTTGATCCCATTCGATCTTATATAAACTAATCGGACATTGTGGATAAATTCTACACCTTCTTTGTTTTTGTGCAGACTTTACCAGGTACATACAGGGTGGTCAAATATTGATGTCAAAATTGTGCTGCACTAACACCAGCAAACATTGAAAATATCATAAGTTTTATTCCAATTACTTCCTAGGTTTTGATATTGCGTGCAATTTTTACAAGAATTATACATAAATTTCTAGTTTGTATTTTTTTATATGTTCAACTTAAAACGCTATAACTTTCACGCCCCTGTACGAAATGATTAACGCTAACTGTCTCTTATATTTATATATATATATATTTAAGGGCTAAAATAAAAAATTTTTGATAACGGCCCATATATGCCCTTTTATTTGTTTCTAGTTTGATACATTAAAAATCACAAGATAATAATTTTTTTTCGATATGAGTAAATATTACACACCTTTGAAATGTCTTCTTATTATTCCGAAGTTTATGTGTCATTCTAATAATTGTACTATAATTATTTAAAAAAAAAAACTAAAAATCCAAATGAAAATAAGTCGAAAAGTATGGTAGGTCAAGCCCGACATTGTATATGTGAATCGAAATTTATGGAAGTGAATCGATACTTGTATTAAGTGTAATATATTGTTACGATTTTACTTTTTAAAAACTATGGTTTATTTCCTTTTAAATAAACCGGTAGTTTGATTGCAAATAAAAGCAGTTTAGTAGTTTAAAAGTTGTAACAACTTTTTATTTTATTTGAAAATGTATAACAATAACAGTTTAAATAGTCACTTTGTGTTCTAGTACACACACGCACTTAAATTACACACTTTACACGACACACTTTAATAATGTACAAGAATATACAGCCAAGGCAGTTAATTTGTCTATACTTAATGATACTTCCAATTAGACTAACTCAATGGTGTTCTCACGGCCAATTTATATACATGGCATATATCTCTGACCATTTGCTGAAGTAATCCATAACTACTAGAACGTAACGGTTTCCGGCATCACTGACAGGGAAATGACCTGCTACATCCATTGAATGGCGCACCTGAGTTATACTGCTGAAGTTGTCCACGACTTCTTCTTACTGGACCCTTCGCTGCTATGCATTGTGGAGAATTGGCTACCCAATCGGCTACTGATTGCTTCCTTAGGGCCCAATATAATTTTATCAGTGGACTTTTGGCGGATATTTCATATTGACAGAGCGTCCGCATTGCCGTGTTTCAAGCCCTTCCGGTGCTCGATGCTAAAGTCATAGCTTTGAAGCCGCTCTATGCAACGACCTAGTTGTCCTTCAGGTTGCTTAAATTGCAGCAACCACCTGAGAGCAGAATGATCAGTTCTCAGTTGGAAGTGTTGACCATACAGATACTTATGGTAATGCCAAAAGTTCTCGTCGCGTTACGCAGTAGTTTCTTTCAGGTTTCGAAAGCGTTCGACTTAAGTATCCAATGACTCTTTCAGTGCCATCGACCACTTGTGAAAGTACACCGCCTATTCCGTATCTGCTCGCATCGCTATTTACCACAAACGTTTCTCCAGATATAGGATATGACAAAATTGGTGACGTACATAATAGATCCTTGAGCTTCTGGAATGCTAGCTCTTGTGCTTCACTCCAATGAAATGATTGAGACTTCTTGGTCAGCTCATATAAGCTTGCGGCTACATTGGCGAAATTCGGGACAAATCGTCTGTAGTATGTACAAAGGCCAAGAAAACTATGCAATTCATGGAGATTTCTCGGAAGTGGCCATTCCTTTACAGCAATTATTTTATCTTCATCTGTTGATATTCCTTCTGCTGTTACGCGATGTCCCAAATATTTGAATTCTTTCAGGAACAATGCACACATTTTTACATTGAGTCGGAGGTCAGCCGCTGATATTCGTTTAAGAACTTCTTCAAGGTTTTTCAGATGTTCATCAAAAGTCTTACCCATGACAATTATGTCATCGAGGTACACCAAGCATGTTTTCCCATGAAGTCCTTTCAATACATGTTCCATTAAACGCTCGAATGTGGCTGGAGCACTGCAGAGTGCAAACGGTATCACATTAAACTGCCATAACCCAACACTTGCGATAAAGGCGGTTTTTTCCTTGTCTTTGTCTGAAATTTCTACCTACCAATAACCACTTCGCAAGTCCAATCTTTCTTGGTGACTTCATTTAGTGCTGCCGTCTTTCTTCTTAACTAACACAACAGGCGAGCTCCAAGGACTTAAAGAGGGTTCGATTATACCGTTCCACTCCATTTCGTTGACCAACTCCTTCACTTCATTTCGTTTTGCTAGGGGAACCCTTCTGGGCGCTTGCTTTATTGGCCTCGCTTCCAAGTATTTATTTGATGCTTTACAATTGCTGTTCTACCATGGTTTTGATTTTTTAAGGCGAAGACAGAGGTATGTTTCTTCAGAATCTGTTTGGCCTTATTTCTATCAGGCGGCGCTAATCCTTCTACCCTTTTTCCCACATATTCCGCTAGTAGCTCGTGTTCTTTGAAGGTTTCGGGTTTTTCTCGCAATTGATTACTGCCTCTGCTGAGATTTGTTGAGAATTTGTGAGATTTGGTTGAGAACGGACGTGTTTTTAAATCGCTCGCTATTGTTATTTTGAAAAGTTGAAGTGTGTAAGTGCTAAAAGTGTTAAGTGCCTTTTCTGCTGTGTCATTGTTGTGGGTGCTCCGCTGACAATTGACTGGAGGTGTCTCAAATACCTCCGGCGAGAAGTAAGGTTAGAAACGATCTAATCTGAAGATTGGCCTTGCCACATTATTGAGCGCTGGTGATATTACCATATTGTTGACGACTTTGACTGTTTCTGGCTTTCGGTTCTTGTATTTACTAATTGGAATTTGCTGCCCCCTGGTGAGATTTGTTGACGACTTGGTTCTGCACTTTGACTTGATTTGGATTGTAAGGTAGGTGTCGCCTGTATATTAATTTAGTTGTATAAGTACGATGCCGCCTGAGCGACGCCGTAAAAAAGGGAAGGGCGATGCGTCGGACCTCTCGGAGGCGCCGACGGACGCCACTATGGGTCCGCCGCCAACTCCGGTGCCGCGAGTTCGGCACACTGAGAGTGAGCTCTCGAGTTCGGAGGCGGATGAGGACGGTAAGAGGTTCAAGCCGGGAACGCCGCTTGCGACCCGTGCTGCTGCTGCTGGTAATTGCTGGTACTGTCGGTGTTGCTGGTACTGCTGGTGTTACTAATGAGGGTGCTGGTGTGAAAGAGGATGGCTCTAAAAGGGAGAGCAGGCCCCGTAGGAGGGCCCCTGGTGTCGCGATGGTTGATGCCTCTGCCGATTCAGTGATTGGCGAGATGAAGTTGATTTCCGGCTGTCTTGCTGATGCCGTGTTTGCGGAGGGGGTCAATTCCGGCCTTGCTAGGACGGTGTTGGAGAATTGCAGCCGCCTCGAGGCCATCCTCATGAGGGTGGTGGCGGAGAATGAGAGGCAAGGGGGCGGCTGGAGGCATATGAGGCTGCTGGTGGGCAGGTTGTACCGGTGGGTATTAGAGAGCATGCGATGCCGTCTGCACCCATTGGTGCGCCTCGTCCTGCGGCGCGCATGGCTCCTGTTGCTTCCTCGGTGGTTTCGCAGGCCCCAATTAAGCCGGTAGAGACCTGGTCGGTCGTTGTTAGGGGCAAAGGTGGCTCCTCGGCGAAGGAGATTGTAAATAAGATGGTTGATGAGGTGGGCCCAACTCTTGGCGTGCGGTCATCCGTACTCCCTCGGTTGCTGAGAGGGAAAAGATCGCGAATAATGCGAAATTTGCTGAGGTTGGTTTGGAGGTATCCGTACAGGACAAATTAGGGCCCCGGGTCGTCGTACAGCGGGTTCACGCCGAGATTACCCCCGACGAATTTATGAAGGAGCTGTTCGAGATGAACCTGAAGGGTACGATGACGAGCGAGGCCTATAAGCGCAGCGTTCGCTTGGTGAGTAGTCCTTGGAAGGCTGGTAGTGCGTCGCAGGTGAATGTGGTGCTCGAATGCACGGAGCGTGTGAGGGAGCATCTGTGTGCTAGCGGAGCCTATATAAGATGGTTCCGCTTTCACGTGAGGGCGCAGGACGCTGTTCCTGCATGTTACCGCTGCCTGGGTTTCGACCATCGGGTGAGGGACTGCCGCATGAGGGATGATGTGTGCCGCCGCTGTGGCTCTGCTGGGCATTGGGCCAACCAATGTCCCAATGAGCTTAGATGCCGGAACTGCGCATTCAAGGGTCTACCTTCGGACCACTTGATGATGTCTGCGGTGTGTCCTCTGTATGCTGCGATGACTGCTCGGGCGAACGCTAGGCATTAGTATGGAGTTCGGGATATTGCAGCTTAACTGCCAACGGGCACATTCGGTTGTGTGCGAGTTGGGGCAGGCGATGCGCAGTAAGGGTGCGATTTTTGCATTGGCTCAGGAGCCATACACTACGGGTGGCTCTGTTAGAGAGCTGACGGGGGGTATGCGAGTTTATAATGACAGTGGGGGAAACTCTGCAATTATAGTGGATGACCGTGACATCGACTGTACCTTAGTTAGCAGTAGCGAGTGGGGGGTCTGCATCTCGGCTGAGGGGCGCTTTGGTAGGGTGCTCCTAGTGAGTATGTATTGTAGGTATGGCTGTCCATTGGAGCCCTATCTAAGGTATATGGATACGGTGCTACTCCAGGCGAGTAGCATTCCGCTCATCCTAGGTCTTGACGCAAATGCATCCTCTCCTATGTGGTTCTCTAAGATGTCCAGGCATTCCCCTGGATATCAGAACTACATGCGAGGTAGGATGCTCAGCGAGTGGATGTTAACGGTGAGCGTCGGCGTATTAAATACGCCGAGTAGTCTGTATACTTTTGATGGTCCTAATGGCGTCAGTGACATTGACGTAACAGCTGCAAATGGGGCGGCGCTGACTGCTTTTAGTTTTAGGTGGAGGGTGTGTGACGATTGGGGCGTGAGTGATCACAATCTTATTGAGATTGGGGTCTCTTGCCATGAACGAACGCGGGTGACAGCACCTCTTAGGAGGTGGAGAGACAGGGATGTGAACTGGGACATTTACGCGGAATTTTTCAGGGCGGCTGCTTTATCGCAGCCAATAGAAGACTTTAGGGCACGGACTATAGATGACCAAGTTGAATTGATAGATCAGTGGATGTGTTCAGCTAACGACACCTTGCTTGGCCGATGTCAAAAGACTAGGCCCGGTAGGGTTAGTTGGTGGACCCGTGAGCTTGATGAGATGCGAAGGTCTGTCAGGCATCTCCGGATTCGTTTCCAGAGGGTCAGGCGCACCGGCGCGGATGATGTAAAAGCATCTGGAAGGCCATACCTGAGTACTTGGAGGCAATCTTTGGGAAGTGTATTAGCGAGGGATATTTCCCTGGGGCTTGGAAATGTGCTCGCATTGTCGTGGTCCTGAAGTCTCCTGATAGGGTGAGGAGTAATCCTCGCTCTTATCGGAGCATCAGTCTTCTTCCGGTACTTGGAAAAGTGCTGGAAAGGGTCATGGTGAATCGACTGAAGGAGGGCGCCAACGAGGGTACTTCTGAGTTCCAATATGGTTTTAGGGAAGGTAGGAGTATCGAGGATGCATGGATACACGTTAGGAGAAGTGTTAGCGACTCGTCTGCCAAATATGTCCTTGGCATATTTGTGGATTTTAAGGGTGCGTTTGACTATCTCTCGTGGGATAGCGTTCTGCGTAGGTTAGACGAAGTGGGCTGTCGGGAGTGGAGGAGCTACTTCAGCGGCAGGAAGGCTTGTGTGGTAGGTGCCAACGACACGGCTTGGAGGGACGTCGCTCGGGGCTGTCCTCAGGGGTCCATCTGTGGTCCATTTATATGGAACATTATGATGGATCCTCTGTTGGAGCGCCTTGGCCGTTCATACAAGTTGTGCGCGTATGCGGATGACTTACTTATCCTTGTGGAAGGCCAGTCTCGTGCTGAGCTGGAAGCTAGGGGTGAGGAGGTCATGCGTGACGTATGTGAGTGGGGCGATCGTGTGGGCGTCGAAATGGCGATGGACAAGACCGAGATGATGTTGCTCAAGGGCAGATTATCTCGGGGTCGTCCTCCACTCATTCGAGCTGGCAACGTTAGTCTCAGATATGCGACTCAGGTCAAGTATCTGGGAATAATGGTGGGGGAGAGGATGAACTTTTTAGTTCATCTTACTTACGTTAGGGACAAGCTGACTACTGTTGTAGGTAAGGTTAGGCGCATCCTTAGAAGTGACTGGGGCCTATGCAGGCGGGCTGTCCGTACTGTGTATGAGGGCCTTTTCGTCGCTTGTGCGGCGTTTGGTTCTCCTGTGTGGTATGAGACGGTCATGTCTGTTGCTGGTAGGAACAAGGTTTTGTCGTGTCAGCGGGTCGCTATGTTAGGGTGTATGCCAGTTTGCCGGACAGTTTCGACTGACGTTCTGCAGGTCCTGTTAGGTGTAGCACCCCTTGACTTGGAGGTAATACGTCGTGGTATTATATTCAAGATCAAGAAGGGACTACCACTTCTTGCTAATGATTGGGTTACTGCTGTTGATCTGGTGAATGGGGAAGTTAGGCGAAATAAGGCACTCCTAGATGAGTGTCTTGTTTCTAGGTGGAGGACGCGATGGACGGACAGCGACAAAGGGAGGGTAACGTATGAATTTATACGGGACGCGGACTTTGTACGTGGACGCCCGGACTTACGTGCCAGTACTATGATGACATTAGGGATCTAGGTGGTATGGGTATTACTCATACTGGGGCGAGATGGGATTATAGTAGGGTTCTAGAGGACAATAGGACTTTAGCGAGGTTGGGTGCGTTTGCGCGCGAAGTATTTGCTAGAAGAAGTAGGAGACTTAGTGGAGGTGGCTCTCTGCAGAGCCATTCTTAGTTGTTGGACTCCGATGTCGCCGATGTTGCCTCTTCTGCGATTGATGTCTGTCCCAGCGGTTGCGGTAGTTCCTGCCGATCCCGGTTGCTGAAGTGCGGTTGCTGTAGCTATTGTAGGCCTTGCTTAGTTCTTCGACGTTGCTGGTTGTGTTTGTCCTGTGCGTTCGCTTGGGCTGTACTCCCTTCTGGGGTACTGGGGTCATCCGTGAGGGTGGCCTAGTCTAGTGTTGTCATTGTCGTCTCTCGTTCGTATCGTCCCTTGCTGGTGCCACACCATGTGGCCAATGAGTCGCCCGTGAGGGCGATTGTTAAATGTCAGTGTGTCCTTTGTGTATGTTCATACTTGTGGCTGTATGTTGCATGTTTTATGTTGGCGCGTGGCGGGTTACCAGTCCCGAACTATTTGGAGTTCAACTGGTAGTAGTCAATTTTGGCTACGAAGTCCGACCGGTGACTTAATACTGGTACCACGGGTGTCAGGAGCCCCTGGAACTTGTTTCCAGCTTGACAGTTGGAGTGGCCCCCTGGGGAGCTTTTCGTGGTGGCTGTGGTTTAGACCCAAATCGCGGGTAGAGCGCAAGCTCAGTGTGGAGTTGCATTGCAACCGGGTGCCGTGACCCATAGAGCGGAAGGAGTTTTAGATAGGCTCCGCTCCTCACCAAGGGGGAAGGCATGTCCAAATACATGTCTTCAAATTGGTACTTAGGTGCAGCAGTTTTTTGTATCTGGGGGCGTTGGTGGGCGCATTGTACTCACCCGGTGTTAAGACCACCATGGGGTGAAGTGCATTTCGGAATTTGGCTTAACGACTTTTTCATGGCTGGACAGGATAGGCACTCTTACAGGAACTATTTTGTTGTTACAGGGTTTAACGGGGACGTTTGCTATTACAAGATCACTTGTTATTTCTGCTGGTTCTATCACCCCCAAAATGTTGTCCTCACAATCTCCCTCCATACGACCCCATACTAAAGTTTCTGACTGTGGTGGTAGTTTCTGTTGCTCGACGGTAACTAGCTTTCTTACTTGTGTTATGTTTTCATATCCGACGTCAAGGGGTATCTCCACATTTCGCCAAATCATAACTTTCTGTCCCATATCCAAAGTAATGCCGTGACTAATCATGAAATCAGCACCAATGATAACTTCGTTCACAACGTCGGCAACAATAAAAACATGATTGACGCTAACGTTGGCAATGGTAAATTTCACATTTACTTTACCATAGACCGTGGCCGGCTCCCCAGTAGCTGTGAGCAGACTTACCATACATAACCTTTTTTAATTCGTTGACTATATTTCTCTCATTATCAGCAACAACTTCGACATTTCGCACCTAGCATATTTGCGGCTTTGAAATTATTTTCGCCGCTCCTTGTGCCATTGCGAATGAGACTGTTTCACTAAATGATGGTTTAGGTGTGGCACAAACGGTTTCAGGATCGCGAATGCCATTAACAAATGCCTCTATCTTGATATGGTCCAAAAACGGTTTGTTTCCCCCTGGATAAGTAAACTGCAGCAAACGCTCGATTTTCAACGCAATATCTTGCAGTGTCTCATTGAGCTTCTGCACTCTACCACGCAATTCCATTCGGTATAATTCCTTTTTATGTCCACCACCGTACTTACGTTATAGCGCCTCCATTATATCATCATAACTATTTCTGCTGCACGCCGGCACGCTTTCAAAAACTACTGCCTTTCCTTTTAAGGCCAATATCAACTCTATAACTGGAATTTGAACACATTAAATGGTGTGGTGCCATCAAAACTGGGGCCTTTATTCTATTAGAGGATTCTGTAATAATTCGCACCTGTCCATCTTGGCATTGAAGATTATTCATCTTTATTTCTAGATCATGTAGTTTTTTATCAACACCTTTGGTTTATATATCTAGGCAGCTCTCTAAGTCGGACAGCTTTTTATCAACGACTTTGACTTGTATATCTAGGCAGCTATCGAAGTCGTACACCTTTATCTCAATGCCATCCACTCTGCTGTTTATAACTTCCGAAATTTGCTGAAGTTTCTCGTTTGTCGCTCTAGAAGTTTTTTGGCTTCTTTAACTTCAGTAAGAAGTTTCTCGTTATTGACCCTAGAAGCTTCTTGAACTTCAGCATGAAGTTTCTCATTATTTACTTTAGAAGTTTCTTGAACTTCAGCAAGAAGTTTCTCGTTATTTGCTTTAGAAGTTTCTTGAAATGTCATTTCCATTATTTTATTTTCTTCTTTAATTTCAGCAAGAAGTTTCTTGTTGTTGAACGGGTAGAAACTTCCATTTCTTCTTTGTACTCGAATTCGTAAGTTCCGATGTCAACATCACGCCGCTTGAATTCATCTATCAGCCTCTTTTGTAATTCTGCTTTATTACCAGCTGTAGGTAACTCCAACTTATTCAATTCTCTCTTGAGTTGCTCCACTTTTAGCTCTTCAAACTTCATGACTGCTTATTATTTTGCAATCCCACTTCTGACACCAATTGTTACGGTTTTACCTTTTAAAAACTGTGGTTTATTTCCTTTTAAATAAACCGGTACTTTGATTGCAAATACTCTTTATTTATTTAAAAATGTATAACAATAACAGTTTAAATAGTATCTTTGTGTTCTAGTACACATACATACTTAAATTACACTCTTTACACAGCACACTTTAATAATGTACAAGAATATACAGCCAAGACAGTTAATTTGTCTTTACTTAATTAGACTGACTCAATGGTGTTCTCACAGCCAATTTATATACACTGCATTACCTTCTAGATGCTTCCCGAAAGCTCTAATTCTTTTTACAATGTTCTTAACGGACAAACTTGTATATTCGAATTCTACAGCTTTCGATGTTAATGTTAGCAGCTTCAACATTTAGTGTTGCCATACTTACAAACAATGGTGAAAGCTTTTCATTCAATGTTGTACGTTTACAGCTATGTTAATAATTTCTACAGATATGTTAACTGCTGTTAACATAAACAGAATGGTCGAGAAGCATTATTTAATTTTTTAACCAGCCGTTAAAACCATTATGTTTGAATTCAAGTACAATTTCGTAACAATATATTTCGTGTAAATTAGACTGCACCAAAATTTACCGACTTTTGAATTTTGACCGTAACTCCCCCTAGAATTGTTCATTGGA
This sequence comes from Protocalliphora azurea, assembly GCA_932274085.1. Classification (NCBI taxonomy): domain Eukaryota; kingdom Metazoa; phylum Arthropoda; class Insecta; order Diptera; family Calliphoridae; genus Protocalliphora; species Protocalliphora azurea. The sequence continues at coordinate 77,148,093 of OW026519.1, forward strand.
ATCGGATATTAACCCTTGCCGCATCGGACCTGAAGTTTGTAGGGTGCGTTTATATGGAGAAAATTTGGGTTTTATTATGTAACTATATATCAAAAAATCGTAACGTAGACATAATTATCTATCAAACAAGATATAAAAAGAAAAAATCGATTAAAATATGTTAAAGTTATTACGAATTCCCCAGACCATTAATGAGTTTTAGTCCACTTGTGTAAGGAGCAGCGTTGCCGGAAACTTTGTCCAAAAAATCATTATTTGAGCAATGAAAAAATCACAATTTTGCTATAAAAGTCATCAAAATAATTATTTTAGTGATAAATGGTTAAACTCGCTACTATTATAGCTGTATTATTATTGTGTATATCGATTCGATACAAAACTTTTCAATGTATACATTGTGCAAGTTTGAGGTATTTTTTAATGATTCTTTCTGAAGGAACCTTACAACACTCTAACTCAGTGATAAATTTTCAGTAATATATATTAAAACTAATATTGGAAAGATTATGTTCATCTAAATTTGAAACCCATAATACCTGCTCGTGCGTGAACATTAAATAATTTTTCATCGGTAATAGATTGGCCTAGCAGAATTCGGTCATGTGCAGAACTTACAAAAGTATTATTGCTACTCTCAGCTGATCGTCATTGGATAAATACGTATATATTTATTTGACATAGTGAAAACTATTTATTATTTTATTTGGAATACTGGTGGAAAGTTAAATGAAACAAACAATAGAGGAAAATGTATTCTTACGTGCTTCTAATGTGAATGGAGAGGTTTCTAAAGGTTTTGCCGTGTAATTTAGACATATAAACTTGAATCTTTGTCATTAAACTTTAAATGAAACAAATCATAGATAACCTGTAGAATCGTTGATTATGTGATTAAAATAAAAATCGCATTTTGTAGGAAAAAATCATCAAATCAGGTTTGAGTCAAAAAATCATCAAAAATATAACAAAATCATCATTCTGGCAAAGCTGGAAAGGAGTATGCATATAAATAAATATGTTTATGTTTCTACAGGATAATTCAAACCCCTTCCCATGTTTGGTTAAAAAAAATGATTTTTTTAAGATTGAAACAGCCTTAAAAAATCCAATTTAAAACTTTTAAAGATTTTGTTAAACAAATTTCAATAAAGTACGAATAAAAGTATGCAGTTTTATAGACAATATCACAAGAAATAAATTTTAAAAAGAATTAGATCAATAACTTGTATGACTAAGCCGCGTCTAAGATTTAAATTTTGCGGATTTCGTAGAAGGGATTTTTTGCAGTTCTTTTAATTAAAACTAAAATTTCTTACACAATATTATATACCATATCTTAGAAAATACATTTTGAAGTTTTTAAGAAAAATTGATAAGGGTAATCTTTAGAACACGAAAGTTTAAAGCCAACATTTTAAAGTTTTAATTACGACATAACGAAAACTTATTTATTTTTATCTGGATTTCCATAAAATTTTATGAAAATATAAGGGCTTTCGTTGATGTAACTGCAAAAAGGCAAATTTAACCCTTAACTGAGCTTGGCGTCATTATTTTTTAAATGCACCCATTTTTAAACATTTGTAAGGTTAATTTTATTAATTATCGTGGACAAGTAAAATCATGGTGAACCATAAAAATTCATCACAGATATCATTGCATAATAAAAGTTTTGAACTTTGACCTTCATATTTTAAACCAAATCCAAACCAATTTACTTAAGAACTAATAATAAATAAATTTTGTGAGATATTGTTTATCTAACTGTATGATAAATTTGAATATCAGTTAAAAAAATAAATTTATAACTAAAAAGCTGCAAAAAATGCCTATTTGCTCAAATTTACATATTTCAAATAGCAGGTACGGCTTAGTCATATATTTGACCAAAATTGCGTAATCAATATATAAAATATTTCCTAATTTTTCCTTTTTAATGGGAAACGTTTTTACATATTATTAGTCATAGCTGACATTTTACAGAATCTTGTTTGATGCTGTTTTCTCTTACAAAAAATTTGCAAGAACAAACAACAGCAAACAATTTTTTTCTAAAAGTAGTGGTCACGTAATTTTGGTCAAATATTTGCCAAATGTGAACATAGCATTACACAAGTGGTCTTAAAGCGTTAAATGAATACACATATGAATAGTATTGCATGAGACCTTTCCAATGATGCTGTAAAATATAAATTGCAATGGAAAACTTCCAGAATATTCAAACTTTAATAAAATAGTATTTAAAATAAAATCATAGAAAATTTTACTAAAATTTTAATTTCGCAAGAATGAAAACTAATTATAAAATTTTTGGATTCATTTTAAAAATCGTCCAGCCCACGTGAACGAATTACGAGTAATTAAACCGAAATATTTTGGGTATTAGTTCAACACATATCAATCTTTTATTTTAGGGGAGTATATTTGTAACATTTTTTATTTAGTTAAATAAACCGAATATGTGTCTGAAATACAATACGTAATTGAAGTAAAAGATCGTTTTTCAATCATAAAAATTAAATCAAGTATACATATAAACGTCAATTTAAAAAGTTACAATATAAAATTGAAATTGTTTGTTATTTATAATTTTTGTTTGAATAAGATACATAAATAAAAAAAGATTCACCTTCTTATATTTAATATTCTGTAAGAGACAAATCGGAAGATTTTGAACTTGATTGATTGAAAAAAAAATTGCTGGATCTACGAATGATATATTAATAAAGTCTCAGCCTAGTTTAGAAGAGTGATAAACTTGTGATATACACTTGTAAACTTGTACTTTATTTTAAGAATAATAATTTAGAATTATATAATTCATAAATACGTCTTATCAGTTTTTAATTTATCCGTTTTACGGACAATGATATCCGAACATTAACAAGTTTATGTGATAATATTATGTCTATTGATTTAAATATTAAGTAAATGTAGGGAAACAATGACTTCGTAATAAACAAAAATGAAAAATAGGCTCAATTTTAATTACCAAATTGGTGGTAATTAAGCAATATTACCGGTCCCTCAGTACCAGTTGAGTACCAATTGACACCTAACCCCTCACCAGTGTTGACAAAACGGCGATTTTCTCGATAGATCTGGAGAGTGGTTTTTCTGGCTGCAATATTCCTTTAGCTGGTGTTTTATTTATAATAATAACATTGATTGGAAACTGAAAGAAGAAAACATAAAGACATTTTTTTGCTTCTACAACTAACTAATTTATCAAGTTACCAGAAATCTTTTAAATCCCAGGGCCCAGATGGTATCATACCTGCAGATTGGCAGTATAATGCGGATGTAATAGTTCAGATATACTCGGCTTGTTTATCATGCTCCTATATCCCCAAGTCATGGACTAGATGTAAAGTGGTCTTTATCCCATATGAGACAGAAAGACTTCAAACCTATTAGTCTATAGTCCTTCCTCTTGAAAACAGTAGAAAGTCTGATATTGCCTATATGTAAGGCAAATCATTTGAAACGGAGTTGCACTCGCTTGTAGGGTATATAAAAAATGTTCTCGAAAATTAGTGGCCTTTCTTGATGTAGAAGGAGCCTTTAATAATGTGATCCCGGTTGCTATTAAAATTGCTCTGGAAAGACTGATCATACCTCTGTCGATCATTGGCATCATATGAAGACTTCTAACCAACAGGGTTCGATGTATCCAAATCTTCTGAAGGCGTTGGGGGAGGTATCTTCTTCCTTCAAATTATTGGATCACTGCATTGATCTTCAAGCGGAAATCTGGCCATTAGGAGAGCGGTAAATTCGCTAACGTTCTATAGGATATTCGGCTTGGGTATTAGAATTCGTGCCGATAGTCAACCCGCGATTAAATATCTTTCGGGTATCTAATCGACATCCAAGCTGGTACATTAATGCCTGACTTCTATAAATGAAATGGCGAGACATTCATACCTAGAGTTGATCTGGGTAAGGTCACTCAAGTACCCCGGGAAATATTACTGTGGACGAACTACTCAGAACTGATTCCCTTATCTTGCAGATCTATAATGTGTCGTTTTTCTGTGAAATTGAAGGATTTCTTAAATTACACAGGTCAACATTAAAAAAGTATCCAATTTGTCATATTCATAGTTGTAAAAATCAATAATTGCTAAGTTGGGAGTGGGTGTAGAGCAGAAATGAATGATCTGCGACCATGGTTATACAAAATACAAATTTCTGCTCTACACCCACTCCCTACACCTCATTTTCTCAAGGTTTTATGATGGTATATATATATATATATATATATATATATATATATATATATTTATCTACAAAGAAAATAATAACGGTTCTTCCAAGTTTAGGAATATTTTTTTCATATAGGCTGATTTGGCATTTAAATTCCAGCAGATGGAAAGTATAAAAGCTGCGATTTGTACATAAATAAGTTTTGGAAAGTTTATAATTCATCGAATTTTTAATTATCTTGAATTTCATATTTCAGAAGATTTTATATTCGTGGTACGTACAACCGATATTGTTCTGCTAACGATGTATAATAGCCATAAGATAAAATAAGAAAATTTCTCCATAAGGATCTGGGATTGTTTCATTAACCTATCTTGACGACTTGATGGTCACAATAAAAAGATACATTCCATAAAATTACATACATATTGATTGATGCTTACATCACCTACACAGGGGAAACAATTTCGTTGTGACAACCGAATTTGGTCGTTTCTGGGTACTATTTATACTTTTCAGTTGTAATCACTGTATAATTTCGGTTGTAGTAACTGATTTCAAGGCAAAATAATTCCTTTATCACAACTGAATTTAGAAGTAGAAAAAAATCTTTTTTTGTTATCAATAGTATAATAACACAGTAAAATACCTCAGTAACGTACCAGTAGATGGTTCTATTGGCATAATTTCTATAATCAGAATTTCATGAACTAGCTTTTTCGTGCTCACCTATAAGTATTTCAATCACAAAATATATTTTATTTTGGAAAGATATATTTTCAAATACCAAGATCAGGAATAAAATATTAAAGAAAGTTTATTAAATAAAATAAATAAAATAAGAACAATTTCAAATTAAAAACGAGAAAAACTATATATCTTAGTCAAGACTGACTATATGATACCCACCATTGTGTACGAGAATAAAAATTCGTAAAGGGGACTTATATTCCACCTGTGGCCAATTTTACTAAATGTAAAATAAAATATACAAATACAGAATAATGCATTGATACTATGCACTTTAGGGCGATTCCTGGAAGAGGGTTTATATGGGAGCTATGGTAAATTGTGGACCGATTCTCATAAAATTTCGCAATGTTGTTTCTACTTACATAAAACTTATTTGTGTCGAATAATAACTTAACCGATCACAGCCAATTTAAAGGAAGAAGTATCATAAAAATCCCAGGTGCCAAATTTCACTGAATTAGCTTTAAAATTGCGACCCGTATATTGTGCACAAGGTTTACATGAACAGCTAGCCAGATGGACGGATATCGTTAGATCGATTTAAAAAGTGATTCTGAATCGATTGGTATACTTATAGGTGGGTGTTTGATAACTTTTTCTATGTGATACAAGCATCAACACAAACGCATAATACTCATTAAATAATACGATTATTAAATATTTGGAAAAAATTGAAATTTATCTGCTTATTTTAATATCTTGAGCTCGTTATGAAAATAAGAAAATTATTAAAAAATTGAAGGAACCTCCTAAAACTCTACTAGTAATATACTATTTTTTCCCCTAAAGTTTCTACAATAGTTTAAGTAAATTAAATTTGTGACTTACATTTTAATATTATTTCATGCATGGCATTATTATATATCCGGCAGTGTTTAATAAACCGCTGATTATTTTTGTTTTTTTTATTTTTATTATTACTATTATCTTTTGCTGGTTAAAACTGTCAAACTCTAATAACGTCAGGCTCCATATATAAAAGATTTGGGAAAAAAATCCTCTCCGAACTGCTATTACCTTGTTTAATGTGCCTTGATTTCGTGTTTATTATCAAAACAAAAACACAAGATTTCTAATAAGACACCCAATACAAATTTATTGATGGAATAAAAAAGAAAATTATCGCTTGAATAATTCTCTTCACTCTCAACGTACTTAGAAAAACCTTATAGTAAATATGTTCGTATATAACGAATTGAAAGCAACCAATTAATTTAAAATTCATTTATTTTTTTTTTTATAAAATTTGTCGAAAGAATTTTTCATTCGTTAAAAAAAAACAGGGATTTTAATTTTTTGATATTTTGTATACATAAATACCAATCGGTATTCTAATAGGCAGACAATTTCCGCGTGTAGTTTGAAGTAGTTTCCGGAATTTTTCGTTTTTAATTTTTCAAAGTAAGAGCAGCTTTTTGCTTTTCTTTTTAAATATTGGTCACTTCCTCTATTTGCCTTTGGCTCCTCACTATCTCTAATCATTTTTTAAAATTCTAAAAAAAGCTTTTTGCTAGCGTCACCTTTAATATTTATATACTCCCTATAGCAAATGTAACAATGCCTTTCTAAAAAAAAAGTTTTGTGTACTTGCTAACGTACACTGGCAAAATTAAGCAAATAATCATGGCTCCCATATCTCAATGAACATTTCTGTCAGTGTTTTTAAAAATCATGCGACTACACAACCTTACACTTTAAACGTCCAAGCAAGACTAAATGAATTTGTTGGACAATGTAGGCGTAAATATCCCAACGATTCCTACAAGGAACGCATATGTAGAATGATTGAGTACAGCTTAATTGAAGTTTAAAGAGTTGCAGTTTTTTGTTTTTATACCCTACACCATCATAGGTGGTTTGCATATTATGCGTTTGTGCTAATGTTTGTATCGCATAGAAAAAGTTATAAAATACCCACCTTAAAGTATACCAATAGACTCAGAATCACTTTTTAAATCGATTTAACGTTGTCCGTCTGTCTGTCCGTTCGTCCGTCTGGCTGGCTGTCCATGTAAACCTTGTGCACAAAGTACGGGCCGCACGTGGGACTTTTATGATACGAGAACGAAGCCTATTCAAATTGGTTGTGATCGGTCCATTATTTCAATAGCCCCCATACAAAATAGAGTTTAAACACTCAAAAAAGCTTTAAAAATAAGAATATTTATTAAATTCGGTGCAAAGAAGTTCTGTACAAATTTCAATCTTTGTACCAAATTTTATGAAAATCGATCCACAATTGACCATAGCTCCCATATAAATCCCTCTTCCGAAAATCACTTTAACGTGCATAAATCCCATACGAATGTTAGTATCAAGTTAATATTCGACACAAATAAGTTTTATATAAGTAGAAACAACATTGCCAAATTTTATGAGAATCGGTCCATAATTTACCATAGTTCCCATATAAACCCACTTCCTGGAATCACCCTACAGTGCATAAAATCATTCAAATGTTAGTATCAACGCATTATTCTGTATTTGTATATTTTATATTACATTTAGTAAAATTGGCCACAGGTGTAATATAAGTCCCTTTCCCGAATTTTTATTCTAGTACACAATGGTATAGGGTCGATCTTAGCCGACTATATCTTTCTTTCTTGTTTTTTTATTTAAATAAGTTTCAAATAGCAATATAAATGAAAGAAAAGTCAATATATAATACAAATTATATATTGACAAATGTCATAAAATTCATTGTAAATTTTCAATATTTAGGAAGGAGTCATTTTTCAATTTCTAAGGTTGCGTTTTTTTCTAATGTTCGTTTCGAATTTGATTTTTTTTTGTAAAATTATGTTTTATTTGTAAAATATATGATGTATAATTGTTTCCTTACTTAATTTTGTAAAAAGTCTGCGCCAATTAAATATACCCCTCTCAAGAGAGGCTAATATATATTTTTTATAGATTTTTTATACTTCAAGTATAAATGTTATTAAAACACATGGTCATTAATATGTAAATATTATTAAAATCTATTTGAAAAGAATTTAACCCTAAAAGGATATATTGAATAATTTTAATTCTAAAGTTAAGTATAGTACCACTTTTTCTGATTTACCAGATGGTGAATCTGAAGTTTATGATATCATGTATTTTAGAAACACATATGTAGTTATGTTATTCATTCAAAATGATCTCTATAAACACAAAGCACAAATACTTGTTAGAAACAAAATTTACTATTTTGAAAAGTACGTTTGACTAATCTAAAAAATATTAAAATATTAGAAATAGAAGACGAGCAGAAAATATATAAACATTAATGGATTAATCTTACCTTTTAACATCGATATTTGATTTCTATCTTTTTTCGTATTTGAATAATTTCTTATACATATTAAAATAAATAATTTTATTTAATTCAAAATGACAAATGATAAACAAACTTCTTTTGACTTTCACAATTATTTATCTTTCACAATTTATTTATCACACTGACATAATTTTCAGAATGAATAATCGGCTATTGTAACTGATAATATACTTTATGTATAAAAATACATTAAAATACACAGTTAAGTAAAGAAAAAAACGACGTAAAATATTAAATTAAAAATTCATAATAAAAGTAAAGAGCAAAAGTGAAATGCCTACAGCAAAGCAAAAGAAAAGAAAATCCACCAATTCCTAAAGAAAAAAAAATTAAATTAATTAAAACTAAGAGTATCATAAATTAGTCCGAAGGTATATCCCAAAAATATTCTACACTAAAATTTCAAAAAGGCGGAAAAAATATAATTAAATAAAACAAGACAAATATCACTAAACACATTTAATCCATTTTTGTACACCCTGCCTGAGAAACCTGAGAAAGATCTTTCAACGGAGTCCAGCAACCAACCAAGTAAGTGAAAAATATTTTATTTCTTTCGTTCCTTATTATACATTTTTATTCTCAGCAAAATAAACACCATTATTTCAGTAATGGCCGATTAAGCAAATCAATTACTGAGTGACAATGATAACTGCAGTACACGGTATAATATCCTGTTACTAACATTGAATCCAACAATTTGCTAATATATAATATGTTCTGTTAAGCCATTGCAATGAATGTGTGATATTTTCTGTGTTTCTATTAATATAACAAAATAATTTAGATAATTGAAAAGAAAATTATAAATCAAATAAAATGACATCAAATTTGTAATAAAGATATATAATTTTTGAAAAGATATTTCTAATTTTATTATTAACTAGCATTTAACCCGCAACTGCGTTAGCGGAATTGCGGGACTCGTACATAGACCAGATATAAACTTCGTAGCATTTTTATTTAGAGAAATCAAAATTTAACACCAAAAGTGGAAAAAAGTAAAATAAAACTATCACTTCTAACTCCTGTGGGAACAGTTATAATGTTCATTAAAAAACTAATAACAAACATCTCAATCGCACCTTCTAGTAAACCCTCGGGTTTATATTTAATTAAGGAATATCTCTTTATGAGTTCACCATTAATTAACCAATATTATATATATATCGCAATTAAAAAAATCGAATTTTGTTCTTACAATTAACAGTTCGGGGGCTTCAAATTTCTAAAAATGTTGGGGTACTGTCTCGACATTAATAACAATAAACTTTTTAAATATTGTAGTTAAAAAAGTACCAAAAAGTAAAATAAATAATAGAATTTTCAAAATGTACCAAAGGCATGCTTGATATATTTCTGATAAAAAAAAGTTACGATTTTAAATATATTTCTATGTTTTTCATTTAGAAGATTCGTACAAATGAAGTACCAGTTTATTACATCTTTAACTTTCGAAGGTTCAAAAACTATCAATTCATTTTTTAGTTACAAAGAATGTGATAAATAGGGCTTATGGATTCTCACCCACATGGAACCATAAATCTTTACTTTCATGTTTCTAGGTTAATTATTACAAAAAATATCAGAATAACAAAAAGTACCACAAAATAAAATTTTTTTGTTAAAAATCTAATTTTTTTAGTAAAAATCAAATTTTTTAATTTTTACTAAAATTTTTTTTTACTAAAATTCATATTTTTTACTAAAATTTTTTTTTAGTAAAAGTTGAAGTTTTTACTAAAAATCAAATTTTTTACTACAAATCAAATTTTTTACTAAAAATCTAATTTTTTACTAAAAATCAAATTTTTTACTGAGAATCAAATTTGTTTATTAAAATCAATTTCAAATTACTAAAATTCACACTTTCTACTAAGAATCAAACTTTTTACTAAAAATCTAATTTTTTTTAGTAAATCAAAGTTTTTACTGAAAATCCAATTTCTTACCGAAAATCTAATTTTTTTTTAGTAAAATCAAATTTTTTACTGAGAATCAAATTTTTTTACTAAAAATCAATTTCAAATTACTAGAATTCACATTTTTTTACTAAGAATCAAACTTTTTTACTAAAAATCTAATTTTTTTTAGTAAAATAAAATTTTCTACTGAAAATTCAATTTTTTACCGAAAATCTAATTTTTTTTAGTAAAAATCAAATTTTTTACTAAAAATCTAGTTTTTTACTAAAAATCTAATTTTTTTATAAAAATTAAATTTTTAACTAAAAATTAAATTTTTAACTAAAAATAATATTTTTTTTTTGTTAAAAATCTAATTTTTTTAGTACATATCAAATTTTTTACTAAAAATCTAATTTTTACTAAAAGTTAAATTTTTTACTCAAAATTTCATTTTTACTAAAGATCAAAATTTTTTACTAAAACTCAAATTTTTTTACTAAGGGCCTGTGCGAAACTATAGAAAAGTATGTTTGCTAGTAAATTTTAGATTGGTATGAGGTGAATCAAATAAAGTTTTTTACTGAAAATCAAACTTTTTTACTAAAAATCAAATTCAAATTACTAAAATTCAGATTTTCAACTAAAAATCAAATTTTTCTACTAAAAATCTATTTTTTTTTTTAAAATCAATTTTTTACTAAAAATCAAATTTTTCTACTAAAAATCCAATTTTTTACTAAATATAAAATGCTTGCTTATATAAAAAATAAATACAAAATTTATGTACATATGTTTGTATGTAGATCAGCAGTAGGCAGAGAGAGTGTTAGTGTATTTGGTTTGATTACTAGAGATCTGCATAAATATATTTCTATATGTGTAACGGCGAAGCATGTACACCTACTGGAAGTGTCGCAAACAAAAAATGTACACATATTTGTGAACAATAAAATTGTCGAATGACTACTTGTTGTTATTTGCCTGTGTTCACCAATAATGAACACTGCCGACATGTTCTATTTTATTCGAATATACCAAAAGAGATCATGTCGAGTATGATGCGAAAGTAAAACATATAGAATGTTGAGTTCGGTAGGCAAAAAAAAAAAAAATATTTTTAATTTTATTTGTAACTTGGTTTTCAAAGAAGAATTGAAACTCCTGAAAAAAGTAACAATTTTTCAAATAAAAAATGACAATTAGTTTAAAAAACTTTTTTATTTTTAACGAATAATAGATAACAATATAATAAAATATCAAAGTAAGATGTATGGGAGTTATATGCAGAAATTGACATGCAAAAAATAATATTTTTGTATTAAATATGAATAGATATATATATATATATATATATATATATATATATATATATATATATAGATAGTTTCTATAAGAAATTTTAAATAGAGATGCGTATCTAATGATATTGTTACTTTTTTACCTTTTAAAAACTGTGGTTTATTTCCTTTTAAATAAACTGAATACTTTGATTGCAAATAAAACCAGTTTAGTAGTTTAAAAGTTGTAACAGATCTTTATTTTATTTAAAAATATACAACACTTACAGTATAAATAGTCACTATGTGTTCTAATACACACATTTCTACGGTGATCTTAAAGGACAAACTAGTATATTCGAATTCTAGAGCTTTCGATGTTAACGGTAGCAGCTTAGACACTTAGTGTTGCCATTGTTACAAAGAATGGTGAAAGCTTTTCATTCAATGTTGTATGTTTACAGCTATGTTAATAATTTCTACCGATATGTTAACTGCTGTTAACAATAGTAGAAAGTTTGAGAAAGATTGAAAAGCATTGAGAAAGGTTGAAAAGCATTATTTAACTTTAAACCAGCCGTTAAAACCGTTATATATAATTTCGTAATACTGCCCCCCCCCGCTTAAGCCTGTTTGTCACGAATAGGCACAGATTCACTTCTCCGATAGGCAGCTAGTCGTTCTAGATTTACGACCTTCATTTTAAATTTCGGGCTCTTTTCTTTCTGAATTCTGTTCACCACGTCGTTGTATGGTCCATCCCAATGGGTTTGTGGTTTGGGAGACAGTCCTTTCTTACGTTGTGGGTTATACAACAGTACAAGGTGGCCTTCGTTAAATCCTTCAGAATTCGCTGCGTACGAATTCATGAAGTTCGTTTAGGTCATCTTGCTCTTGGGAAGTGTTTTCATTATTTGGTGTGAGGGCTTAATACCGAATTCTAAATCACCAGGCAACTTGAGTTCTGTCCCGAAGACAATTTTTGCAGGTGTTTGAGAGGTTGAGTCATGAACAGCTGATCTGTATGCCAATAGAAATTTCGGTGTATGTTCATCTCAGTCCTTCTGACGTGCACTGACCACCTTTCCTAAATATTCCTCCAGAGCGTTAGTTGTTCACAAATACGCTTATAACCGGTTTAGCTTCCTGATCGGGTATGGCATATATCTCTGGCCATTTGCTGAAGTAATCCATAACCACTAGAACGTAACGGTTTCAGGCATCACTGACAGGGAAAGGGCCTACTACATCCATTGCAATCCGCTCGAATGGCGCACCTGAGTTATACTGCTGAAGTTGTCCACGAGTTATACTGCTGAAGTTGTCCACGACTTCTTCTTACTGGACCCTTCGCTGCTATGCATTGTGGAGAATTGGCTACTCAATCGGCTAATGCTTGCTGACAACGCACCCAATAAAAACGTTGATTTAACTTTTCTAAGGTTTTTGTCACACCAAGATGACCACCACTGGAACCGTCATGTAACTCTTTCATTACTTCGTTTATTTTACAGGATGGTATTACAATTAGATTTGTCAGTGTTATACCGTCAGCTCTTTCCCATATGCGGTATAAGCAGCCATTTAACAACTGTAGACTATTCCATAAAGCCCAATATTGTTTCATCAGTGGACTTTCTGCGGATATTTCATTGCGGGCTGGCCTTCTACTTTCTTCTTTTGCCGATATTATTTTCGCCAGTATGGGCTCATTTCTTTGCGCTACAGACCAGTCTTCACTGGACTCTACATGCATTAGCCTAACATCGATGACACATTCCTTTTCCTCGGCTTTTGTATAATGCTTACATTCCACGTTGCAGGGCCGTCTTGACATCGCGTCCGCATTGCCGTATTTCAAAACCTTCCGGTGCTCGATGCTAAAGTCATAGCTTTGAAGCCGCTCTATCCAACGACCTAGTTGTACTTCAGGTTGTTTAAATTGCAGAAACCACCTGCCAAAAGTTCTCGTCGCGTTACGCAGTAGATTCTTTCAGATTTCGAAAGCGTTGGACTGAAGTATCCAATGACTCTTTCAGTGACATCGACCACTTGTGAAAGTACACCGCCTATTCCATTTCTCCAGGTATAGAATATGACAAAATTGGACCCTTGAGCTTCTGGAATGCTAGTTCTTCTGCTTCAATCCAATTTAATGATTGTGACCTCTTGGTCAGCTCATGTAGGCTTGCGGCTACATTGGCGGAATTCCGGACAAATCGTCTGTATGTACAAGGGCCAAAAAGATTTTTCGGACGTGACCAGTCCTTTACAGCAATTATCTTATATTCATCTGATGATATTCCTTCTGCTGTTACGCGATGTCCCAAATATTTGAATTCTTTCTGGTAAATACACACTCCTTTACACTGAGTCCAGCTGCTGATATTCGTTTGAGGACTTCCTCAAGGTTTTTCAGATGTTTATAAAAAGTCTTACCCATGACAATTATGTCATCGAGGTACACCAAGCATGTCTTCCCATGAAGTCCTTTCAATACATGTTCCATTAAACGCTCGAATGTAGCTGGAGCACTGCAGAGTCCAAATGGCATCGCATTAAACTGCCGTAACCCGTCACTTGCGATAAAGACGGTTTTTTCCTTGTATTTGTCTGATCAATATGTAGAACCATTGCGCTGCAGCTAGTTTGTCCAGGGTATCGTCAATTCTGTCTTTCTTGGAGACTTCATTCAGTCTTCCTTCTTAACTAAAAGAACAGGCGAGCTCCAAGGAAATTCAATTCCTTGGATTATACCGTTCCGCGCCATTTCGTTGACCAACTCCTTCACTTCTCTTGTTTTGCTAGAGGAACACTTTTGGGCGCTTACTTTATTGGCCTCGGTTCGGCAGTATTTATTTGATGCTTTACAATTGCCATTCTACCATGGTTTTGACTTTTTAAGGCGAAGACATAGGTACGTTTCTTCAGAATCTGTTTTGCCTTATTTCTATCAGGCGGCGCTAATCCTTCTACCCGTTTTCCCACATATTCCGCTAGTAATTCGTGTTCTTTGGTGTATTTATTGGCAGGTTTCGGGTTTTCCTCGCAATTGATTACTGCCTCTGCTGAAGTGCATTTCAGAATTTGGCTTAACGACTTTTTCATGGCTGGATAGGATAGGCACTCTTACAGGAACTATTTTGTTTCGAAAGCGCACCCAATAATATTTAACGAGGGCTTTTGCTGTTACAAGATCACTTGTTATTTATGCTGGTTCTATCACCCACAAATTGTAGTCCTCACAACCTTCCTCCATACGAGCCCATACTAAAGTTTCTGACTGTGGTGGTAGCTGCTGATGCTCGACAGTAACTAGCTTTCTTACTTGAGTCCTATTTTCATATCCGACGTCAAGGGGTATCTCCACATTTCGCTAAATCATAACTTTTTGTCCCATATCCAAAGTAATGCCGTGACTAATCATGAAATCAGCACCAATGATAACTTCGTCCACAACGTCGGCAACAATAAATACATGATTGACGCTAACGTTGGCAATGGTTAATGTCACATTTACTTTACCATAGACAGTGGCCGGCTCCCCAGTAGCTGTGCGCAGACTCACTCCACATAATTGTTTTCTTGACTAAATCGGGGCTGACGATAAACTGTTATACTAATGATGATATTATAACTTACAAATTTTCTTATTCTCAGCCTAGAAGTATTACATCATTTAAGATAACTGTTCCTGATATTTGTTCAAACAAACACACAAAGGTATTGAATTTATTGGCATATGTTGTAAGGAACCTCCGATTACCCGGGTTTGCAGTTGGGGTAAAGTCAGGTGTCCAAGGTTCTTACATAAAATAACAACACTTTTATTTAAAATTTTTCTTTTGTTTCTTTATTACTTTTCACTTTATGTATTTTTTC
This sequence comes from Protocalliphora azurea, assembly GCA_932274085.1. Taxonomy (NCBI): domain Eukaryota; kingdom Metazoa; phylum Arthropoda; class Insecta; order Diptera; family Calliphoridae; genus Protocalliphora; species Protocalliphora azurea. The sequence goes on from OW026519.1 coordinate 77,163,446, forward strand.
CACAAACTTCTTTCTACGTTGAGACAGTGCTGTTTCGTGAAGCCTCCGTGTTGCCTTGCCGGTTCTACAACTCCTATTTACTACCTCCTATTGAATATTTAATCTTGGATGTAATCCGAAATTTTCTTCAGTCCCTATATTTTCGGAGTAAAAACTTCCAAGAAAATATTATATCACTTATCTCGGAGCAGTGCTTATCTCCTATCACTTCAACCAGATTGTAAAACTTGTTGAAGCTTTTAATCTTACTGATTGTAAATCAGTATACCCTACGTTGAATTGATGTAATCAATTTAACCAACTTTATTTATTTTTGCCCCCTAACACTGCTCTGTTAGTTCTTTTATTTTTTTTTAACCGGCTAACTTTCTGCTGATTTATATACATTTCTTAAAACTAATATTATTTCAGTTTTCCTCCACTTTATTCGAACTGATAGCGGTTGTTGCATCGAACTTTCTTTTCTTTTGTCTCCTTTATGTTCGCTGCTGTAACAGTTTCGTTGATCTGTGTTTGAGTGTCTGTGTATGTGGCTTCAGTTTGTTTATTTTGTCTCCTTCTTGCTTGCTGTATTTAAATCTTTCCTCTGCTTCTCTGCTCGTTGCTATCTTACACTCCTGTGTATTTCTCCCTGCTGCTTTTCCTCTCTACTGTTGTGTTCTCGCTTCTACCTCCGTGATTCGTCTGTTCTGCTACTCGCCTGCTCAGCTGTTACGATGTAGGCATTGACGGCTTTTATCCCTGCTGCTTTCTACTGCTACTTCTGCCTGCTGCGTTTTCACGTAATTAACTCTTATATGGCTAGCATGGCCATTTAAGGTCAAACCCACCATCTGCCTCTGTCCTGAATGCTTTGCCTCCTGTGTACCCCATCGATCTCCGGAACAATTCGTTTCATCCTTTACCCCATCGACCTCTGGAACACATAGGCGATTGTGATTCGCCCCCAAATCTAGATGGATGTAATCCATCTCCCGGCCAGTAAAACGCCAATGTATCATTTATTTTATTCTTGTGTTTACATTTCAAACAGTTATTCTTTAATGATTATGTGGGTCAAAATTCCAAGAATTTTGTTCCTCACAATGTATAAAACTTAACAATAAAAATGTATTCATTACGTGTTCATATATTCCACCGATTCAAAATATAAATCCATTAATTAACAATGAACATATAAAATTAATTGAAACTATTATAATGAATTCTAAATCTGATGATTCTCTTTTTATTTTTGGAGATTTTAATATGCCCACAATATCTTCGAAGTTTATACCACACTCATTTTTTCATACCCTTATTAAAGCAAATGATTGGATGGAAGAATTTTTTAACAACTTGTTTGATTTATGTCTTTTTCAAATAAATGGAATTTATAATAGTTATGGTAAATTACTTGATTTGGTATTTGTGAACGAACCTGCAGATTGTTCATTAATACGTACTAATCCGATTTCTATACCTGAAGACAGATATCACCCTAATCTAGGAATTAGTCTAAACATACCTCTTAATTGTACATCATCATCAAAAATAAAAAATGAAAAAGTATTTTGTTTCAAAAGATCATCTTTTACATAACACAAATTGGAATGAACTATTAACCTTATGAAACCGCACCCCAACTGTAATTGATCATAGTGTTTGCAAATTCTACAAGAAAATGTTTGAATATGTGACGAATGTGTTCCTAAAATACCTCTGAAATCTGGTCCTGCATGGAGCTCAAAAGAATTGCAAAGGCTAAAAAATTTTAAAAATAAATACTTCTAAAAGTGCAAAAAAATTTGGTCTACTCTCTGATTATGGTGAATTTGCTGTTATCTGTGCTAAATATAACACACTCAACGCTGTTCATTATAAAAATTACATAAATACCATAAAACAAAACGTAAAGTATAGTTTTGTGAACTCGAAAAGAAAACTGATATTTTCCCTACTACTATGAAGTCCTTAACACATGTATCTAGTAATGATTTGACAATATGCAATTTGTTTGCTGACTTCTTCTCCACCATATATTCCGATCTACAATATAACAACACTGTATATCCTTATCCAATTTAGGAATAACAACTAATAGTTATGCATCCTATTCATACGTCACAGATCTTAATAGCTATAAAAAACATGAAATTGTCTTTTCGGAGTGGTCCTGATGGTATACCCAATTGTTTATTAATTAATTGCGTAAATGCTCTTGCTGCTCCGTTAATCACAATTTTTAACATCTATATAAAATACAGCTATTTTCCCCAGTATTGGAAAGAATCTTATGGGTTCAGGAAAGGCTGTTCAACTGTAATTAATCTTTTGCAGTTTACCACTATATTTAATAGTGGATTTAACGACAAAAAACTAACTGATGTCATATATACAGACTTTAGCAAGGCATTTGATAAAGTCAATCATCACCTTTTGTTAATCAAACTGCATAGTATGGATAAAATCTTATTTATCAATCGTATATATATATATATATATATATATATATATATATATATATATATATATATATATAAGTTTTATTGGACACTCGGCAATGTATTCTTTTACAATTATTCAATGAACTAAACAAAAACTATAAACTAATTAACTCAACACAAGGCACGGTGTGAAAAATGTTACTTGACTTCACTGTTAAGTATTTCTAAAAATAGAAAATAAACAGAAGGAACAAAATCAAATAATAACAACATTGTTCATTGCTACTTAATAAGAGCTAAACAATTGCAATTATACATTGCATGATGATTTACTACCTAACTGGTAGCTTTAAGTATATATATATAAACAATAATAATTGAAAAAGAAGAATATAAAAATAATTGTAAAAAGCTTTATCGTAGACCATTCATCTTACTTAATAAATATAAAATAAATATAAAAAAATAAAATTACGGATTTCATTTTCCGAAAAGTTGTAAGTTAAATAGATGAGAGGCTGAAGACTGCTGATGACGGTCGTGGCGGACTAGAAAATGCATTCAATTCTGCCGAGTGTCCAATAAAACTTTTACAATGCACAGTGGGGCAGAATCGAAATTGTTTGGAAATGTTAAGTTTGGAAGGGGGGCACAACAAACCCCTCAGGGGCGGAGCTAAGGGGGCTCAAAGTTAGGTACCTCTGACATAAAAAATTTTTAATCGCTTGCCAAATTTTTGTTTCTCGTCCGATTTCAAATATTTTTATATTTGAAGTAGGTCCTGATAAGACCTGTCCTATTTATCTCTTATGTCCTATTTATCTCTTATAGTTTTCAAGTTATTTGCGTTTGAATTTTTAAGCACCATAATTTTGTATGTTCTTGGTTCAGTTTTGTTTCATATATTTCCGACCGATTTTATTAGTTTTTTTCCTATCTTGTTAAAGAACAAAATTATCTATTGAATAAAAAAAATTTAAGTCGATATTTTACCGAGTCCAAAAATAAACGATTTTGAATTTGAAAATTCCAAAAAAGACGACTTTTTGTGTTTTTTTTAGACGAAAAAGTATCTACACTCTTTTTTATCTAAAATAAAATTTTCTTTAGCAACATATAATAATTTTACACTTTTCTGAAAGGCAACTTCACAGAGATGACTTTGGGATAAAACACAAGCCCAATAACTCAATTGGTCATGGTACACACCCTCCTGAATTCGACCCATTTTATATGAAAGTTTTGACTTTCGACCATTTTTTCTCAAATCCCAAAGCACGAATCGACAAGCGCAATACATTTTAAGAATCCTCAATATGTTGTTAAAAGTATTAAAGCAAAATCTACCGGCCTTCAGAAAAATGTGGATTCTATAGCCATAAATGTAAAAAATTCCATTTTTGGGAATTTTGATTAGTTTTTTTTTGGGAATTCAGGAAAACCCTAGCCCTGATTGAAATTTGGTTAACGCGCTTTTGTTTACATTAATAAGATCCACATTTCTTGCAAATTTCATTAAGATATCTTTATAAATAAATATATTATTACAATTACAAAATTTGTATTTTCTCCAAAAACCCCAAATTGGGCCTTTTGTTTGGTTTATTTCTAAATAGCGAAAGAAATTTTAAAAATATGTATTCCAAATTAAGCTTATCCTTTAGCATATATAATTTCCGATCTTTTGCAGAAAGATTCAAGTCAATATCATGCCTCATTTCAGAAATATGCGCCTTTAAACTTTTATATTTCCAATTTATTGTATATATGACTATATTTTTACAAACTTGCAACTTTTGCCTTTAGTTTTGCGAGAATAATTACTTAGAAAATTATGAATATTTCTGTATACTTTTAATAATATCTATACACAAAATATTTTTATAAAAATAATTAATAAAAATTTTTTTATTTTTAATAGCGTTGCTACATTTCCCTAAATTAAGTAAATCTTTATCCTTTTCTAAGCATTCTTATATTTCTATTAATGAATTTAAAACCCAGGTTGGAAACCGAAACGAATATCGGTATCGATAACGGTATCGGTATTCAATTTATTTTTATTTCGGTAACGGTATCGGTAACGGTATTTTAAATTATATCGGTATCGGTATACCGGTACCGAAACTAAAATACCGGTATATACCGTTATTATTAAAGACAGAGCAAAGACATTAAAGAGTTAAATCTTCTATTTATTTTCAATTAAATTTAATTAAATAAGACTTTGAATTGAATATTTTTATATTATATATCACTTTAAGACATGAATATTCTTTGCAGTTTGATTTTTGTGGCGGTTCAAAGTATACATTTTTTTGATTTTTTAAATACATGAAATTTAACACCATATATCTTCGGACCTAGTTTCAATTCAAATAAACTCAATAAAATTTTATAGCTATCTGCTAACATATTGCCAGGTCGTTCATTCCAGAAGAAGATTCCTTCGCAAATCATCCACTCGATCAATATTTTTGTATAGAAGGCTAAAGTTTCCGAATTAAGTTCCCCGAGTATTGTTAAAATCGATTGCATGTGAAAAATGTAAAAGCCTCGACAAACTGTAACGCAGCTGTATTTAAGACATAATTGACTTGTTCCCCAACCCAGAGCGACTTTACGACTCATATCATGAACGTATAAGAATTACACTATAAAATAACGTGTAGATTAGATTAGTAGATTAAAATATAAATAAATTTAAATTTATAAAAGAGGTATAAGAATGGGCAGAATTTTTTGTTAACATTTTAGAGACCCCACGTCCAGGGAAAATTACAGAAAATTACCGCCCATATTTAAAGGATATTTAAATGCATTGTCCTGGCTGTAACTTTCCGAACAAAACGTTTCATTCTTTTAGAGAATTCTAAGAAAAGAACCAAATCTACACGATATAGGAAAAGAAGCCAGAATAACGTAATAGTTTTTAAGCCTAATATAAGTAGTTAAAATTTATGCGTAAAAGTTGTTAAAAATAGATCATAATTAAGGGTCGTTGTCTCAAAAAACGGAGACGTCATGGAAAATTTTTATTTCTCTATATACTCGAGAGTATTTACAAATTTACGCTACCAAATCGTAGAAAGTTCTCAAAAGCTGGGGAACGCAAAAAAAATGAATAAATAAATAAATTGTGACCCAAAAACATTCCAGAATGTGATCTTTCGTCGAACTCACCTACCATATCTAGCACAAAGGATATGAATTACGTAAAATTATTTGCCACTTTTACCACTTTTGCCACTCTACCACTTTATTGACTTGTGTTAAGAATTTTTAGAAATCTATATACAAAAAAACCCCTTAACATATTTTAGACGAAATAAAGTAAAGAACTGAGGATATATTTTTTTAATATTCTTCCTGTATGGATCGTTTTAGGAATTCTATTGAAACAAAGATGTAAATAATAAAAGGACCTTAAAAACAAGATTCAAAAAATATTACTTTAAATAATCTCTTATTATTAAAATTAATTTCATCTTTCTTAAAGCAAGTAAATTTATATGAGAAATAATTTTACAAAACATATTACATAGAAAATAGTATATTTTAAAATACCGAAACTAAAATACCGGTATATACCGGTATTGAGGGAAACGGTATTTGAATACTGGTATTTTTATAAAATAATAATTTCGGTAACGGTATCGGTTACGGTAACTCATTTTAAACGGTATTTAATCGGTATCGGTATTTATAACGGTATCGGTTTCCAACCTTGAAAATAACAAAACAAACAAAAAATGTCTATTTTAACTTAATCAATAAGTATTTTATTAGTTTACATTTATGGTGTTTACCTAAATTTAACAAATGTATTTATCTATTCGTGATGTTTAAAAATTTATATATTTATGATCTAGTGGCAATGTACAGGTATCCTTTCTGGTGATACCTAACAGCAACATATAATATTAATGAATTCGGTATAGGTACTCTTCCAAATTGACTCTTTCAGATATTTTACCTAATAAAAATTCACAGAATACCAGTAAATATATATACCTGTGCGATATATCTAATAGATATATATATAAATGCGCAGCTAATCCTTATCAACATTTTACATTTTACATATTACATTGAAACATTAACAATTGTGTTGTGTTCTGTGGAGTTTATCAAAAAATAATCTTAATCGTTTAGAAGCTATAGTGGAATTCATAAAAACTACATATCATGCAAAAGTCGACGTCATTGGTAAATCTTAGATAGAGAGATTGTTAAAGTTGTATGACGTAAAAATGAAGTCCTTGAATCAGCGCACTAACAGATTAAAAATTAAATATTACGATTGGATGGATACTGATATAGAAATATCGGCGTGCAAAGTATCAACTGGAGCACCCTGCAAGACATATGATGATTTAAGTACAAGATCTAAGAAGAAAAGACTGGCCCATAAAGATTTAGTGGAATATATTAAAGATGAAATAAATGATTTACAACCTATTCATAATAATCATAAACCAATACACATTCGACATATCCTTTCAACTTAGTCTAACAATGATTAAAATGATTAAAAGGTTAATAATGCCATTACGGAAACGTCTTCTTTTTGTAAATGCTTACTGTGTGAAGAGACGAAATCACAATTTTTGGATATTGGTAAAGCAAGGAGTATTAATGAAGAATTTCTGTCTTTCGGAATATCTCCACTTCACGCCAGAACACGGTTCATGGAGCATTTTCTGCACATAGCATATGATTTAAAGTAATATGGAAGATGATAAGTACCAAAAATGATAATATTGATTAAGTTAAAATATACATTTTTTGTTTGTTTTGTTATTTTAAATTCATTAATAGAAATATATCAATGCTTAGAAAAGGATAAAGATTTACTTAAATTTGGGAAATGTGGCAAAACTATTAAAAATAAAAGATTTGTTAATTATTTTTATAAAAATATTTTGTGCATAGATATTCATAATTTTCTAAGTAATTATTCACGCAAAACTAAAGGCAAAAGTTGCAAGTTTGTAAAAATATAGTCATATATACAATAAATTGGAAATATAAAAGTTTAAAGGCGCATATTTCCGAAATGAGGCATGATATTGACTTGAATCTTTTTGCAAAAGATCGGAAATGATATATGCTAATGGATAATTTGGAATACATATTTTTAAAATTTCTTTCGCTATGTAGAAATAAACCAAACAAAACCCAATTTTGGGGTTTTTGGAGAAAATACAAATTTTTTAATTGTAATAACGTATTTGTTTATGAAGATATCTTAATCAAATTTGCAAGAAATGTGGATCTTATTAATGTAAATAAAAGCGCGTTAACCAAATTTCAACCAGCCGATCAAAAGTTACAGATTTATTTCCAAAAAAATTTCGATTCTGCCCCACTGTGCAATGGTTCATAATCTTGTCTTAAAGGTAGTATAAAATATTAAGATTCAAACACAACTTTAATAGATCGCAAAAATATAAAAATAAAATGATGAAAAAACTTATCAGAGCCAAGTTGAGATTTAAATTGATGTTTAATAAGGGACATCGTCATTATGGTTTCGAAAAAGGTATGGGAATAGTTAAAGGATGGTATATTTAGTTAGAAGATATCATTATATGAAAATAAAAACAATTTAAAGAGAAATTAAAGATAAATTAGGAAAAATCTGTCTGAAAAATTTAACATCTAGTCGTTGGTATGTTCGGCGAGAACAGAAAGGTAATGATGTTTGCATTACAAAAAGTGTAATTCAATATTTCCACAATCGTTTTTCTGTAATATAATATACGATTTCTAAATATTACCAGACTATATTATTATTGATTTTACTTTTGAATTGAATTTTCTATGTAATTCAAATAAATCAAATTTTTGTACTTAAACTTTTTTCTTAAATCACGAGTTTTGCTACAAAAAACAATTACAGAACCAATGTATTGCACTTTTTACAAAGCGAACATCACAACTTTTCTAAATATCATACTTCCTCGCTGAATAAATAGATGACTACTGAGAATTTTGCAAATATTTTAAAAGATGTTAAATTTTAATGACAGATTTTTGCTAATTTCTCTCTAATTTCTCTTTAAATAGTTTTTATTTTCATGTAAGGATGTCTCTGATAGGTTTTTGCATCATTTTTGTCACCACTATTTTTACATTTTTGCGACCTGTTAAAGTTGTGTTGAAATCTTAAAGACAAAATTTTGAACCATCTTTGGCAATGTTAAGGGTTAATAATTCGCTTTTGAAAAAAATTCAACAAATTTTAAAAAAGTGTAAATATATGTGACTATGACTGTATCATTTTTGAAAATATATTTCTAATTTTATTATTAATTATTTTTACTCCAACTAAACCAAAATAACTGCATCATTTTTCGATACATTTTTCACTCATTATCACATATATTAGAAAAAAAAAAATAATAATAATAATGATTAATTAGTTATACAGCTGCTCTCTTTTAAGTAGCCTTCATGGCTCAGTAACTAAATTACTCGCTTAGAAATTCGGTCGTCGTAGGTTCGAGTCCTTCTCTCTCTCTCTCTCTCTCTCTCTATATATATATATATATATATATATATATATATATCGTTCTGCTCTCTCATATATATATATATATATATATATATATACTGTAACGTGTCTGTAATAATAAATAAATAATAAAAGATTTATATATATATATATATATATATATATATATATACATATATATTTATATATATATATATATACATATATATATATATATATATATATATATAAATCTTTTTTTATTTATTTATTATTACAGAAACGCTACAGTATATATATATATATATATATATATATATATATATATATATATATATATATATTGGAACTGATTAAGCAAGCCTCTTGTTTTTGATTTTTTTCTGTTCTTTTGTGATATCTATGAGTGAATCTGATAATCAATTCGAACAGGTTGTAATTTAGGAAAAGCCAATTGGTGGGCAGAAGAAACAATGATTCCTGCGACAGCGGAACAACTGGAACCAATAGTGGAGGTTGCCATTATGCCATAGCCCTAAATCCCAAAAACTTATTTCTTACAAACAAATCGAAAGCATTAATAAACGATTTGATGAGTACGTTATTCAGATCCCCGAATTCGAACTTATGAAGACATAAAAATAGAGCAAGGTAAAATCTCTTCCAGATTTTGAGGGTAAACAAGAAACTTATGTTTCATGATGTCAGGCGGCGCATACCGCCTACAAAAATTTTTGTGAATTCCAATGGTAATTCCAAGCTCTACCAGACTGTGGCCATCAATCGAAATAAAGTAAAAGGGTCAGCCGACATGGTGCTGTCCTTATTTAGCACTATTTTAAACTTCAAAGCAATTATTATGAGTCTGGACTATACGCAGTCGGATAAACGACCAATTAACTTAATTCAACAGGAAATTTCAATCCTTCGCCAAGAAAACATGACGCTTTTATAATTCTGTGACTAAGTTGAGAAAAAGCTGACTATTGACAAATAAAACCATCATGACATATGAAAGGGCCAACTATTAATGAAAAATATAGTAGTGACGTGCTTTCTTCGGTTCGGCCGAAATATCTACTCTCAGCTCTGGAATTACCTCAGGAAGTTGAGGTTAACCATGAACGGTATTTATTTGCCAGCAATTATGCTACCAAAAAAGTGAATTGAAACCACAAAATAGAACAATTACTGTAGGAAATCAGACACTTAAGAACCCCAATTTCTTCAGAAGGCATGGTCTTGGTAATAGGGTCCCTCAAAAAGAAGAACCAGTCATAACAATCGAAGTAGATAATTCACATCGCTTTAGACAGTCCACAAGATACCAATCTGGAAATAATGGCCCCCTCTAGCTCAGCATTATGGGAATCAGTCACCTTTGCGGTACGGCAATGTCATTATTACCGTAATCAGGCTTCCGGTCAGGCGGTAAAACGTCAGAATGTGAGTTCTTCTAGATTTACAGGACAGAAACAACAAAGAATTAACCACATTTCCCAACAGACAACCTCTGTGGAATAGGAATGCTATGAACGAAGAAGAATTTGTTCAGGTAATTTTTTTAGACTGAACTGCTGCTGCCATTCATGTAACCTAGTTTTGAATTTATATATTAAGTGTTACAGGGTGCGTAGATATTTTTGGGATTAATAGAAAAACTATATTATAATAAATAGTGAATTATTAATTCATAAAATTTATATAAATATGTATACTCATTTAACATTTTTCACTTTGAATTAATAAAATGTATATAATGAATTGCTAATCAATAAATAGTTTTAATTTTTTTCGTTTTCGTTTTTTTTTTATGTTAGATGATGTGTTAGGGTAAACTAGCGAAATATACATTAGGGATCATCAACGAATTAAGGATACGGCATTTGATGATGAAGGTTTGGTGGGCCATATATTGTTAGATAACACCTATAACAACTTTTATATAAATTTAGATACAATTTAGTTTTTTTTATTTTTATTTTATTTCTTCCTTCAATATTCTTCTTATTTGTATCTGCAAAAAGTACACACCGCACGAGGCGGAATTGCAAGCTAGAACTTAAAGTGTATAATAAAAGGGATTTATCCTTAAGTTGTATGCTACAAAGTCTCTAACTTATATAGGGGCTTCAGAAAATAGAAAACCGGTTTTTAAATAGTTTTTTAAATATCTCCGGTTCTTTCTGAATTGCAATAAAAAAGTTCTGGAAAAAATTTCAGATTTTTATTGAAATATATTTCTAACATTTATGAACCGATCTTAATAAATTTCAATAGCAAAAATTCTCTAAAGAATTTCTGATCGTTCGATATACATATATTTCCCATTTCCAACAGGATGTATTGATGACGTACATAGGGAACAGATAGGAAAAATATGCCTTCTTTATGTGGATAATGTAATAATCTTTTCAGAAAATGAAGACGACAATATTGACCGCATTGCGTGGATTTTGAAACTGCATGAGGTAAATATGAGGGTCTCTTTTGAGAAATCACGCTTCTTTAAGGAGAGTGTTGAATATCTCGACTTCATTGCATCCAGAGAAAGTATTAAAATAAGCCCTGATAAATTAAGTACGATCCGTGACTACGAACAGCCCACAACACTGTTTACTATAAGATCGTTTTTGGGACTCGAAAGCTATTATAAATGCTTTATTAGGGAAGGTAAGCGCCCACCAGCCAAAAATATTAAAATAAATTTCACTGAAAATCAGCGTTTGACAAGCTAAAACCAATATTATCTTCAAAGGAAGTCATCCAGACTTCCTCTACAACGGATACTTCCTTGTTGGGTTTCGGGGTAGTCTTGTCACAAGATAACTATGATTTCTAGAACTTTGAAAGACAGCAAATTGAATTTCGCAACTAACGAACACAAGTTTTTGGCTGTAGTACGGAAACAACTTCTATGGTGAAAAAGATTTGAATATTTATACAGATCGCCAACCACTTAAACTTGCGGTTTCAGACAGAAACCCTGCTAAAATAAAGCATTGAAATCTTTTGTGGATGAACACAATGCTAAAATTTTTCACAAGTCCGGCGGAGAGAATTATGTTTGCCGACGCATTGTCACGTCAAAATATTCACGACCTAGAAGAAGAAGCTCCCTCTGATGTAGCTACGGTTCATAGTGAGATGAAGCAACAGATAAGCCACTCAACTGCTTCGAAAATTAAATAGTTCTAAAAGAGGTATGTTTCGCACATTAGCAAAATTTTATACTCTTCACCGAAAAAACTCGTCACATGATTGAATTCACTCATAAGAAGCCGCTTATACACAAAGTAAAACTAGCACTGAATCCAGTAGTGGTAAACACAACATACTGGGATTTTCCAACTTTGGCTTGTATTCAGGACGAATTAGCTAGGTCCTTTCCAACAACCAAATTTTGTCATTGTAGAAAAATTTTATTCTTTATATTCTTGATAAAAACGAACAGACGGAGATAGTTAATACAGAGCATAATCGTGCCTATTTGGCTGCTCAAGAAAATGTAAAACAGATTCTTGATGATTATTATTTCCCAAAAATATGACTAAATTGGCAAATGAAATCGTGGCAAACTATAAAATCTGTACAAGAACCAAATACGATAGATATCCGCATAAGCAAGAGATGGGTACAATCTAAATACCGTCTTATGTAGGGGAAATGCTGCATATCGACGTATTTTCCATAGATAAAAAGTACTTCTTCACTTGCGTGAATAGATTTTAAAATCCCAATCATACAGCTAATGAACGTTTTTTCAGATACAAAGAACATATACTGTTACAATGAGCCATCGCTAAAACCCGAGACTATTAATTCTATGTTGAAAAACCTATTCGGTGTCGAAGTAGCAAACGCTTCTCCTCTTCATAATACTTTGAATGGTTTTCAAAGCACCCTCACAGAGATTGCTAGGTGTATCAAACTTGAGAGGAAAATTGACAGTAAAATTGAGTTCATTTGTTAGCTAAAGCTAAAATAACAGAACTATTCATTCGAAGACCAAGAGAAGCCCTATAGACATTATCCATAGTACAACGATTGAAATTAAAGAAGAAATAAAGAGGAAATCATAAGGGCTCAATGAGACCAACTTGACAGAAACAATCCTTCCAGACAAAATAGGTCCTATGACGATGGGGAACGTATGCTCGTAAAAAGCAATAAGACACTAGGGAACAAGTTAACCCCTTTATATACGGAAGAGAGAATAGAAGCGGAAGGGCGGTTCATAACGACAACCTAAGATAAAATATTTCTTCTGATTTCTCGAAATTGTTCAATCTTTTCTTTTTCTGTACTTTTTTCTTTGTATTTCGTTTTTTCCTTTCATTCTTTCCCACTTTTTCTATATTTCTTATATTTTCATATTTTTTATTCTTTGTATTTCCTTTCTTTCTTTTCTCTTCCACTATTTTCTTATAGGATTTTACTTGTAGTACTTCCATTTTGGACGGTGACTGCAAAATGAACGGAATATTCTAACTCAGACTACATTCCTATTGGGGAAGGGTACGTAATCATAAGGCAAGACTTCAACTATCTGCAACATACAACCAGCTTGATGAAGTACTCTGAAATAGCTGACGGAACCAAACATTTGACAAACCACTTCTTTTATTTAACATGATGACAATTTTAGACTCAGACATAGCTCGAATCGAGACCATTTTGACATCATTTCACATGTTAGAAGCATTAATATTTTAGGCACTGCCTTAAAAGTTATCGCTGGTACAAAAAAGCAAGAACTAATAGTCATAAAACAGGCAAATTGCTATTAACACAAAGACAGAAACCCAGATAAATTAATTAACGGAAACAGTAAATGTAACCCTACTCTCTTAGATTCAGAAAATTTAAACAAAATTATAAATATAAAACGCTCTATAAATGTAACGGTAACTAACTTAATCGAAGTATCCTATATAAAATTTCTATTAGATGACAATTTTTTTTGTTTTTTTTTTCTTTATTAAGTATCCTAAGGCTAAGCTAGAATGTAAAAAATACTATTTTTCCTGTACAACATAATGAAATGATGCTGCACGTCGATAAGGACAACAATGTAGCTGAATGTGGAAACAAGGTAATTGCCATTGGGAACTGCAGTGCAACCTTTACATTAACATTCCGTAGGGAACTATTGCATTCCACGTATGCTTAGGAACTCCGAGACGGACCTGACTTAAGTGGAGGATTACTTAACTTACTCGATGTTAATTCTGCGTCTTAATTTATTTCTTAATTTGTTTTCTACAAAATATTCTAAAATTTTCTGCTTATGCTACGTCTGTAACAACGGATGACATAGCATAAATAAAATATTTTAAAGTAAGTTAATCCGCACACGAGTTGCAGAGTCTGCATTAAGTGTAGTAACCGTTGGTTACTTTAATCATAAAGTTAAATAATGAAGTGGTAAGAGGACTTAATTAAAAACATTGCGTAGAGCTCTAAAGGAAAACACAATTTGTAAGATCACTATAATAAATGATTTGTAAATTCCTCTCACTTTATTGTAAATTATATATATTTATATATATATATAAAGGGTAATTCAAGTAGAGATACTTTTTTCAATAGCCTTTTTTGACAGATCACGTGTGAGTCGTGTCATGCTGTCATGTTATTTTTGTTTAGTATTGTTTGGCATTTCATACTTTAATACGAAAATTCACGTTCTGTGAGGAATGTGTTTCGTGCACTTCGCTCAACTTATGGTCAACATAATCGGCCTACTGAGCGTACTATTCGCAACACCATCACTCATTTTGAGACCCAGCATTCATTACTGGATAATATTCGACCGAATAGACCACGCCCAGCACGCTATGAAGAAAATGTAGAGGCCGTAGTTGAGAGTGTACACGAAGACCGTGGAGAGTCGATCCGGCGCCGTTAGCAGCAACTCGGACTGACGTATGGAACGTCTTGGCGCATTTTACGTCGAGATCTTAAATTGAAAGCGTACAAAATACAGCTTGTGCAATAACTGAAGCCGTTCGACCTTCCCAAGCGACATCGTTTCGCTCTATGGGCTCTTGAAAAGTTCCAAGAAGATCCGCCGTTTTCGAGGCAAATTTTGTTCAGCGCTGATGCCCATTTCTGGCTCAACAAACAAAATATTGTAAAACAAACAATTAAGTACAATTGTATTTAATTTAGTTTTTCTTATATAAAACGTTACGCTGCCATAAATTTGATCAGTAAAGCATGATCCATTTCGAGGTTCCCTACTTTTTAAAAAAAAAAACACAAAAAATTCAAATTTAATGGAGAATGTTTATTATCATTTGAAAGAACATTCTTTTTCATTTATTTTTTGAACATTATGTCTATCAAATGTTGGCCGTTGCTACGTCGCAGATGGTCCATCCGTTGAGTCCAATTTTCGATAACTCATTCGAGCATTTCGACTGGTTGGTTGGTTTACGTGGTAGCCCGTAACCTTACGGGCAATCAATTAGACTCGTTAGAATCCGTTTTGATGGAACCACACTACTCGCCAGGTGAATGAGTTGTATTGAGTCTGTAATGAGATAGCAGTGCAGGGAAGAACGATGAGAACATAAATTAATTACATCCAGCCTGTAGCATTGAGATATTTAATGATGTCACTGAGACTAGTGTCAGATATCTCACAGAAGTTGTCTAATTGGTACCTTCCCAGAAATTTATGTCTGATTGTGTTCAAAGTTGGGCATTCACATAGAAGATGATATACTGTCTCCTCCTTCCCGCGATTGCCACAACTACGACAATATTCATTGTAAGGGAGACCAAGTCTGCTTGAATGTTTCCCGATCGTCCAGTGACCTGTAAACAATGCTATTAGTCTCGAGATGCCACGTTTCTTTCGCGTCTCTACATTTGTCCAGATTTCGCCATTTATTTTTTGCCTTTTCTAGAAAGTGTTTTTGGATTCTGCTTTTGACTGTTCCTAACGGGATTGCGACAGAAACCGATAAGGAGACATTCATAGCAGAGCCTTCCCGGGCTAATTCGTCCGCCTGTTCATTACCATAGTAGGCCCTATGCGCAGGAACCCAGACTATAGTAATGTCATACAGTCAACTTAGTCCTAGCAGTTCCTCTTTACACTGTCTGACTAGAATAGAGGTAGTTTTCGGAGATTTGAGAGATAGTATTGCCGCTTGACTGTCGACAAATAAACCAATATTCCCTTGAATATTTCTATCGCGAATTAGTTTACACGCTTTCCTGACCGCTAGTATTTCCACTTGGAATACGCTTGCCTCGTCAGGGAGTCTACATCATTAGAGAAGACCCGAGCCGACACCGCAGTTCATCTTTGAGCCGTCAGTGTATATCCTAGTTCCAAATTGTTCAAGAAGATTTCCCCTTCTCCATTCACTCCTGGTGGGGAATAGGACTTTAATAGTATTTCCGAAGTCCATCTGGGGAATCATATAGTCGGTAAATTGATTGAATTGCGGGGGTATTAAACTTAATATCCTCGCGTGCCCATACGTTCTTGATCTCCAGCTTTCCGTTGCAGATAATCTTATCGCACTATTAACTGATGATTCAATTATGTATAGGTCTATAGGTATTAGGTGCAATACAGTGTTCAGAGCTTCTGATGGACTAGTACGTAATGCACCTGCAATGTCTATGGAAGCGGATCTTTGTATCCTGTAAAGTTGATCCACTACATATCTCTTACTAGTAGCGGTCCACCACACAAGAGATCCATATACGAGAATGGGCCGTACTATTGCAGTGTATAGCCATTTTGTCAATTTTGGACTCAAACCCCATTTCACACTGAACATCTTTCTACAGGTGTAGTATGCTACCGTAGCCTTACTAACCCTATGTAGAATGCTCATGAAAGCTTGGAGTCCAAAATAATGCCCAAGTACTTTGCATTGTCCGACAAGGTAAGTTCACAGTTTTCTAACCATGGTAGTCTGAAGCTCGGAATCTTGGTCTTTGTGGTGAAAAGTACCAGATCTGTCTTGCCCGGAATCACTCCTAGTCCGCATTCTTTAGCCCAGTCACTGAGTGTAGTCAGAGCAGTTGACATGATATCACTTATCACGTTCAGAAACAGTCCTGATACTAGTATCACCACATTGTCCGCGTAAGCCACGACTTTCACTCCCTTGTCTTCCAATTCGCACAGGATGGTATTAATGACAATAAGCCACAACAGCGGAGAAATCACACCTCCTTGTGGAGTTCCAAGCATAACTTATTTGGTCTTAACACTGTTGCCTAAATTCGCAATGACGATTCTTGTCTCTAGCATTGACACCAGCCAGTTGGTGATATAATCCTCAACTCCTAGTTCGTGCAGAGCTCTCTGTATCGCCATAGTAGTGACATTGTTAAAGGCGCCTTCTATGTCCAGAAAGGCAGCCATAGCGTACTGTTTAAATTCAATGGATCGCTCGATGACCCATAACGACCTCATGAAGAGCCGTCTCCGTGGAGCGACCTTTAATGTAGGCATGTTGACTTCCTGAGAGTCGAGTTGTACCCTCTAGACGCTGCCTTATATGTAAATCAATGAGTCTCTCCAGAGTTTTCAACTGAAAAGGTGAGAGGCTAATCGGACGGAAGTCCTTTGCATTCTCATGACTCCTTTTCCGGTTTTTGGAATGAACACTACCTTCACTTTCCTCCAATTCTGGGGAACATAGTTGGGGGTTAGGCAGAGTTTAAATATTTTATGTAACCATCAGGCCCTGCAGATTTGTACGGAGAGAAGCTATCCATTGCCCATGAAATTTTCTCAACGGATATTATATCAACCTCGATTCCTTGCGAGGATTTAATATGCCCCATCTCCTGGTCTGTAACATCTGTACAGCCAGGAAAATGAGTATTAAGTAAAATGTCCAAAGATTCTGCCGACGATTCTGACCATGAGCCATCCATCTTTTTATATAGGATGGATTATTATGACCATTTGCCGAAACCTTACTGAGTCTAGCAGATTCCTTGGTATTATCGATAGATTCGCAGAAGCCTTTCCATGAATCTCTTTTTGCGATCTTTATTGCTTTCTTATATTCCCTACGCTTATCGTGATACAACTGCCACGATTTTGTTCTGTAGCCAATATTGAAAGCATTGCTTGCTTCCTTGTGTAGCTTCGAGAGTTCCTTATTCCACCAGGGAGGGAAACTCATTTTAGTCTTCGTCATTGGACAGGATATATTAAAAGCTTTAACAATTTCCTTGCCTAATGTGCTCTCAATTTGGTCAAGACCCTCAGTCGTTGCTTCGACTGGAGGTATTTTTTTCAGTTTGTGCATGAGAATCCCATTGAACTTAGTCCAATTCGTTCGTCTTGGGTTTCTGAAAGTTGACACTGTTTCTTTGCAGACGAGTCCAATGTCGAAAAGTATCCAGCAATGATCCGAAAAGGATTTCTCTTTGGATACTCTCCACCTATCAACTGATAAATTAGATCTGTCTTTCGTAAGTGTAATGTCTAGCACCTCTTCCCATCCATTACGGTTCACCAAGCTCGGAAAAACGAATGTGGGGTCGTTGCCAGAGTTGCATATGGTCAGGTGGTTAGTATTAATGAAATCAAATAGACACTCACCTGTGTCGTTGATTTCAGTGCTACCCCATATTGTATGCCTTGAGTTTGCATCACAGCCAAAGATGTCGTCTTGAGCCTCTATAGAGGCCAGAAACTCCTTCACTTCGTCTGGCGGGGCTGGATTGTCATGTGCCATATAGCTGGAGGCGATCAGGAAACTCCTGTTTTGCACTACCTCGACCCTTGCGACTGTCAGGTCTGCTGAGCTATACTGTGAACAGAGAAATATATTTATGTGTTTTTTAGCAATAAGACAAGATCTTGGCTTAGCTTTATCTTTTACATATAGTGTTTTATATGTTGAAGTCGGGAACCCTTTGACTTGGGAGTTTAAAACCCAGGGTTCCTAGACTATAGCAATGTCGAGGTCCTTTTCCGCTAAAAGAAGCCTCAGATTGTCTGTAGCACATTTTGAATGCTGCAGATTAATTTGCACGATTTTCATCGTCGGTTGTGGGTTTTTTTACAGGTTCGTTTTGCTGCATGCTTATCAGCAGATTATTGGCTACCTCCAACTCATCTGTTTCGCCAGCTCCTGGACCTGTGGGACGGAACACCTTAACCTTAGCGTCCCTAACCCCAAAGTACAGTTTTAGCATCGCCTTCTCTAGATCAACTGTGCTATTTTCTGAGACGGCGAAGATAATACACTTGTTGTTGTCCCCATGATCTTCTGAACAGATGACTGTCGAGTCACCCATGGGGATACTGGGGTTCTAATATTCAGACACTCCAGTATTTTCTGGTTGTCGCAGCTCAACTTTGGTAACCAAACCTTTGCCCGCGGTCTTATAGGGATTTCCCCCGCTGGGATAAGCTTAAGTCTTCCCATGCATCGCTAATCTTTGCGATGCATTTTCTGAGGAATTCCAAGCATTTGATTATCCTGTAGCCGCGGTGTATCTCACCAGAGTCAAAACGAGGAACTGTAGAGTCTTTATTGGTGAGTACGTGTTCCATCACGAGTTCAGCCAATTTAGACTCTATAGCAACCCATTCTGCTACCACAGGAGTTAGGTAGCCGCTTTTGTCGTTGACCAGTGCCATCAGCAAGTGATCTTTAACCACCTCGTTAAACGGCCTTCTTGCTGACGTTATTGTGGAAGGAGCCGGAGCGGTCGATTTATCTTGTACATTTCTCCTCTTCGGCGAATTGCTACCCTCAGCTTGAGAGCGGTTTCGCTTCGCTCTCTCCTGCGCTGCCTGGGATGTGGATAGTTGAGAGTCCTTAAACTTGAGATACTCGTCAACCACCGATTGGTATTTGACACGATCTTCCTTATCGCGTTCATGAGGAGTGCCATTTGCCTTATTCTTGGCAAATTTTTCCAGTATAAAGAGAGCTTTAACATAGCGTTGTCTCAGAATCTCTTTCTGGCTTTTCTTTTTCTTTCGTTTCTCCTTCGACTGGTCGTCAGACTTGACATCCTGTCGAGGAGCCATTGTGTTTTGTGACATCGGGGTGCTATGACTTTCTCCCCTGCTGCCAGGTTGTTCGACCAAGGTCTCTTGACTAGAGGCCGAAAGGTCGTCTTCCGAGGAGATACCTATCTCCACTTTTTTGTTGTTGTTATTGTTTTTGTTTTTTTGTTTATTTAAATTTTCCATTTGGTTCCCACGAGTAGGCACATAAGGGGATGGACCATCCATGCAGAGACGGCGTACATGGACTAGACAAAGAAAATTTACAACTGGCCCGTGTCCTGGCACCAGAGGGGAGCTATTAGCGACTATTCTTCTTTAACCACTGACTAGCCATTCAGGTTCTCGGCACTGCTACCAACCACCTTAACCTTACAAGTGGGGGAAAGAGGAAGTGGAATAAGAGGGGAGAAAAGAGGGTAATTGGGGAAAGAGGATAGGGGATGGATAATCTTTGGTCATGAAGGCTCTTAGTGTCTAGACCTTGATTACTCAGTATCCTCCAGGAGGACAACTGAGAAAGAGACCACAGCCTACATTTAAGCCGCCACATCGCGTCAAGATTGTTATCCAGGTGGGGGAGTATTTCGACTAGTAACTGGCGAATGAGACGCGGGATATTTTTCTCCAAGGCCTGAATCGAAGCGGGTTTGTCCGCATAAACTTTAGACTTTACATATCCCCACAGGAAAAAGTCTAACAGTGTGATATCACACGATCTTGGTGGCTAATCGACCGGCCCAAAACGTGAAATTATGTGCACACCGAAGTGTTCTCTCAATAAATCCATTGATTGATGCGATGTGTGGGAAGTGGCGCCGTCTTGCTGAAACCAAATGTCACCGAGATCACGAGCTTCAATTTCAGGCACGATAACGGTCGCCATTGACGGTTACGTTCGCACCGGCATAATTTTTAAAGAAATGTTCACCGATGATTCCACCGGCCCACAAACCACACCAAACCGTTGTTTTTTCTGGATGAAGTGGCAGTCCTTGA
This sequence comes from Protocalliphora azurea, assembly GCA_932274085.1. NCBI lineage: Eukaryota > Metazoa > Arthropoda > Insecta > Diptera > Calliphoridae > Protocalliphora > Protocalliphora azurea. The sequence goes on from OW026519.1 coordinate 77,184,384, forward strand.
ATCTCTTCAGGTTGCTCTTCGTCCCAAATGCGGCAATTTTGTTTGTTTACATACCCATTGAGCCAGAAATGAGCCTCATCGCTGAACAAAATTTGCCTCGAAAACGTCGGATCTTCTTGGAACTTTTCAAGAGCCCATAGAGCGAAGCGATGTCGCTTGGGAAGGTCGAGCGGCTTCAGTTGTTGCACAAGCTGTATTTTGTGCGCTTTCAATTTAAGATCTCGACGTAAAATGCGCCAAATTGTTCCATACGTCTGTCCGAGTTGCTGCGAACGGCGCCGAATCGACTCTCCACGGTCTTCGTGTACTCTCTCAACTACGGCAGCTATATTTTCTTCATAGCGTACTGGACGTGGTCTATTCGGTCGAATATTATCCAATAATGAATGCTGGGTCTCAAAATGGGTGATGGTGTTGCGAATAGTACGCTCAGTAGGCCGATTATGTTGACCATAAGTTGAGCGAAGTGCATGAAACACATTCCTCACAGAACGTGAATTTTCGTAATAAAGTTGAACGATTTGTAAACGTTGTTCAGGCGTAAGTCTTTCCACAGCATGACACGACTCACACGTGATCTGTTAAAAAAGTATATCTATTTGAATCACCCATTATTGATGCATTAATACCTACACAACATATTAATTTCTTAAAAGGTTCATTAAAAACAACCATCAAGTGCTTATAATGGGCGTGGAATTGGCCTGACTCTCTTTCTTTTCCTGAAGTTAATTCTACACAAAATTAAAACATATATACCAAATTTCATGTATGTATAAAATTAGAATTTTGTCGTCCTACATTTAAAATATATGGTACTCTACATTGGTTAATTTCTTTTAAATAAACCGGGGCTTTTTTGCTTCCAAATAATAATTAGTCACTACTACTTTGTTTTTAAGTCCAAACACAAACTTAAATCTGCTTATATATACACTAACAATTATTCCCTACGATCTTTTGGTATATGCTATATTGCTGTAGAGTTATAATAGCAAATTTTATTTCTCATTAACACATAAGAAATAATTTATAACAGCTTATATCCCAGAAGGTTATTTAGTGGCAATTAACCCTTTTTGCCTGTAAATTTCATTAGTATCTAGCTACTTAGCTCACTCCCATCAATCAACAATGAGCATGATGGCAATTGCCACTTGACTGACCTATAGTAAGCGGGAAAAAGACAAAAAGAAGATAACAAAGTCCAGTAAAATGATGGTGTGACAAAAAAGTGCCACTTCGTAGTCGTGGATCGGAGAAGTCGGAGAGGTGGCAATAGACTTACTCCTAGTTCATTAAAGTGACAATAAAGTAACTAGCGATGCCTTAATATAGTCGGTAAAGTAATTATGTAGTTGGCAACAGCCACTAAAAACTGCTGGGAAGTCTCTCACTAACACATAAGTAAGTTAACAAAATAGCTTTCTGTGTCATTATAGTGAACATCACAATCAAGAGCTTTCAATTAAATTAAGTAAACAGACGCTACAAAGTAGAAAGTTTTAATACGATACAAACTAGAAAATTTCAATATCGTTAATTTTAAATTTATAATTCTAAGTTTCGGGACGATTTGTAACATATTTTTTTTATTATGTACAGAGATCGGGAACTACTTAAACGTGGTTACTATGGTCTAACACAGGAAATGATTTACCAATGGCTTGGTTCATGGGTAACCCCATATTGGTGGAGTGATGCTCACGTAAACAAGGCTTTAGCAAGTTTCCTGGCAGCAAACATAGTTTTAGAGGTACGAATATTCATTAAGGCGACTCACTCTCTGTGGGAGGCAAAGAAGTGTTTTTGTTACCCCACTGAAAATTAACCTTGGTATGTTTTATAATGTTTCCCAAAATATTTCGGTTTTACTAATAACCGTTCGTGAGTTGGACTTTGAAAAAAAATGATGCTACAAAATGTAGCATCATTTAAAAAAGGGTATTCGGAAGTCGCGTTCATTGGTATATAAAACATATCCAAGGGTAACTTCAATATTAATATATTCTACAAAATATTCTATTTTTCAAGGTCTATTCACATACTGTGAAATATTGTTTGTTATTTTTATTGAAAATTCAGTTTTTTTAATTTTATTTATTTAATAATTACACTGTGCGACAAATGGTAGGGGTCAGTGATCTGGAAGGGTTCAAACTACCGGAGAAAGTTATATCGGTAAAAAAGAAGTTATACGTGTCCCGGCGTTTCGCTGGGTCACGTCTAGGAATCGAGATATATCGATTTAAAGTTAGTAACTATCATATAGGGGAAATTGTGACCTTTGGTGGTCTTTTTTTTGACATAACTCGAGAACCACTAGTCCGATTTTGCTGAAACAAATTTAAAAAAATTAGGAATTACATAAGCAACAGTTTCGCAGTTATAAATAAATGTATGAAGAAAAAAATTATTTTTTGCCTAAAAAATTGAATTTTTTTATTTTTATTCATAAAAAACCAAAACGGTAAAAAAAGTGTGAAGTCTTATTACTTTCACGTAAAGTCACATAACCTTCAAACAAAATGAGACATGAAAATCGATGGACGCGTTTCGCTTTTATTCACAATTAAGTGAAGGTATGAATTTCAAAAATTTGCTCGAGATATGCTCAAAATTCCTTGGAAAAAACATTGATGACTTTTTTATGATTGTCAGAATTAAAAAAAAAGTAATAAACGAAAGGTTATTTGATTTTTATGGTAGCGGTAACAAACTAAAAAACGGTCATAAATGTGCGTGGACAATTAAAAGGAAAAAAGGAAAGTGCACTTTTTTAATTATTTGGGTTTTTTCCGTTGGCTACCTGCATGATTTTTTTACACAAATTGCATCCACATTTATGGGTGGTCATGTTTTAGAACGTTTCGAAAAATTTAAAACGCACACGAATCAGGTTTATAGCCACCCTTAAAAGATGCGCGAATTCATATGTACCTCTCAGTAAAATATTGAAACTTACGTAGTATTTATAGGTGTTCACTGATCGATTTTTGTCATTCAACAAGTGTCTCCGAACGCATAAAGTACGGTTTTTTTAAAGTGACGAAAAAGTAATAAAAGTATAAAACCGAAATAAGTGCAAATTGTCCAAAAAATATCAATTTATTTTGTTACGTTTGTGGCAAAAGAGCTTTGTCAACAAATGCTGCATTACTCACTGAGCAAATGGAGCGCGCTTTTAAACTTTATTTTGATTGCGAAATAATTCGCGGCGTTTCGTGGGTCCCAGACAAAATTTGTAAAACGTACTAGAATGGTCTTAACATGTGGATCCAAGGGAAACGTAGTTCACTTCGTTTTGGTGTACCAATGATTTGGACTGATCCAGGAGAGCACAATTCCGACAACTTTTACGCTTGCGCAAACAAAATATGTGGAGTAAATCGTAAAGGCCTTAAACGAAGAGTTTACATATCTGTTAAAAGTGCACAAATACCTCTACGGCATTCGGATGAAATACCAATTCCACCGCTTCCAAGTCCTGACAGAGAAACTTATTTTCTATTGAAACAATGGATCAATCGGATTTCACCTATAAACCAACACCAGAAGTCGGCCGATCGAACAAAATAATTCCAATATCACAAGCAAGAATGGACAAGATTGTTGCAGAATTAAACCTTTCTCAACGTGAAGCAGAAAAACTTGCCCAGCTTTTGAAAGAAGGCAACAATTTGGAGCCTAATGTCAAAGTCACCGGATATCGAAGACGACAATTGCTTTTCTAACGGTACTACACACTCAACGAAGGGAACACATTTGTTTACTGCCACGATATAAAGGGACTGATGGAGGCGATGGCCATTAATTATGTCGTAGCTGATTGGCGAATGTTCATCGATTCTTCGAAATCAAACCTGAAAGTCGTTTTACTACATAAATATAATAAAAAACCAAGCATTCCCAAAATATTTTCCCACGAATCAGCGAAGCAAAATTGAAGGAAGGTGTTCTGAATGGGACGGATATACGAAAGCTCATGAAATCAAAGGAATTTAAAGGTGCTTTAGACGGTAACGATTACTTTGCGTGGAGGGCAGTGAAGAGTCATACGATATTTTTTGGGAAGTACGCGAGCACACATTTACCCCGCTCTTGTGACCAAGATGTTGCACTACTTCCAGAAAATTGGAGTGAATATGTCCCTCAAAATTCACTTCTTGCATCACCATCTCGAATACTTCAGCAAGCAGCTAGCCTCAGAGTCGGATGAACATGGCGAGCGCTTCCATCAAGTATCAATGCCAAGGGAAACGCCACATAAAGGCAAAAGGCTCGATTCGCTGGTGGCTGAAATTTGTTGGTGGTCGCAAAAAAAGTACGATCCCGACAATGAAGAAGAAGAATATACAATGGGAGTTTCCTCCGAGGGTAAGTCACAAAAATGAAGTTAACTGACTGATTAAAAACAATTGATTTTTTCCAGGTGAAGACAGATCCTCATCCGATATAGACTCTGAACAAGTGGGCGAACCACCACGCAAGAAAGTAAAATAAGTTTTGCGTTCATCGATTTTTATAACCTATGTATCTATGTAATAACCTAATAATTACCTGTAATAATTTTTAATTTTACGTGTTAATAATTATAATAAATAATATATAATTAATATTATCCAAATTCATTGAAACATAAAATCAATATTCTTGTCAAAATGAGATACCTTCACTTAATTGTGAATAAAAGCGAAACGCGTCCATCGATTTTCATGATCTATGTCTCATTTTGTTTAAAGGTTATGTGACTTTACGTGAAAGTAATAGGACTTGACACTTTTTTTTACCGTTTTGGACTTCTTATGAATTAAAAATAAAAAAATTTAATTTTTTATAGTTTTTTTTTCATACATTTATTTATAACTGCGAAACTTTTGCTTATGTAGCGAAACGTTGTATGAACAGATTAAAGGAATTGTAATTCCTAATTTTTTAAAATTTGTTTCAGCAAAATCGGGCTGGTGGTTCTCGAGTTATGTTAAAAAAAGACCACCAAAGGTCACAATTTCCCCTATATGATAGTTACTAACTTCAAATCGGTATATCTCGATTCCTAGACGTGACCCAGCGAAACGCTGGGACACGTATAACTTCTTTTTTACCGATATAACATTTCCCGTTGGTTTCATCCCATCCCGATTTTGACTGTCGCATAGTGTTATCAATTTATCAGACAGTCAATATGATAAAAAATTTTACATAAACATGAACAATATGGGTATCAAAATTCTTCTTTTGATAAGAACTCACCGCTTGAATTAAAATATTTACGAAAATTACAAAAATATTAAATAAAAAAAATATTAACAGGGAATGTAAAAAATATGATTATTTTTTTTACAAAAAAGTTTTCTTGCTTGTGCATTTAACTTTATCAACTATATAGTCATAAGTATTATTTTACCTGGTATTTTATTAATTTCATTTGAATCATAGAGCGTTTTCAAGCACCGGCGGAAATAAGACTGCAATTTATCACGTTGTTTGACGTTTTACAATCAATGAAAATTGTAAGTACATTAATTTGTCATATTCTTTGATCCTTTTTATATTTTTACATTCACTGTAAATGTTATTTATTCTTTCTAATAGTATTTTTGCAATTTTCTTACATATTTTGATTCAAAGAAGAATTTTAATACCCATATTGACTATGTTTATGTAAAATTTTATATCACATTGACTGTCTAATAAGCAGCGAAATTACCAACATATTTATTTATTTAGTCTACGGAATTCAAATCCTTACAATCTAGCAAATTAAATCTAAATTGCAAAATTATAATAATTTATTTAACGGGTTTTTTAATAAATTTTTGAATCACAAATATCTAGATGTTTATAAAGATTGTTAAATAAACTTATCAATTTAGTTATTGGTTCATTTCTGTCATAATCATTGCTATGTGTATCAATAAGAAAGAAATTGAATTTCCCTAATTGTCTCAAAGAAACACATATTTAAATACAATTGACAATTAGACAATCAATATTGCCTGAAATAATTCCATGAATAAATATTAATGAAGAAAGTTTTCTTCGAATTTCTAATGATTTCATTGATATTCAGATATGTCTATTTCCATAAGATGTAAGTGGTATTGAAAAATTTAAAAAGGAAAATACGAGTGCAAATTTTAAGAATTTAATTTGAATTTTTGCAAACGATTATGTTTTTGCAATTACGTTCCAAGTTTGGTTTTAGTATTAAAAAGCTGTTAACAGATTATATATTTATTATTATTATTATTATTATTATTATTTTTTTTTTTTTTTTGTTTGATTCTCAGCTAGTTTTGTCTGTTGAAAATACAAATACAAACAAATATTTCGAAATTTCAATATCATAATAATATCGTTTTCTGCAATACAATATATCATTTTAATCGGCACATAATATGATATCGTTTTCGCTATCATTTCGTTGTATGGTTTATTGGGCCGCAACTTAAAGTTAAAATTTAAAAATTTGAATTTTCATTAAAAATAAGAAACAATATTATGAAAAAACCTTGAAAAATAGGATATTTTATGGAATATATTAATATTGAGGTCATCCTTGCATATGATGTCACATTTTGTATGCGTTCCTTTGGGAAAAAATACAAAAATTTTCAAAAACTAAAAAATACCTTTTTTAAAAATGGTTCAGCACGCGAACGGTCATCAGTAGACCCGAAATATTTTTGGAAATATCAAAAACATACCAATGTTAATTTTAAGGGGGTAACAACAACACTCTTTTGAGTGAGTTGCCTTCATATTCATTTATTAGAAAAGAATCTAGAAATCACATACATACGTTTAATTACTACAGATTGACAACGGCATCGAATTCAATGGAAAGTATCCTATGACGGTACTGTATTCACTTTATTATGAATTTAGCAAGAGATATCCACATTCACGTATAACAGGCATGAAGCAAGAAACAACGTCATATAAAACGGAACTTGTAATACGAATGCTTAATTATACGCTTGGTGGGGCCACTTTTCAGGCTGGTGTAAGAAAATTTATTGCGGACCGACATTATGGAACATTTTTTGGTGATGATTTATGGGATGCTTTGACAAAACAAGCTATTCTTGATCAAACTTTACCTTCCCAGTATAGCATTGCCGAAATAGCCGGTTCTTGGATTACAAAAGATCGGTTGCCGGTAATAAATGTTGAACGTGATTACGCTACGAAAACGGCTACAATAAGTCAAAAAGTTTATTTACGTGAACGGCCACACGATGTACCAGAACGTGATAAAATGCTGTGGTGGATTCCTTTAGTCACAATTCGGCAAGATAATTTAAATTTCTCAAACACAAAACCCCAGGTGTGGATCGAAAAAAAGAGGAGTCAAATCCTAACTGATTTACCAAATCCTGATAAGTTTATTATAATTAATCCTGAAGAGATCGGACCATTTCCTGTAAACTACGACACAACAAATTGGAATTTACTGTCGACCTTTCTGCAGACCAATGAAGGGCCAAAATATATCCCCACTTACACAAGGTAAATTGTAATTTATTTCAACATATATTTTGCACTTTCTTTATACATGTTCATATACTGAGTTATTTAGAGCCAAACTGTTACATGATGCATGGAATTTAGCTTATGCCGGAGACCTGAGCTTCGCAACAGCTTTAAACATGACACTTTTCATGAAGTTTGAACGCCATCACATTGTCTGGAATCCCGTTTTCACATTCATTGATCATATTGGACGACATATTGACATGTCCGACGTTCACAAAAAGTTTGAGGTAAGTTAAAGATAAAAAAGAAATTAATTAAAAAGCTAGTAGGATAACAAAAAAAAAAAAAAAAGAATATATATATATATATATATATATATATATATATATATATAAGAAAATGTCGCTAATTGTGTTAAAAATTCTATTGAGTGCAAAATATGTAAAATTTTTTTCTCTTAAGTATAAAATATGTAAAATTGTGCTCTTTAGTGTAATGCATGCAAAATTATGCTCTTAAGAATAAAATTTGCAAAAATATGCCATTCAACATAGGTTATCTCTCGCAGTTAAAAAGATAATTACGCTTGTATTTCTGATTTTATTATATAATTTCTAATACATTCCGAAATAATATGCCGAAAAAATGTTTCGATTATTTCAATTCATCTTGCCGTGAAAACATTCAAACTCTGAAATTGGTATGAAAGGTGGCTATTTTTTTACGAAAATATAGTAAAATTTTTTCACTTTTGGATCATTTCAAAAAAAGAAAAATCGACTCGTTCCAATTTTTGACCATCACCGATCTTAATAAAATTCGACAAATGTAACACCTCGAGCTTTTTTTTGTAAAAAATTAGCAAAATTTATGCTTGAATAACTTTTGTGTGCATTATAAAATTTTAACAAACTGGAAAGGACTGAGATTCTTCTTTATCTTAAAGTCATATCAACTAAACATTTTCCTGGCGCAAGGCCCTTAGATATCTTGAAAAAGGGTATTTTAATTTCAATTATTTTTTATACGTTGTTTACAATAAAGTTGCCGTTATAATGTGCAAATTTTAAAATAGTATTTCAATGGGTTGAGAAGTTACAGAAAATTTTCTTTACTAACACATTTTCTATTAGATATTAGGTATCTTTTAGATATATTGATATACTTATCAAAATTTTAATATAACAGATCACTACTTATTGAAATAAGTAGCATATATAGTAAATTACTGATCCCGAAAAAATAATTTGATATTATTTTAAAAGTTTCAGGAACACATTAACACCCACTTTACAAAATCCGCCTAATTATTTGTGACGATTTTAAAAATTATTTACTCAAATTTGATATATGGGGTTACAAAGGAAAAATATTCTGAAACTGGTCATGATCATTTCATTATTTCGCCTACACGCCATATAATTTTCTTTCTCGGAATAATGATTTAACGCATAAAAATATGAAATATATCGTATGTTTTTAGTTTTGTAAAGTATAGATCGTTATACCAAATTTTGTAAAAATTTATCATATTTTTCATATAGATTTTGCTGCCTAAAAATTACTTAAAAGTACATAAATGCCACATTAAAAGTAAAAAATTATATATATATATATATATATATATATATATATATATATATATATATATATATATATGAGTTCTACATAAGTATAAATCATCATACACAATTTTACAATAATAGGTCTATAATTAAACATGTGTCCCATATAATCCTCCCTCCCAAAAATCAATTAAACTTGCATAAATCTCACATAAATATCAATATAGAGATAAAATTTAACACAACTAAGTTTTATACAAGTATAGATCGCTCTACTAAACTTCATAATGATCGGTCCATAATTGACCATGGCTCCCATATAATTCATATTCCGGAAAAATACTTAAACGTGCATTAGTCTCATATAAATGGCAATGTCGAAATAAAATTTTACATAAATAATTTTCATATATACATAAACTATTGTAATAAGTTTCAATGATCTTTCCATAAATGGCCATTGGTTCCATATAAGATTCTCTCCCGATAATCATTTTAGTGTAGGGTATTATATGGTCAATCTTGACCAACAGTGCTTGTTTTTATCCTTTCTTGTTTTGATACAAAATTTTTAATTAAAAGTACCAGAACACTTAAAAAGAAATTAATTTGTTAGTATAATTGTGCTAACTGAAATTTTTACACTATAGCGGCAAATTGCTTGTAAATATCATGTCAAAAAAATAATGAAAATTAAAGGATCCTTTTTCGTGATATCCTATGATAAAAGATATTTTTTCATTTTATAGGACCTTGCTCCAGGAATATGTGTAACTTTTACGATTTTATGATAAAGAAAAATATCAATCCTTTCCATTGATACTAATTTTGTTAAAAACGAATAATGTACATAAAAGTTATTTATCCTTAAACTCACTTAATTTTTTGTCAAAGATGCCAGAGGTGTCCTATTTTAGAGGTCCATAAAACATGAACCGTAAACAATATGGAATTGATTCATACGCGATAAAATGAACGATGATTAGTTTAATGAACATCCCAAAATTAAAAAAAAATATCGAATAAATAAAAATGTTTAAAGCTGTAATTTTTGGGTCGAAATTTTTTCCTCAAAGTTTTGTTAATAAAAAAATTATTTTCGTTTCACATTTTGAAAGACAAGGCTTCATAAATGGTTAATAAAGAAATTTTTAAATTGATTTAGATTTGTACCCTACATCCAGCATTGGTTGAAAATGGTAATTTTTAGAAAAAATTTCATGTTAAATTTCATGTTAAATTTATTGACGCTGTTTCATTAAAAATGATGCAAAAAAAAGCAGCATTAGCATTATATTATTACTAATATTTCTTATGTATTATGTAAAAACATCAGTTTTTCATTCTTCAGAAAATAATTCAAATAGCTCCAAAAACCAATTTTTGGCAATTTTTTAAAAATAAAAATTTTTTCAGCATGTTATTTCGGAATGTATTAGAAATTATAGAATATTTTTCAAAAAATTTTTCTCTATAAAACTCAGAACTAATTCCCGAAAAACTGAATAAAGTCGAGGAAAAATTATAAAACTCACAACTCAATCGAAAATATCTTTTTAACATGTACTAAAAATCGATTGAAAGTTATGTGAAAAATACCACAATTCATTCAAATTTTTATTTATATTTCATCGTGTTAGAAAAAATTGCACATGGGACTCTCGCACAGCGCATAGACAGTTTTGAAGCTCTAAAAATTAGTTTTGAAATTTTCTTGGGAACAACTTTTAATTTTCAATGAATTTTAAGCAAACAATGAGGATCGAACGGTGATGACATAACCAACGGAACTTAAAATATGTTGAAAATAATCCACTACTAAAACTTTTCTGGAAGATACCTTTATGGGGATAAGTCTTAAAAAAAATCAGTCTTATTTGTTAATCCTAGATCTTTCCCAATTTTACCTATTTCATATTAAAATTGTATGTTCTAAGTGTCATTTATCTGTCGAACTACAAATGTAGGCAAAATAAAAACTAACTTTTTACCCAAATTTTGACATACCTTTTATACCCACCATCAAAAAATTATTGGTTTTGTCATATCCAACGATGTCCGTCCGTCTGTTAGACATCCTAGGGCGACGAAATTTGCCTCAAATATTAGTTCAAGAACCAGTGTAATTCAAAAACTAAAATTGGGTGTGGACCGCCCACTTTATCGTCCACCTCCCGTATAAGTTGAAATTTTAAAAAGTTGCAGATGGTGGGTACATAGATTCGGCCAAGCCGAATATAACATTCTCATTTATTTAGATTAATACGGTTTAAAATTGCATTTAATAAAGAAAAATATATTTTTTAGTCACGTTATCCATGCCTACTGGAGGTTGATAAACAGGCAAATCACTACTGTAGTATAAGTCTTAATGAAAATTGTATTCACCCAATTTTAAAGTTAACTACGGCATCTAATAAACGTGTAATTCCCAAAGAAAAGGATTTTCACTGAAATAATTCTCTTGATATGCATTTTTCACGATGTCCTAAGACAGTATATCGAGGACTTATATTCAAACACGGCTATCTGCAAAATCTGAATAGTTCAGGAGAGCATTAAAACTGTTTCTTTCACTCATTTTTCAATCCGGTCTTATACGATTTATTAATATTACGTCTACTAAATCTAACATTTAAAAATAAATATTTTAACCCCATTACTAGCGAAGTTGTGATAGATAACTTTTTGTGTGTTATAAAATATTTAGATAGCCCTTTTTGTTTATCGAAAATGAAAGACGTAAATAAAATTTTTGGTAAAAATTTGACAATATATTAAATTTATAATATACCAATCAGGAGATACAAAAAGCGAAATTTGGTGGTTAGCAAGACCATCTTAAAACGTTGCAACTGTAAAATAACGAGTGTGAGAACTCAAAAAACGGAAATGCGTTCATAATTTCAATTATTAATTAGCATTGGAAAAAAATTGCATGCGAAAAAAATTGAAAAAAAATGTTTGCCAGATTAAAATTTCATTAAATTTCATGTCACCAACTCAATTGTGATTATAACATTCAAAGACGCTGTTTACAGATTAATTAATAATTTCAAATTTTAGACCATTTATCTGCGGATTAAAAAAAAAATAATAATAAATCTGGTTCGTAATTTTTTTATAAGAGTGAAAAATAGAAAAATCGTCATAGAAAGACGTTATACCGACCCAGACCTTGGTTCTGAGACGAAGGGAATACTTTAAGGTGGATGTTGAACAATTTGTTATAAGTTTTTATATTACATTATTTTTTTAAATTCTGTCATATTTATGAAATAAAGGTAAAGTAATCTAGAAATTTATATTTTGCGTTATTTTTGTACGTTTTACATCTCTAAAAAATTGAATCGTTTTTGAAGTTTATAGCACTTTTTATTTAAATATAACCTTTTAATAAACTGCTTTTGGTATTTAAGATATTTTGCTTATAATCACAAATTTTATCTCAAATATTTTATTTTTGTCTTTAAATTTTGCCTCATGTTGATGTTGGTGGGTTTACGCGCGTGTGGTCTATAAACTTCTAAAAAATGTTAAAAATCTAACTTTAATGGCTTTTTTCTTCAGACTGTGTTAAGATAACATAATTTTGAGAGACATTTCAAGATTCCAATTCGAAATGTGGAAAAAGTTTAAATCCCATGGAAAGTTTTCATTATTTACCAATTTTTAATTTTAATCTACTTTGAAAATCTAAATATTTTTTTGTGATATATATATATATATATATATATATATATATTATGATGGGCGAAAAAAAAGTGGAAAACAAAATGTTAGAATTAACTTTTGGTTGTAACATTAATACCACAGAAAAAAAAAATAATCTTTTTGAATATAAGACATAGTTCATCGCTATAGTTAGGAAAGTAGATCACACAAAATTTAACCTCTAAAGGCCCGTTATTTCCATTAACTATGTCATATGTCACCGGTTCCTTTTTTTCGTTATTATAAGTATATATAACTTAAGCCAAAAGTGTCCAATAAGCTAAAGAATAAACAATCTGACCATTAAATTTTATCGTAAGGTTTATGCATTTAGAGCTGCCATATTTTCTGCTTTATATCATTTTAACTATTTATAATGATTCATTGAGAGCTTAAAACCCTGTTTTCAAATCACGAATAGAACGATCAATTTCTTAGATATTTGGAATTTTTGACTTGAGACATCGATTTCCCGCTATACTTTCATCCTATTATAGATAGAAAGTTATTCCTACAAATTGTGAATGCTTTTAATGTAATCGCTCTCCAAATAATAAAATGTTTCTGTATATACCTAAATGAACCGTACAACTTATCGCAAATACAGTGGCTGTCATTAGTAAGCAAACAAACGCATCATTTCTGTTTTTCTGTACAAAACGGTACATGTAACGGTCCCTATTTCTAACTTTGTATGTTTTTGTCACAGTTTACTTGTTTTCTCTTATATTGATGAAAAATTTCAGCCACATTATCTGTTTTTGTTATCTTTCTTGAGAAAGTTGAAAAAATGCTTTTTGGAGTCAAAAAAAAGTAAAGTGTTATTTATATCTTTTTAAGTAAAAAAAATCATTTACTATTAAATTAAAAAATACTTTAAGATCTAATCATTTTTATTCAGCAATAATTTCGACTTAAAAAATGTCAAATAGTGCACGATTAAGTGTAGGAGAACAAATAGTAATTATCAAACTTCAAGAATATAGCCAACATTTAAAATTTTTATTTTTATTATCATTTTTTTTTTTAAATAATTCTGTAACTTGTGAACCGTTAGAGATATTTAAATAAAATTTCACATGGCCATATCTGAGGTCCCTAGCTGGTCACGGGGGTAGAGGGTAGATCTCCAGTGTTGGTTACCTCTGGTATGTATTTTTTTTTTAATTCTCCGTCAGTTTTGGCCTCGTCTTTTTTTAGAGTCTTTTTTTATAAATATTTTTGTAAAATTCTCAAAAGCTAAAGCCGAGGTAATATATGTAGGATTTTGAGTGTTTTGGTACGAAAAAGGATGAGTTTTGCTATAATTTCATTGGAATACCTCTACTTATTTAAATTTTATTTAGGTCCATATATTAACATTGTTTCTCAAATATGTACTTAAAATGTAAATTAAGGTTTTTCAGAATAAGTTAAAATTAAATTTTTTTTCTTTTGAAAACAAAACGAATTTCAAAGCACAGGGAAGTTTGTATCCCTCTCTCTCACACACGAAATCAGAATTCCAGCAAGAAAAATTACGTTGTGTGAACCCACACTAAGAAATATTTCAAATTTCCGAAAGAAAATGAAGTTCTATGTATATCATATCCTAAAACCTAATGTATCTGATTCGTATGAACTATAATGGAGGCCAGATGTATGTTTGGCACAGAAGTGATAAAGATATATCTTCTAAGTCAACAAAACAAACACTAAATCCCAAATTAACTTTAATCTGTTAAAAGATATAATAGATCCAAAAAGTTATTGTTTATTGTTACGGATTTTATCCTACAGCAGGACATTGCACCTATTCACAAGGCTAAAGTGGTTAAATATAACCTTTTAATAAACGGTTATAAACGTTTGTTTTTTTATTTGAATAATAGGCTCATTATTTATCAAGTGCAACTTTCGTTATTATTTTTCTGAAGATTTCAACATATAAATTTTTGATTTTAATTTTTCTTTTCAAAATTTTATTTATATTCTACTTATACAGGAATGTAATGTAAGTTATACTGCATTATTCTGTATATAATTTATCTGCAAGAAAGTGCAAGACTGGATATAGAAATGCTTTTAATTTAATTATAATGAAATACCTCATTGAACATAATGGTAGTTATACATATCATTTAAATAAAATATTTAATTTTATTTGAATAAAAATATAAAATTTGTATGAAGATCTTTTATTTAGTAGAATACATTTGTTTATAAATCAATTAAAAATTAATAGAAATATGGGAAAATAATAGCGAACAATATTTATTTATTGCGTCATTCAATAACTATATGATGATTTAAATATGTCCGTCCAGATGTCCCTTCGAAGATTGTCCATATTAGAAGTTTTAAGTGTATAAGGAATTTTGGCTGAAATGCAATCATATAAAAACAAGAGTTCAAAATAAATATTCTGATGGGCTTGCCCAAATGTTGATTTGATTTTATTAACCTCACAAACATCTGATTTGAATCAAGATCGAGGACGTCCTAAATTAAGTTTCGGAGAGTGTTCAAGCAGACAAAGCGACGACGAATAGCAGAAATAGCATAAATTGATGTCTCCGATGCTGATGATTTACGATTTGCATCGATTTTGCAAGCAAATGTTAGTGAAATTATATCGCTAATAACTGAAGCATGTTTAACAAAACATTAATATTTCACAATAAGAAGCTTTATAAAAGTAAACTTTATACAAAATTTTTACCTTGCTACGATAACATTTTAAAAGAAAAAAAAGAAAAGTTAACTGTCAACTAATCTCACACTGAAATTAAACTTCAAAGTCTATTAGACCACACCACTACTCGGATATTAGAACTACAGAGTGATATTATTAATTAAGTTTTGGATGAGTCCATAAATGGCCTTACATTAATAGGAAAATGGGGGTTTGATGGCAGTTCGGGACACAGCGATTACAAACAAAAAATTGAAAATAATATTTTGGATAATAGTAACTTATTTTTAACGTCATATGTCCCACTCCAACTTATAACAAAACCAGATGAGGCTCAAATTACCAAAATAATTTAGAAAAATCCTCGCCCATTATCCACTCGCTACTGCCGTCCTATCAGGTTCCAATTCAAAAAAGAGATAGTTCAATTCTCCATCGACGAAGAGACATATTACAAGAAGAAAATTGAACAGATAACTCCCACAAAAGTCAGAAATAATCAGAAAACGACACATATTGACCATATTTTGCAACTAACAATGGCGGATGGTAAAGTGTGTAATGCCTTAACTCAAACTTCATGCGCAAAGTGTTACATATTGAATTGCTAGATTAATTTTGAAGTCGATTTTCATTTAAGGGAAGTTGTTACTAAAAAAAAACACATTAAAAATAACAATTTTTAAAGTACTATAAAAAATAAATACGCAATATTTTTTAATTCTATTTTTTTTTTTTTTTTATTTGAAAGATAAACTATCGTTATATTTTAAAAGCACTAGAGAATTTAATAATCTATAAATAAAAAAAAAATCATCCAAATCTGTTCAGTAGTTTTTACCGTACAACTGCTTCCGATTTTGTCCTTTAAAATCCTTACACAATTGCATGGCAACCTTGGTAGTTCTAGTTGACTAAAATTTGAATTATAAACTTTTAAAAATGTAAGTTTATCTTTCAAATAAAAAAAAAAACAGAATTAAAAAATATTGCATATTTATTTTATTATATAGCAGTTAAAAAATTCTTAATATTAAGGCTGTTTTTTAGTATCAATCCCCCTTAACCTTTTTATAATTTTTTATTATATATTATTTTATTTTTAATTAGTCAATATTTTTATTTTTTAAAACTAATATTCTAAAAAGTTGTTAACATAGGAATTAAAAACAAGTTTCGTAATTTTTTTTCTTAAGTTTTTGCTTACGATAGGATACTGTAGGGGTGGTTATAAGTCATCATTTAATAGTTCTGATATATTTATAAAGCCCTGACCGAAGTTTCACGACAATACCTATAATGGAAGTATTTTTGGCCTCCGACTCCATACAGCTCCAACCAGTGTGCAATGTCTGAAAATAAAGGCCGTCACTGTGGCTATGTTTACTTATTAATGGATTCTTGAATTTTTTGATTTGTATAATTATATTCATATTTTATGATATGAATATGAAATATATATGATGAATTGAATCTTTTTTTGTCTGTTTTGTTAATTAAATACTATATATTAAACAATATTTGTTTCTTTTTGTATTTTTTAAATATAATTTGAAATAAATTGCTTTTATTCAAAAAACTACTTTGTTTACTTATTTATGACAGCCACTGTATAACTATGTTTATCTGAACGAAAAATCTGCTAGCCTACACTTAAGGTATGTATATAGAAGCTATCGTTGAAATGATAGATAGAAGTGACATCCTCTAAAACTATGTACTTTTTTATGTTTCTTAAATATACACAGGAGAATTGAATGACAAACAGTAGCGATTCAAAAAATGAAATGGAAATAAATATAGAATTTTAGACCGGCTATTCCTATTTTTATGAAAATTCACACAATGATAGTAGAGTGATCACATTATTTTTCTACTATACAAAAATTTATTTAAGTAACATACATATATAATATTTATATTTTTCTGAAAGATAACTAAACACCAAATATTTTAAAAGAAGAAAAAAATTTTAATTGATTCTTGCGAGAACCAAGTTTCCCAAAGTTGACCTATTTTTCCAACAAATTTCGAATTTTTGGATTATTTCTCAAATCGCAAAGCAGGAATCAAAAAAAGTTATACTTCTTATATAGTCTAATGTGTTTTTAATTTTTTTTTCTACCCGATATCGCTTAGAAAGATATAGCAAAAAAAAAAAATTTTTTTAAATCCCATTTTTGGAAATTTTTAAGTGTTTTTTGGAATTGCGGGATTTCTGTTGATAAATCTAAAAATGTGAATAACGCTTGAAATTAAGGATTAAAAAATCTATTCAGGTGTAACATTTTATTCAAAAATATCCATTAACAAAAAATTTATTGCATAATTAAAAATTAATAATATGAGTAGTAGGGAAATGGGAAGGCAATAGTTGTTTTTGTTTTTAATGAGGAGTAAGAGCAATTTTGAAGAGCAAATTGTTTGTATGAAATTGAAAACCAATGAATTTGTTTTTGTAATTTTTTCTTGTGAGTGCATTAATAGGAGGAAAAATTGTTTTGCATTTTATGAAATTGAAAACCAATGTATGTATGTATATATGTATGTATGTATTTATGTATGTATGTATTTATGTAATTATGTTAAAAGTACATACAAACAATTTAACAGGGGAGACAATTTTTATTTATTTATTTTTTTTTGCACTTTTAATTGTGATGAAATTAAAAACTGATGACTTGTATAAATAGCGTTTGAGTATTTTTGGTTTATTCATCTACATATTTTTATATGGTTATTTTTGTTTTTGTAAAGTGGAAACTTGAGAATTGTTTTGTTTATATGGAAAAAAATAACTTTGTGTAAGGTTCTTTGACATTAATGAAGATATATTTTATGTTGTTGAGTATGGTCATGATTAATATTAAATATTCTAATAACAAATTAAGGGTAGTATTTTTTATTCACATTAAACATTTTTCATATCTAGAATATGTTTAAAATTTATTTATGGCTCAATATTTATGTATTTATAATATTTTCTCAATTTGAAATATTAAGAGATATACCCAAATTACTCTTCTTTGGAAATAAATTATATTAGATATAAATATAATTGTCTGAAGTAAAATTATTTCAATCAGTTAATAAACTTTTTAAAAGGCGGAACAAAAATGGAATCAAATAAGATTACAAATGCTGATATTGTTGCTTTCAATAAATTAAAAACAAGACCATATCTAGCTGCAAAGGATTTACTACCATTAAAGGCATATAAGGTATTAAGTATGTTCCGCCATAAAAATAAATATGGAAATGTGGTGATGGCAGAGCTTGAAGAGGGAATGTTATATATTCCCAAACGATATAATAATTTGGAAGATAAAGTAATAGATGGAGTTAATAATGAACAGTTTACTTTAAGGAGGAAGCTAGATAATGGTTTATATGTTTTGGAATTGGAAGAGGTAGTCAGCGAAAACTCCGCTGGAGAAGACGAAGTGGGAGAGTTTTTCATCCCAAATTCTCAACCATATTTCAGTTGGGAAAATAGTAAAATTCCAAGAACTTCTTAATAAAGAAAATTTGTTAATTAGTATATAAGTATCATGGTTTTTAAAAACTAACTAATTGTAAAAATAAAGCTTTATAATAAAGATGTTACATATAAAAATTCAAAAATTTCTTCAAAATTTTCATGGTTTAATTTTTGTTGAACATCAAAAAACACTGGATTAGTATTTGGCACTTATAAATAAAACTGGGAATTATAATGAAGAACTTATATCATCTAAATATGGATTACACTTCAAAAACTTTTCATGGTCGGATGATAAAGCGAACGTTGGTCCTGATACTTGTAATTGTAGAAAGCATAGACAACTTATAAACAAAATAGAAGATTTTATAAAAAGATATTATTTATTATCTAAACGTCTAAAATAAGTAAATAGGGAAAATATTTTTAATTTCAAATATGTTAATTTAAAAAAATAATAAATAAAAAATAATACAACTTTAAAAAAAAATGTTGTTTTTTTTTACAATAACTTCTTGCAATTTTGAACTTGGTAAGGGTCTTATGAATTTTAAATTTTAGAAATAATTTTAGTAAATAATTGACTATCTATCAAGAACAACATATTCAGAATAATGAATACATCCAACAACACTAAAATTGAATCAAATTATATTTCAAACAAGGGTCAAATTGAAATTCAAGAAATCTTAATACTGCCGCCTATAGACATTCCACTATTCCTCGCATTGCATGATGGTCGTGATAAAATTCTCCTGGAAGTTTTACTAAAAGTGGAAAAAGAACTTGGAATAAAAACAAAATAATATATATTTTTCTTATTTATTTATTTATTTATTTTTATTTTCTATAAAAACAAATAAAAGTATTTAAATAAACTTAAAACTAACATATCATTAAAATAATTAAAAATATTTAAAATTTTATTAAAAGTAAAATTTTTACATCTTAAATAAATAAAAATGCAACAATAAACACCACAAAACATTGATGATTCACTTTGAATACGCATTTTATTGTAGACAAATGTTTTGTAATTTCGGTTTAGAAATGAAATAAATGGTTTTATTGGAGGTTGACCTGCAGAGCAAAAAAATTCTGCTGGTTTATTTTCAGGGAAATAAAAAGCGACCCAATGCTGTCCAGGCTTATAAGATGGATCAGTGTTGGCTATGTAAAATGATGGTTTTTTAACAGGTGTCTTGGGTAATTTATTGCTCGCAAAAACTCCTTTAAATTTATATTTTGTATAATTATTTGAATTTAAAGTATTTATAATATTTATTGAGTTCATAGCGTTTGAATTATAGTGCGAGACTTATCAATTTCTATTATACTGTCAAATTCACAATATACTAAGCAGGTAATTGCCTCCGTAATTGGTTTCCCAAAACGTCCTTCTATTCGAATAGTTCCTTGATTTATTAAATTTAAACAATTAGAATTATTATTGTGATCTGGTGTTAAATCAAAAGCTAGTAAAAAAATCCGCTATCAAAAAGTTCCTTTGTAGTTCCTTATACTCCGGAACTAAATTCAATGTTGCGCCCCCTGAAGTATCTGCAGTCTCCAAATAGTGTGAAAAGTCTTTTGCTTTATCTTTATGAAAATTGTGATATCTCATAAAGTGCCTTTTTTATTCCACTTTGTGGAAAAGGTCTCATTAATACAAAATTCGCATGTAAGCTTCTGTCTGTCCATGTTTGAAGTAATTTTTAATTAAAAATTATTTTATTAATACACCTATGCATTAAGAATTATTCTTTCAAGTTAATAATTGAATTAAGTGTTTAACGAAGCAAAATACTTTTCCGTTAAAAAAATAAAAACATTTTTGGTAGGAATATGCATACATAAGTGTGTATCTGTATGCGTAAGTGTATAAAAATGTCAAACCTTTAATCAATATTTAAATATATGTTTTTTTTTTCATTAGTCTGTTGACTTAATTAAAAGTGATTACACGTAAATTTTAAACAATATTCCTTCTTATAAATGTAAATATTTCAAATCAATTTTTGTGGAAAAAGAAATGCTTGAATGACATGAGATCCTTCATTGTTCGGAATGTTGGAAATGGTTTTCAAGGGAAAAACATCTAAAGGAGCATGAAAGGACTCATGCCAGCACATCCCATGTCAGTGGTAGAAGTGAGCCTTCTACTTCTAATAAATTTTGTTGTGTTAAAAGCGCTTTGAAAGAAAGAATTCTGAGAAACCAAAAAGAGGAAATTCTGCATCCTCAAGAGTTTTTAGAAGATGTAAACCATGATATTTTTGAAATTTTGGAGAACGCTATAAATAAAAGCATAACATTGAA
This sequence comes from Protocalliphora azurea, assembly GCA_932274085.1. Lineage (NCBI taxonomy): Eukaryota > Metazoa > Arthropoda > Insecta > Diptera > Calliphoridae > Protocalliphora > Protocalliphora azurea. Next base: position 77,205,619 of record OW026519.1, read on the forward strand.
ATACAATCCAGAAGTGGAGTGCGAATATATTAAAATTGTAGAAGATGAAATAATGCTAACCACCATAACACATAGAACAAAAATGTCACTTTTAACCATAAGTGATAGTATTGAAGAATCTTTGAAAGCACAATAAACGTATATATGTAAAAAAATGTCAGAATTCCAGGAGAGGGATAGTGGATGGTCCCTAATACGAATGAAGCATTTGGAAATAAATATAAATAAGGCTTCATTCATTAGAGGCTCCAAATATATACCATTACCACATTGGATAAAGAAAAAAGATGCTTGTTTCAACTATCCAAATGATGATGAATATTGTTTCAAGTGGTGTATCATCGCTTCATTCTTATATAATAAAGCAAATGGATTTGTGAATTGTAATGTATTTGGAAATATTAAAATATATGAGGAGAAAATATGTGTGGAAAATGAAGTGCTAAATTTTGAAAAACTTCAATTTCCAATGAAGTTAAAAGATATAAAGATATTTGAAAGCAAGAATGAACATGTTAGCATAAATGTATTTGGCTGCGAAGGTAATACTATAGTTGGACCGTATTACCTCACATCTGCAGTAAAGAATCACCACATAAATCTTCTTCTTCTTATGGATGAAGAATGGTGTCACAACGTTTATATTAAAGACATCGGAAGGTAATTTAAATAAAAATGAACTACATATTTTATAAATTAAATTATTATTATTCAAATATTTCAGATTAGTAAGATCAAGTTTAACTTCCCACCATGGACGAGTTTTCATTTGCAATGCATGTCTGCAGTACTCTCCAACTGAGAGGATAATGGAAGATCATTATCTTAACTGCAAAAAAGTAGTACCGAAAATGCCAGAGGGTGATAATAACATTTTATATTTTAAAAATTATCAGAAGCATTTAGATGTACCGTTCGTTATATATGCTGATTTTGAGGCGTATTTGGAGAAAATTGATAACGAGCAAGTAAATATACAAAAACATATAGCTTGTGCTTTTAGTTATTATATTAACTGTAGTTTTAATGATAATTTAGATAAGTTTAATATTTACTTTGGTAATGATGCTCCTACAATATTCATAGAAAATTTAATTAATGACGCAAAAGAAATTTACGGAAACTATTTAAATAAGGTCGTACCAATGACAGCACTCTCCAATGATGAAACAATTTTGTATAACCGCTCAACAATTTGTCACATATGTAAGCAAATTTTAGGAGCGGACAAAGTACGGGATCATTGCCATTTAACTGGCAAATTTAGAGGAGCAGCCCATAGCTCATGTAATATTAATTATAAAATAGCCAAATTCATACCAGTATTCTTTCATAATTTTTCCTCCTATGTTTGTCACTTATTTATGAAAGAACTTTCACAATTTGAGGGAGATATAAAGGTAATTCCTCTCAATAAAGAACTATATATATCGTTATCAAAGTTTATAACAGTTGAAGAAAATCAGGGATTTGAAATTCGGTTTCTAGACTCTTTTCGTTTTATGGCCTCCAGCTTAGAATCTCTAGCCAAAAATTTAAATGACAGTGATTTTCAAATTCTAAATAAAATTTATAATCAAAAACAACAATTTGATTTACTCAGAAGAAAAGGAGTATATCCTTATTCTTATATTGATTCGATGGAGCGCTTTAATGAAACTAATCTTCCTGCTAAAGAAAAATTTTATAATATTTTAAATAATTCGCATTGTTCTGATGAAGCTTATGATCATGCTAAATCGGTTTGGACAACTTTTAAATGTAATAACTTGTTAGATTACACTAAATTATATTTAAAAACAGATGTTCTCCTCTTAACAGATATTTTTCAAAATTTTAGAAGTATCTGTAAAAGTATATACAAACTTAACCCATGCCAATATTATACTGCTCCAGGTTTATCGTGGGATGCGATGTTAAGAACAACTAACATAAGGTTAGAACTTTTAAGTGACGTCAATATGTATAATTTTATACAAGAGGGTATTAGAGGAGGACTAGTACAATGTTCAAAGAGATATTCTAGAGCAAATAATAAATATTTAGAAGACTTTGATAGTAGTAAGCCTTCAGAATATTTAATGTATCTAGATGCTAACAATTTATATGGTTGGGCCATGTCAGAATATCTCCCATATGGAGAATTCGAGTGGATTTATGATGAAGCGGCTTTAGAAGATATTGATGAAACTACAATATCGGATACATCTGATATTGGATATTTTTTGGAGGTAGATTTAGAATATCCACACTATTTACATGAATTTCATAATGATTTACCCTTTTGCCCAGAAAATAAATTTGTTGGTAAATCTAAATGTAGGAAGTTGATTGCAGACCTAATACCAAAAACAAAATATCAGATCCATTATAGAGTTCTTAAACAATGTTTAAAGAATGGACTGATATTAAAAACAAAAAATACACAGAGCATTAAAATTTCGACAATCTCCATGGTTAAAAACATATAGAGATTTGAATACATACCACAGAACAAGAGCAAAAAATGCTTTTGAAAAAGATTTTTTTAAATTATTAAATAATTCTGTATATGGAAAAACTATGGAAAATGTTCATAAACGCAAAGATATAAAAATTGTTACAGATTGGGAAACAACAAGGCGTAATCATTTACAGATTGGGAAACAACAAGGCGTAATAAACAACAAGCTAGAGCATTAATTTCAAAGCCTAATTTTTCGAGTATAACTCAATTTTCAGAAAACATGTTTGCAGTTCAGTTAAAGGTTATGCAAATAACTTATAACAAACCAATTTATTTAGGCTTTGCTGTGCTGGAACTCTCAAAATGGAAAATGTATGACTTTCATTATCAATACATGAAACCAAAATTTCAGTCTAATTTAATATTGAATTATATGGATACGTACACATTCATATACACTATAAAAACAGATGATTTTTATGGTGATATTCGTGAAGATATTGCCTCAAGGTTTGCTACATCAGAGTATCATCCCAATAACATATTTAAACTCCCAATATTAAATAAGAAAGTTCTAGGCATGATGAAAGATAAGAATAGCGGAAAAATTATGAAAGAATTTGTGGGACTTCGATCAAAAATGTATTCATTCAAAACGGTTGACATGGAGGAAGTAAAGAAATCTAAAGGAGTTAAAAAATCATGTATACAAAATTTATCAATAATAGACTACAAAAGGTCATTATTTGAAAGAAAAATAATTTCTGATACAATGCATACATTTTGATCGAAGTTTTATTAGTTGTACACACAGAAATTACATAAAGTTGTCTTGAGTTATGCGGATAATAAAATAATTATTGCTTATGACCAAATAACTACTTATGCGCGTGGACATTTTAGACTTCAAAGTGACTTTGATAACTTTTTTACAGAGATAGATGACGATATTCTCTTGAATATTGATAGTGAGTATATAGAATTTTTAAAAGATTCATCAGATGATGAATATTTAATGAATATAGATTTTTAAGTTGTACATTTAATAATTTAATTACTTTCGTATTTTCTAATTTTATTTAAAGTTTACATAAGTAGAACTTCAAATGTATATATTTCTATTGAATAGAGTTAACTCCTTAAGATATTATTAATATCTCCTTTTTAATGAAAATGACACTGATATTTATATTATCACAATGAAACAATAATAAATATATGTCTTTTATTATATAATAAATGTGTTTTATTTTTAAATATTTTTCAATTGTACATTTTTTATTTTGTAATCTAACTTTTTACGATTTCTAGTTAGTCGAGGAGAATATTGGCATGGTAAAGCTGATTGCTTAAAATTTTTGTTATTTTCATCCTTAGACAATATTCTTATTTTTGGTGTTCCATTAGTTGAAAAATGATTAAGCCGTTTCGCTGCTGAAGAGGTAGAATTAGGATTAAGTTTTTGTACTGTTGTATCCATATCAATTTCATCATAATTTTCATTAGTATAAATTTCCTCAGGTAAATTTATATTAGATTGTGTTCCTACACTACTTGACTCTGGTTGTATTGTTTGAGTTTCAATATGTTTCTTATATATTTTCCTAGTTTGTGTTTCATTATCACGTAGGTTACTCAATTTAGAACTTTTAGTTTGACGAGAAGATGATATTTGGCTTCCAATTAAATATTTAGCTAATTCTTGTTTAATATAATACCATTTATTAATATCTTTTAGTGTGTGTGAACTATATATTGGTATTAGTTTTCGATGTAGAAAATTGGAATCAGAATATTTATTTTTAAATTTATCGTAAGTTGATGGATTAAGAACTATTAATTTGGATAAATTATTTGACATTTTCTAAAATTTTTCCAATAACTCCACTTAAAACGGTTGAAATAATAATTGGTAGAAATCCTCCTTTTTGAATTAGATGTTTCCTCTTTTGTTTCATTGAGGTTTCTGGTGAACAAACTTTTCTAATTGTATTTTTATATGGTTTTATTTTGTCAAAAACTGCTTTATTGATTTTATGGTTCTCATTAATTATATTAAAAAGTATTTCATTTATTGTTTTAATAACAACATCATCAACATGTTTCAGTATTGCATTTCGTAATTTAGGATCTGCTTTCTTAAGAACGTAAAGAATATGTTTGTTCTCCTTCAACAGTTTTAGGTTCGAGGTCATTGTTTATATTTGCAAATATTAAATAGTGATTTTTATTGACAATATCCGTTCTAAATCTTAATGCGTTGTGTATTTGTTGAGTGAGATCAATTAATAAATAACCATGAGCCTGCAGCGTACAGTTATTATATACATCAACCAGAGCTTTTGAGTTTTCTGGGTATACTTGGCGAGCTAAATATTGAAATTGTAACTTATCCCTACGATTTTTAAACATAACTATATATTTAGAGTTTAAAGAAATATCTCTGGAATAAGCAAGCACCTTTATGAAAAATGTTTTGTGTTACTAAAATCACAGCTAAATTTCTATGATGAGATCCCTTAGTAAAAAGTTCACACACTTTTTATTAGATGATTCAAGCATTAAATCATCCAAAATTATTAAAACCGATTCATTTTCTGCAGTAGCAAAATCCTCTGGAATACCATGTATAAACTCTACATTGTTAATTCTCGGAAGAGAATTTTTTTCTGCAAAACACCAAATAACACGATCTATGTTTTTAGATAATAAATGTTGATTTTTTATCAAATTCATAATAAATGTGGATTTCCCACAACCAAAGGGACCACAAATCATCATAGTGAATGGATATATAAACTGTTGAAACATGTTTACACTTTAGTACACGACATTTAAATGAAGTGAAGCATTAACATTCTATAAATATAAATATGAGTAAAAGAATTCTTGTTGATGAACTACATCGTCAAGCGAGAAAGAGCTTTCAGCGCCGACGATTTATTCAAAAGTGTATTTTAGATACATGGCAGATTGACTTAGTAATAGAATACTTAGTAATTTAATAGAGGATTTAAATATATGCTTACTGTAATCGATGTATTTTCAAAGTATGTATACGCATTACCACTAAAAACTAAAACAGGAATAGAAATTTCGAAAGCATTAAAATATATTATAAAATTAAACAAAGGAAAATCTCCCAAAAATATCCATTCTGATCAAGGAAAAGAATTTTATAATATCTACTTTAAAACTCTTATGAAAGAATATGAAATTAACCATTACAACACTTTTTCAAGTATGAAGGCATCAATAGTTGAACGTTTTAATAGAACTTTAAAAAATAAAATGTGGAAACAATTTAGTATGCAGGGAAATTATAAATGGATAGATATATTAAATAAATTGTTGAAAGAATATAATTCTTCATATCATCGTTCTATAAAAACAACACCCAATTCAGTTAATAAGAAAAATGAACAGAAACTTCTTAATACTGTATACAGTAATTTGAAGGTTTTCAAAGAAGGAAAATATAAATTAAATGATTTAGTTCGCATTAGTAAATATAAAAATCAATTTGAGAAAGGATATACACCAAATTGGTCTACAGAGGTTTTTAATATAAACAAAATTTACGTAACCAATCCTATAACATATCAACTTGCAGATTTTAATGGAAATATAATTAAATTTGGATTTTATGAAGAAGAATTGTTAAAAACAAAAGCCCCAAACATTTTTTTGGTAGAACAAATTTTAAAGCGAAAAGGAGAAAAACTATTGGTAAAATGGCTTGGTTTCGGAAAAGAATATAATTTATGGATTCATCAGAACGATATTAGTAAATAATATATGTATAACAAACAACATACTATATTGATCATTCTTTTTAAAGATGGCTTCAAGTATACAAGAAGAAAATATTTATGTTACTTTATTAAGTAATAATTCAATGGATATTTATAAAAATACTCCAAACACTTTTACAAATTTGCTAACACAATCTCTAAATTTGGATGATCACTGGGTAGTTGGATTATCAGATATTTCATTTTCATTACTGGAAAGAAATAATCAAAACATTGCCAAACGTAGAAAACGAAATACAATTTCAAATGTCGACACACAAGCTATAGTACATGGAAAAACAAAAATATTGAAGCATAGTGCAAATAATGAATATGAAGACATTAAGTTAAAATTTCACGAACTTTTAGAAAGCTCTAATGATTTTATGATAACAAACCCCAATCTGAATAATAAAACAAAACTTTTGAATAAATTAAGTGATACTCCAAAAAGTAATGTATCCACAGAAAAAAAAGATTTAAGTGATAAAAAATCAGATCCTTTAAATAAGTTAAAGAATGATACCTCACAAACAAATTTAGCAACAGAAAAGAAAGTCAACGAATTTGATTCTTATACTAGTAGAGATGAATTAAACGTTGAAAGGATTCCATTTTAACATCAACAAACCACATTCTGCACAAATCTTTAACCAAATTTTCAGATAATATGACAAATTATTTTACTAAAGTCTTTTCACCAGATATAAATGAAATTGTATTTATTTACACTGATATAATTAAACCACGACATGTAGGTAATAAAAAAACTAAATGTTTGAAAATAATAATAATCAGTCTGGAAATAATGTTCAAAATATTGGTGAAATATATCATACACCAAGGTTTGTGCAATATGAACGTGGTATTGGATCACTGTTTTCATCTTTGTTTTCATTGAATTTTACAATTTTTTCAAAAGCTATAAAGCAGAGTTCGATGGAATTAAAAAAGACTTTTCATCTCTACAAGGAAAACTAACTAAATATGGTGAACTTTTTTCTAAATTTACAAATTTAGATAGTTTTGCTGCTTCCCCGAGACCTAAACGTAAAAGAACTGCTAAGTCATCATCAACACCTCCTTGTATTCCTAAAAATACAGGGGTTATTACTACTAATAATGATTCTATTCCTTTACCAACCGCAAATACAAGTATTTATCCTGCTGCTGTTGTAACTCCTAATACAAATAATTTTATTCCGCCTCATCATACTTCAAATGCTTCCAATTATAATATAATTCCATCAGAGTCGACTTCAGTTACTCCTACGGTATCTAATTCGTCGATCTTGCCCATGATTCCAAATCTTGCTACCAGTAAGCCTCCAGAGCTTATTTTATTAACTCCCTCATCGTCAAACATCCCAACTAATTTAAATGTGGTCAACAATCCTCTTACAACAGTAACTCCAAAGCCTCTAAAAATTATTGCTCCAAGGAAAACCATATTTGCTAGCCGTTTTTCAGTAGATACAACAATAAATGATGTTGAATTCTATATTAAAACGAACCTTGGCATCGAAGATTATAATAATGTCCAAATTTACAAGATAAATGCGCGCAATAGAGCTTCATTTAAAATAATTGTCCCAGAAAGTATTTTTGATCGTCTCGTTAATCCACAATTTTGGCCAAAAAATACAATTGTTCGACAATTTATTTATCGTGATGATAACAACGTAATTCTTCCTAGGGCTTCTGATCCAAATCCAAAAAACTAATTGAATTAAATAATCCGTTAAATATTATTATTTGTCCAAAAAATGATTACAACTTCTCAGCTATCTCCATCGCATACCAAAATGTTAGAGGTATGAACACAAAGTTAAAATCCCTTTATTTAGAGAGCTTTGATATTGAGCATAATATCATTGTACTCACTGAAACGTGGCTCCGAAATAAATCTGATAAAGAAATTCATAATTCTGAAATAATGTGCAGTAAATTTCAAATCTATAGACGTGATAGAGTGGGCAAAGAAGGTGGGGGAGTTTTGATTTCTGTCTCAACTCTTTTTCCTTCAGAAGAAATATTTTTTAACAATGATCAAAATATTGAATTTATCGCCGTATGTGTTAAATCTAAATTTAGAACAATTTTTATAACTTGCTCTTATATTCCTCCTGCGTCAAGCATTCAAATTTATGAACAACATGCAAACGCGATAAAATTTGTAGCTAATCAATCCAAACCTGAAGACTCCATAATTGTTCTTGGTGACTTTAATATTCCAAATATTAAATGGTTCGAAATTCCTGATTCATGCTTTTTAAGCCCATCAATAAGATCGGAAACATCTATTGAATTACTGGATGCTATTGCTGATATGGGACTATTCCAAATAAACAACATAGTAAACAAGCTTAGCAAACTACTTGATCTTGTATTTGTTGATCAACCTGAAGAAATTAATATTCTTCGCATTAATCCATTATTAACACCCGAAGATGCGTATCACCCCACTCTTGAAATAAGCGTAAACGTTGAAACAAAAATATCATTACAATCCAATGTAAATAATGAGATGGTATTTGATTTTAGTAAAGCTGATTATTCCAAATTAAATCACCTACTTTATTCTGAAAACTGGTTTGAATATATTCCTTACAATAAAGTATGCCCTCGTAATATTGACATCATTTTGAATAAATTCTATGATGGCTTATTTAAATGTTTTAAGAAATCAATACCAATGACGAGAAAAAAAATTGCACATGGACCGCCTTGGACTACAAAGCAGCTCAATGGCTTAAAAAATTTGAAAAACAAACATTATAGAAAATACAAAAAATCCGGTTTACCTATTGATTATATGAGGTACTCCATATCAAGATCAGTTTACAATTCGGAAAATATCAAATGTTACAATAATTATCTTTTTAGGGTGAAAAGAAACTAAAAATAATCCAAAATATTTTTACCAGTTCGTAAATTCTAAGCGTCGAGTCTCTGAATATCCGTCCATGATGAAATTTGGAGATAAAGAATCCTCAAACGATGCAGATATTTGCGATATGTTTGCTGCTTTCTTCTCATCCGCCTATTCTGATAAAGATTCACATGAACTTTCCAATTATCCATATCCAATTCCAGCTGCAACCCTTATAAATTGTCCAACATTAGATAAATCGATGGTACTGAGAGCTGTACAGAATCTAAAATATTCTGATAAATGTGGACCTGATGGTGTTCCAAGCTGTGTTCTTATAAAATGTTTACATTCTCTTATATCTCCAATAACATACTTATTCAACATATCAATATTTAGTGGTTACTTTCCTGAAGTTTGGAGGAAATCTTATATTATACCTTTGTTCAAATCCGGTAGCAGATCCAACATTTCCAATTATAGAGGTATTGCTAAATTAAGTGTTATTCCAAAACTTTTCGAAAAGATAGTTACTGAAATCCTTTCGCATCAAGTTGTATGTTATCTTTCGCCATTTCAGCATGGATTTAAAAAAGGATGTTCCATTACTACTAACCTTTTGGAGTTCACAACCTCAGTTATAACCGCATTTGAGTCCGGTTTACAGACAGACGTAATATACACAGATTTCAGTAAAGCCTTCGATAAAGTAAATCACGATCTCCTACTGTTCAAATTGGATAAGCTCGGATTTTCTCCTGTTTTCCTTAAATGGATCTCCACATATCTTAAAAATAGATGCCAATGTGTACTATTCAGAGAATGTACATCAAAAACCATTCCTGTTTTATCTGGTGTTCCACAAGGTAGTCATCTCGGTCCCTTACTATTCCTAATATTTATAAATGATCTACCAGCTTGCATTAGGAATTCTAAAATATTAATGTATGCTGATGATGTAAAGCTGTTCCATAGCTTTAACTATTCCTATCAATGTTCCTTACTCCAATCAGATCTTGACAATCTTTATGATTGGTGTATGATGAATCTAATGGATCTGAATTTAAAAAAGTGTAAACACATGATGTTCTATAGAAGAAGTCCAGTACTCTGTAGATACACAATAAATGAATATCAACTTGATCTAGTCGAAGAATTTCTTGATCTGGGTGTGTTGTTTGATTGTAAACTATCCTTTAACTCCCACGTTTCACAAATCGTTAATAAGGCAAAAGGAGTTCTAGGTTTCCTCAAGCGCTGGGGAAGAGAGTTTAATGATCCTTATGTTTCTAAGCAATTATTCATATCTCTTGTAAGACCAATCCTGGAATATGCTTCCGTGGTCTGGGATCCTCAATACGAAGTTCATATAAAGAAAATTGAATCGGTCCAGAAACAATTTCTCTTATTTTGTCTTCGTAATCTTCCATGGAATCCTAATATTAATTTACCATCATATGAAAGTCGATTACAGCTTATTGATCTCCCTACTCTTGAAAGTAGGAGAAAATATATGAATATTTCATTTGTAATTAATTTAGTAAACGGTTCAATTAATTCTGAGTTCCTGCTTTGTAAGATCGAATTCGTAATCCCAAATCGTCCAACTAGAAATTATACTCCTTTAAAAATAAAATATTTTCGAACCAATTATGCCAACTTTGATCCCATGAGACGTATATGCAATCAATTCAACAGTTTCTATCCATATATTGATTTCTCATTAAATCCAATCCGCATTAAGAGGATTATTTTTAACTTAGTTAAATAATAAGTTTTTGTTATTGAATGATTATGAAAATATTTTATTGTTAATAGCTTTAAGAATAATATATATGCTAGCCTGTAAGAAATTGTAATTTCATTGGCTATTAAATAAATAAATAAATAAATAAATAAATAAATATACACCTGAAACCATTCTTGAGAACAGGATTAAATTATTTAAAAAATAAGTCATTAGACATTGGAAAAGAAATTTTGGAGGAAATCGGAACAAAACCTGTGAAAGATATTCTATTTAATCAAGGGAGAAAAATTATGAATAATATCAAAGAAGCTACTATTGAAAAAATAAAAACAATGCAGAAAGGTAAAGGGAAGCATATAAAACTTAAACGCTTAAAACAAAAACCGCATAATAAATCCAAACGTTGTAGAGGAAAGAACTTTAACGATATTTTTGGAAATTTAAAATGTCGGGATATATAGAATGTATGAAAAGTGAATTGGATTTATTTGAATCTCCCCAAACAGAAGACATATGTTATAATCCAATTGCTTCATTGGATAACTCTAGTACAATTGAATTTGTATCATTGGGGAATGGTGAAACATATAGAGATCTTAATAGTATTTATCTTAGACTAGTGCTTGAATTCAAAGGAACTGGAGGAGTTGTTAATAACTTGTTGCATTCCATATTTAGGAACTGTACAGTTCATTTTAATAATAAAAGTGTATCTCAACCTGACAACAACTATCACTATAGAGCATATATGGAAACATTGCTCAATTATGGAAATGATGCTAGATCTACTCATCTTGAATCGTGTGGTTGGGCTACTGATGTGAATAAAATTAATTCATTAATCGATAAAGAAAATCCCGGTTTAGATAAAAGAAAAAAATTATTTAAGGATGGGAAAAAGGTGGAGCTTTTCGGAAAACTTCATGTAGATGTATTTAATCAACAAAAGTACTTGCTTAATAATGTTGATCTTCAGGTCACATTAAATTTGGAGAAACCAGAATTTTATATTTTAGAAAGTGGGGATAAAAATGAATCTTATCTAAAAATACATGAAGCTAATTTATATATAAATCATCTTGCTATCAATAGTAGTATATTAATGGCACATCATAATGTATTACAAAGCAAAAATGCAATTTATCCATATAAGAGAGTAGAAATTAAGACCTTCACTATACATCCAGGAAACCATTCATTATCTCTAGATAATGTTATACTTGGACAATTACCAAATTTCTTAATTTTTGGAATGGTGTCGAACAAAGTTTATACTGGAGATAGAAAAGAAAATCCATACAACTTTCAACATTTTAATTTACAAAGATTTAATTTGGTTGTTAATGGAGTACAATTTCCAGCACAGCCAATAGAATTTAACTACAACAATGGAGGAATATTAAGCACTCGTGGTTATCAAACCCTATTTAAAGGTACCGGAATCCATCATTTTGATAAAGGTCATCAAACTACAAAGGAACTTTTTGATAGCGGATTTTTTTACTAGCTTTTGATTTAACACCAGATCACAATAATAATTCTAATTGTTTAAATTTAATAAATCAAGGAACTATTCGAATAGAAGGACGTTTTGGGAAACCAATTACGGAGGCAATTACCTGCTTAGTATATTGTGAATTTGACAGTATAATAGAAATTGATAAGTCTCGCACTATAATTCAAACGCTATGAACTCAATAAATATTATAAATACTTTAAATTCAAATAATTATACAAAATATAAATTTAAAGGAGTTTTTGCGAGCAATAAATTACCCAAGACACCTGTTACAAAACCGTCATTTTACATAGCCAACACTGATCCATCTTATAAGCCTGGACAGCATTGGGTCGCTTTTTATTTCTCTGAAAATAAACCAGCAGAATTTTTTTGCTCTGCAGGTCAACCTCCAATAAAACCATTTATTTCATTTCTAAACCGAAATTCTAAAACATTTGTCTACAATAAAATGCGAATTCAAAGTGAATCATCAATGTTTTGTGGTGTTTATTGTTGCATTTTTATTTATTTAAGATGTAAAATTTAACTTTTAATAAAATTTTAAATATTTTTAATTATTTTAATTTACATGAAAATGATATGTTAGTTTTAAGTTTATTTAAATACTTTTATTTGTTTTTATAGAAAATAAAAATAAATAAATAAATAAATAAGAAAAATATATATTATTTTGTTTTTATTCCAAGTTCTTTTTCCACTTTTAGTAAAACTTCCAGGAGAATTTTATCACGACCATCATGCAATGCGAGGAATAGTGGAATGTCTATAGGCGGCAGTATTAAGATTTCTTGAATTTCAATTTGACCCTTGTTTGAAATATAATTTGATTCAATTTTAGTGTTGTTGGATGTATTCATTATTCTGAATATGTTGTTCTTGATAGATAGTCAATTATTTACTAAAATTATTTCTAAAATTTAAAATTCATAAGACCCTTACCAAGTTCAAAATTGCAAGAAGTTATTGTAAAAAAAAACAAAATTTTTTTTAAAGTTGTATTATTTTTTATTTATTATTTTTTTAAATTAACATATTTGAAATTAAAAATATTTTCCCTATTTACTTATTTTAGACGTTTAGATAATAAATAATATCTTTTTATAAAATCTTCTATTTTGTTTATAAGTTGTCTATGCTTTCTACAATTACAAGTATCAGGACCAACGTTCGCTTTATCATCCGACCATGAAAAGTTTTTGAAGTGTAATCCATATTTAGATGATATAAGTTCTTCATTATAATTCCCAGTTTTATTTATAAGTGCCAAATACTAATCCAGTGTTTTTTGATGTTCAACAAAAATTAAACCATGAAAATTTTGAAGAAATTTTTGAATTTTTATATGTAACATCTTTATTATAAAGCTTTATTTTTACAATTAGTTAGTTTTTAAAAACCATGATACTTATATACTAATTAACAAATTTTCTTTATTAAGAAGTTCTTGGAATTTTACTATTTTCCCAACTGAAATATGGTTGAGAATTTGGGATGAAAAACTCTCCCACTTCGTCTTCTCCAGCGGAGTTTTCGCTGACTACCTCTTCCAATTCCAAAACATATAAACCATTATCTAGCTTCCTCCTTAAAGTAAACTGTTCATTATTAACTCCATCTATTACTTTATCTTCCAAATTATTATATCGTTTGGGAATATATAACATTCCCTCTTCAAGCTCTGCCATCACCACATTTCCATATTTATTTTTATGGCGGAACATACTTAATACCTTATATGCCTTTAATGGTAGTAAATCCTTTGCAGCTAGATATGGTCTTGTTTTTAATTTATTGAAAGCAACAATATCAGCATTTGTAATCTTATTTGATTCCATTTTTGTTCCGCCTTTTAAAAAGTTTATTAACTGATTGAAATAATTTTACTTCAGACAATTATATTTATATCTAATATAATTTATTTCCAAAGAAGAGTAATTTGGGTATATCTCTTAATATTTCAAATTGAGAAAATATTATAAATACATAAATATTGAGCTATAAATAAATTTTAAACATATTCTAGATATGAAAAATGTTTAATGTGAATAAAAAATACTACCCTTAATTTGTTATTAGAATATTTAATATTAATCATGACCATACTCAACAACATAAAATATATCTTCATTAATGTCAAAGAACCTTACACAAAGTTATTTTTTTCCATATAAACAAAACAATTCTCAAGTTTCCACTTTACAAAAACAAAAATAACCATATAAAAATATGTAGATGAATAAACCAAAAATACTCAAACGCTATTTATACAAGTCATCAGTTTTTAATTTCATCACAATTAAAAGTGCAAAAAAAAAATAAATAAAAATTGTCTCCCCTGTTAAATTGTTTGTATGTACTTTTAACATAATTACATAAATACATACATACATATATACATACATATATACATTGGTTTTCAATTTCATAAAATGCAAAACAATTTTTCCTCCTATTAATGCACTCACAAGAAAAAATTACAAAAACAAATTCATTGGTTTTCAATTTCATACAAACAATTTGCTCTTCAAAATTGCTCTTACTCCTCATTAAAAACAAAAACAACTATTGCCTTCCCATTTCCCTACTACTAATATGCATAAAATTCCAACTGAATACCTCTTCCGCAACTTTTCGCGAAAGGTCTTCAACGAATTTGTTATTATAAACATTTTTTAAAATAAGACACTATTATCTACACAATGATGTATAATATGCCTACCTTTACCTTTCCACTTGTCAAAATTAGCGATCAAAATCAATAGAAGTCGAAGAAAAAATTACTCATGTTGTTATCTTCTTCACAATTAGTACGTAACGCGATGGCTTAGGTGATGTTGTTCGCCAGTTGAGCATTTATGTTAGATCTGAGACTTTCCTTAACATATATTTTGGAACAGATACTATATTGTTATTAAATATTCAGCGACTTTTAGAACAGGTAAAATAAGTAATAAGTTGCAATAAAGTTATAAACATGGTTAATATATATTAAACCTCAGTTATAAATAGACAATCATGGAAATCTCATTGAAAAATTAAAATTTGTGTTCCATTTTATTTAAAAATGCATAACTTCCTTTTCAAAAAGAGGTGAAAGAGATTAAAAGCTATGTTAAGTTATTCGATGGAAGACGGTCTACTAAGAAGTTTGAATCAAAGTATTCTGACTGGCTGGATGAAAACATAGAACTTGTACTTTTCACATCAGCTGTTGGTGCACATTATAAGCAATGCGGAGATTTGTACTCAAAATAGAAGAAACAGCGATTGTCTGCAACGCTTTCTACAATGTCTACTTAAAAAGTTTCTGACACATTTGAAGCTATGTTAAAAAGTAAAAACCAGTCGTTTTAGGCTGAAAAAATCGCAAACATTCTTCCAACTGCATCACCATCGTTTATGATACTTAGAGATATCTTACGAATACTGATTTAAATAATACAATTCCTTAAAACTATAATATTGCACAGTGAGGCAGAATCGAAATTTTTTGGAAATAAATAAATAAATAAATTTTTTGGAATAAATCTGATCGGCTGGAGGGATTTTCATGAAATTTGGTATAAGCGTAGCAGAGGAGTGTACAATGTTAAGTTTGGAAGGGGGCACAACAAACCCCTCAAGGTGGAGCTAAGGGGACTCAAAGTTAGGTACCTCTGATATAAAAAATTTTTAATCACTTGCCAAATTTTTGTTTCTCGTCCGATTTCAAATATTTTTATATATTATTGTAGGCCCTGATAAGACCTATAAAAGACATGCTTACATCCTATTTATATTTTATAGTTTTCGAGTTATTTGCGTTTGAATTTTTAAGCACCGTAATTTTGTATGTTCTCAGTCCAGTTTTTTCATATATATCCTAGTATTTCCAACCGATTTTATTAGTTTTTTTCTTAACTAGTTAAATAACAAATAAAAAAATATATTGAATAAAAAAAATTTGAAGTCGATGTCTTTACCGAGTCCAAAAAAAACCATTTCGAATTTGAAAATTGCAACAAAGACGACTTTTTGTGTTTTTTTAGCCGAAAAAGTATCTACACTCTTTTTTATCTAAAATAAAATTTTCTTTAGCAACATATAATAATTTTGCACTTTCCTGAAAGGTAACTTCACAGAGATAACTTTAAGACAAAAAACAAGCTCAATAACTCAATTCGACCCATTTATATGAAAGTATTGATTTTAGACCATATTTCCTCAAATCCCAAATCAGGAATCGACAAGCGGAATATATTTTAAGAATCTTCAATATGTTGTTAAAAGTTTTAAATCAAAATCTACGGGACTTCGGAAAAATGTGGATTCTATAGCCAAAAATGTAAAAAATCACATTTTCGGGAATTTTCATTAGTTTTTTTGGAATTCAGGAAAACCCTACCACTGATTGAAATTTGGTTAACGCGCTTTTATTTATATTAATAAAGATGCAGATTTCCTGCAAATTTCATTAAGATATCTTTATAAACAAATATGTTATTATAATTAAAAAATTTGTATTTTCTCCAAAAAACCCAAATTGGACCTTTTGTTAGGTTTATTTCTAAATAGTGAAAGAAATTTTAAAAACATATATTCCAAATTAAGGTTATCCCTTAGCATATATAATTTCTGATCTTTTGCAAAAAGATTCAAGTCAATATCATGCCTCATTTCAGAAATATGCGCCTTTAAACTTTTATATTTCCAATTTATTGTATATATGACTATATTTTTACAAACTTGCAACATTTGCATTTAGTTTTGCGTGACTAATTATTTAGAAAATTATGAATATTTCTGTATACTTTTACTAATATCTATACACAAATATATTTTTAATAGGGTTGCCACATTTCCCAAATTTAAGTAAATTTTTATCCTTTTCTAAGCATTCATATATTTCTATTAATGAATTTAAAATAACAAAGCAAACAAAAATGTCTATTTTAACTTAATGAATAAGTATTTTATTAGTATACATTTATGGTGTTTACCTAAATTTAACAAACGTATTTATCTCTTGGTGATGGTTAAAAATTTATATTTTATGATCTAGTGGCAATGTACAAGTATTCTAGTGACAATGCACAGGTAATATCCTTTCCGGTGATACCTAACAGCAACATATAATATCAATGAATTCGGTATAGGTACTTTTCCAAGTTGACTCTTTCAGATATTTTACCTAATGAAAATTCACAGAATACCTGTAAATATACATACCTGTGCGATATATCTAATAGATATATATAATACGCAGCTAATTCTTATCAACATCATAACGACGTTGATTACCATGGTGATTACATTGAAACATGAACAATTGTGTTGTGTTCTGTGGAGTTTATCTAAAAATGATCTTAATCGTTTAGCAGGTATAGTGGAATTCATAAAAACTACATATCATGCAAAAGTCGACGTCATTGGTAAATCTCAGATAGAGAGCTTTTTAAATGAAGTCCTTGAATCAGCGTACTAACAGATGAAAAATTAAACATTCCGATTGGATGGATACTGATATAGAAATATCGGCGTGCAAAATATCAACTGGAGCACCCTGCAAGACATATGATGATTTAAGTACAAGATCTAAGAAGAATAGAATGGCCCATAAACTTTCTATATTAATGTTAAAAAAGGAGAAGCAACCTAAGAGTGCAATTAATATTGCTGAAATACTGCCAACTGTATAACCAATACGTCTTAAACGGATTGCCGAAAGTGTACCTACTCCAACATCACAATCCAATTTTAAGGAGGAAGAAGCAATTGCTTTAATGCTAGAACTGGACCTCAGCCGAAACAAATATCAAATTTCAAGAAAAGCTCTGCTTGAAAATGGACACTCAATTCTTCCATCATACAAGGATATTCAAGAAAAAAAGCAAAGTATTTTACCATCTATTTCGGTTACCGAAAAGGAAGCATGTGTAGAGCTAACTTCTTTG
The DNA here is from genome assembly GCA_932274085.1 of Protocalliphora azurea. Taxonomy (NCBI): domain Eukaryota; kingdom Metazoa; phylum Arthropoda; class Insecta; order Diptera; family Calliphoridae; genus Protocalliphora; species Protocalliphora azurea. Next base: position 77,223,936 of record OW026519.1, read on the forward strand.
CTTGAGAATACAGCTACCAGGACAGTTGCAGCGTTTTCTGCAGATCAGTTGGAAAAAGTAAATAACAGCGACGTTGTATTAATCTGTAAGTGGGGATGTGATGGACTATCAGCCATTCCTGAATACAAGCATGCTAGTGGAAGTAAGAAAATGGCGGATTATAAAAGCGTATTTATAGTATCTTTGGTGCCATTAAGAATGCGATCTTATTCCTTAAAGCAATCTTCATCAAACTTTAAAAACTCATTTGAAGATACCACCTAATACCACTCCAGGATCGAAACATTTTTTCAGACCTATTTGGTTCGAATACAGAAGGGAGTCGAAGACAACAACAAAGGATTTAGTGGAATATATTAAAGATGAAATAAATGATTTACAACCTCTTTCAATAACCATAAACCAATACACATTCGAGATATTCTTTCAACTTAGTCTAACAATGATTGATGGAAAGGTTAGTAATGCCATTACGGAAACATCTTCTTTTTGGAAATGCTCACTATGTGATGAGACGAAATCACAATTTTCGGATATTGGTAAAGCAAGGAGTATTAAGGAAGAATTTTTGTCTTTCGGAGTATCTCCACTTCACGCCATAATACGGTTCATGGAGCATTTTTGCACATAGTATATGATTTAAAGTATGGAAGTGTGCCAGAAAATTTAACAAAACCTACCAGAAACAACGATGATTTAAAAACACTTAGAATATCTGAGAAATGTAGAATCCAGGATGAATTCGGAGAATAGACGGTATTAAACATCGACAAACCTCTGACGACAGGTGGTAGTACAAATGATAGAAACACAGCAAGAAGGTTTTTCGGAATAAAGAGTTACTTGAAAGGACTAACGAACTATTAATGGCAATTAATAGTAAGCACAAAATTAACTCTGCTCGATTTGGAGAATATGCAACATAAATATCTAAACTACTTGTTTCTCTATATCCATGGAAAGAAATGACACCAACAGTACATAAAGTATTTTAATTGAACGAAATATTCTTCCACTTGGAGAGCTTACAGAAGAGGCTCAAGAAGCAAGAAACAGAGATTTTAAGCACGTTCAATTATTCAGCTTCAGAAAATGCTCCAGAACGTCACAAAACGAGGATATTTTTAATAGCCTATTGTTATCATCAGACCCTGTACTATCATCAATGCCAAAACGTTGGATTTATTATAAGCCTTTATCAACTGAAAATACTGAAGACTTGAAGGACCTTTATTATTAAAAATAGAAAATATTTATTAAGTAGTTTTATAAAAATATTTTGTGTATAGATATTATTAAAAGTATACAGAAATATTCATAATTTTCTAAGTAATTATTCACGCAAAGCTAAAGGCAAAAGTTGCAAGTTTGTAAAAATATAGTCATATATACAATAAATTGGAAATATAAAAGTTTAAAGGCGCATATTTCTGAAATGAGGCATGATATTGACTTGAATCTTTTTGCAAAAGATCGGAAATTATATATGCTAAAGGATAAGCTTAATTTGGAATACAATTTGGGGTTTTTGGAGAAAATACAAATATTTTAATTGTAATAACATATTTGTTTATAAAGATATCTTAATGAAATTTGCAGGAAATGTGGATCTTATTAATATAAGTAAAAGCGCGTTAACCAAATTTCAATCATGGGTAGGGCTTTCCTGAATTCTCAAAAATGGGATTTTTAACATTTTTGGCTTTAGAATCCACATTTTTCCGAAGTCCCGTAGATTTTGATTCAAAACTTTTAACAACATATTGAAGATTCTTAAAATGTATTCCGCTTGTCGATTCGTGCTTTGGGATTTCAGAAAATATGACCTAAAATCAAAACTTTCATATAAAATGGGTCGAATTCGAGAGGGTGTGTACCATGACCAATGGAGTTATTGGGCTTGTTTTTTATTTTATAGTTATCTCTATGAAGTTACCTTTCAGAAAATTGCAAAATTATTATATGTTGCTGAATTAAATTTTATTTTACATAAAAATTAGTGCAGATACTTTTTCGGCTAAAAAAACACAAAAAGTCGTCTTTTTTGCAATTTTCAAATTCAAAATCGTTTATTTTTGGACTCGGTAAAGACATCGACTTCAAATTTTTTTATTCAATAGATAATTTTTTTCTTTAACTAGTTAAGAAACTAGTAAAATTGGTCGGAAATACTAGGATATATATGAAAAAAACTGGACCAAAAACATGCAAAATTATGGTGCTTAAAAATTCAAACGCAAATAACTCGAAAACTATAAAATATAAATAGGATGTAAGCATGTCTTTTATAGGTCTTATCAGGGCCTACAATAATATATAAAAATATTTGAAATCGGACGAGAAACAAAAATTTGGCAAGTGATTAAAAATTTTTTATGTCAGAGGTACCTAACTTTGAGCCCCTTTAGCTCCGCCTCTGAGGGGTTTGTTGTGCCCCCTTCCAAAGTTAACATTGTACGCTCCTCTGCTACGCTTATACCAAATTTCATGAAAATCCAACCAGCCGATCAGAAGTTACAGATTTATTTCCAAAAAATTTCGATTCTGCCTCACTGTGCAATGGAAATATTTAAAAAAGCAACAGAAATGAACTAATTTTTGATTGTAACTCATTGATAAATTGTATATATATATATGTGGGATTGGAGCCTGGTCGCGTCACCAGATCTGGCAGACGTTGGTAAGAAAAGGGTTAAGATAGTCAACGGACAGAACATTCTCGACGGAGCTAGTGACGAGTCACGTACGCAACAGACAAAATATGGACGAGACATCTTATAACGTAGAACGAATATTCTAAACGACGTTCTTTAATTTTATAAACGGACTTACTATGCACAGGAAAGGGACAAATATAGGTTTCGCTCGCTAAGAAGTTTCTGGAGCTTTAGGGAAATAGCGAGTAATAGTGGATAGGATATAAATAGGAATAAAAGAGAATATTGAGTTAGTTGCAGAAGAGTTTTATAAAGTTGAACTAAATTGCAGTTAGTTGCATAAGAGTTTTATAAAGTTGAAGTAAATTGCAGTTGAAAATAGTTGTCGAAGAGTTGCAGAATAGTTGTGCAAAAGTTGAAGTGAGTTGCTCTAAAGTTGAAGTTAAAAGTTGTAATTGAGTTAAAACCAGCAGTAGCTAAACTCTAATAAATTGTAAAACTAAAGTAAAGTGAAGTGAATATTTTAAGTTTGATAATTTGAAATAAACTGTGTATATTATAATTTATTAATCAAAATAAATTGTGTTTTAATTGATTAAAGCCATCAAGCTTAAATCGCAGGGATTTAATAATATAAAAATCCCAGAAATTGGGGGCTCGACCGGGATTGAAGTTTGAAAATTAAGTGAAAAATGTTGAAAGATAAAAACAAGTGGAAAATTGGTGAAAAAAAAATTGAAAACCATAAAAATTATTTGAAAAGTTGTTAAGAGAAAAACTATGTAAAGTGAAAACTGTAGTATAAAGTATAAAAATTATCATAATAGTTGTTGGAATTGTGTTTGACGATTAAAAAACAAAACTTGAGATGTTATTAAAGTTGTGAAAATAAAAGTTGTAAATAAAATATAAATAAAAGTTAAAAAAAAGTATTGTGATAGAAAAAAAAAAAAAAAACAAGTGGAAATAAAGAGCACATAAGCTTAAGAGACAGAAAGATGTTGAAAAACTCTAAAAAGACAAAAGAGAAATGTTGAAGTGAGAAACAACAAAGTATTTTTACTTGAGAAAAAAAAATAATAATAACAACATAAAGACACGAAAGAGAAAAGAAAACAATAAAGTTGAATAAGGGTTGTTATATACGTTGTTAAAGATTGATCGCAAATAAATAAAAAACAAAAAGAAACACACACAAAAATACCACTAAGGCAAAAACAGTGAAGTAGAAGATAAAAGAAATATAAACAAGTATATGCATTTTTTTTGGTGTGTGTATAAGTTGTGAACTTAAAAAATTAATAACGAACAATAATTCGTTAGTGAACATTAACCTGTGAGAAAGAGTAAAATAGAAAGTATAGTCAAGGCTAAAGAAAAAACGTTGTAACGAATACTGTATTAATCAACGAATAAAATAAAAGAAGGATCTAGAGAGCGACGTGTAAGTTGAAAAGAGATAAATGTAAGTTGGAGATTCAAATGCATGGCCGTTAAGCAAAGCAGGCGAGTCAACTGATGTGAGCTGTAGAAATCTGGTTGGAGGGCTGAACGAGCTGTTCAATTCTAATAAGATAAGTTGTGTATTATAAGATTGTTTACAGTGTAGTCAAAATTCTTTTATGTTGAAATAACATAGTTTTTGTTTTTTAACATTTTACTTTTTATTTTTTTGGCTGATGTTAATGATATTTTATTTGTTTTTTTTAAAGAGTTGTGTAGTTGCCATTACATTTTTTTTATTGTTGTAATTATTTATTTATAAATTTTATTGAATTTAAAAAATTTTAATTGATTATCAGAATATTTAATTTTAATTTACATTTTGATTTTTAAATTATTTTAATTTTGAATTGAATTTTGTTTAATATTATTTCATAAAATTTAGTTGTAAGTATTACTTTGTAAGGTTGTTGCTGGTTTTTTTTTATTTTGATAGAAGATGGAGATTGAAAGTATTATGTCCATGAATTGTGAATCTTTGCGCAATAAGTTGAGGGAATTAGGGTTGGACACATCTGGGTTGAAGCCAGTACTAAGAGACAGGCTCCTACGACATTTCGGTCACCAAACTGATGGGGACGACGGAGAATCGATAAATTCTGAGTACCAAGATGTGAGTGCTAGTGCGTCTACAGGGGTCCGTCTGAATGGTCCTGTCTTCACTCTAAGGGACATTGTTGATAGTTTGTCTGTATTTAGTGGAACTGATTCTTTAGATGTTAGGCATTGGGTTGAAGATTTTAAGGAAAATGCCGAGACAGTGGGGTGGAATGATATACAGAAGTTCATTTATGGTAAACAGCTTCTGAAAGGTGCGGCAAAATCGTTTGTTAGAAGTCAGTCCGGTTTAAGAAATTGGGAGTCGTTGAAGAATGCTTTAATTGATGAATTTGGTGAAATGTTGTCTTCCTCAGAAATCCACAAAATGTTGGGAAATCGTCGAAAAAATCAAACTGAGAGTTACCGCGAGTATTTGTATGCTCTTATGGAGATCGGTAAACTAATTGAGCTAGATGTCCCAAGTCTTTTGGATTACTTTGTTGAGGGTATACCTGATTCTCGGTTCAATAAAGCCATTTTATATCAGGCAAAGACAGTGGAACAGATGAAAGAGCAGATCAAGATATATGAGAAAATTCGTAGCTCGGCGAATAAGGATGCAAAGAGGACTAATGCCCCGAATGATGAACACCCTAAGGAAGAGAAGGAAGGTAGTGTGAAGAAGAATTGTTTCAAATGCGGAAGTTCAAATCATCTGGCTAAGGATTGCGGTGAACAACAATTTAAATGTTTTAAATGCAACGGTGTAGGGCATCGCGCAGCTGATTGTAAGGTCATTAAACCTGAAGTCAAAGAGGAGCGCAGTAATGTCAACACGTTCAGTTACTACAAGGAACCTTTTGAGCCAGGTTTGAAATTTAAAAAGGTCACGTTGGGGAATATTGAATTTTATGGTCTCATCGATACCGGCTGCAACATTTGCACAATAAGAGGTGATGTTTATGACAGGGTACGTAACGAGTTCCAATTGATAGTAGCTTAATTTGGAATACAATTTGGGGTTTTTGGAGAAAATACAAATATTTTAATTGTAATAACATATTTGTTTATAAAGATATCTTAATGAAATTTGCAGGAAATGTGGATCTTATTAATATAAGTAAAAGCGCGTTAACCAAATTTCAATCATGGGTAGGGCTTTCCTGAATTCTCAAAAATGGGATTTTTTACATTTTTGGCTATAGAATCCACATTTTTCCGAAGTCCCGTAGATTTTGATTCAAAACTTTTAACAACATATTGAAGATTCTTAAAATGTATTCCGCTTGTCGATTCGTGCTTTGGGATTTCAGAAAATATGACCTAAAATCAAAACTTTCATATAAAATGGGTCGAATTCGAGAGGGTGTGTACCATGACCAATGGAGTTATTGGGCTTGTTTTTTTATTTTATAGTTATCTCTATGAAGTTACCTTTCAGAAAATTGCAAAATTATTATATGTTGCTGAATTAAATTTTATTTTACATAAAAATTAGTGCAGATACTTTTTCGGCTAAAAAAACACAAAAAGTCGTCTTTTTTGCAATTTTCAAATTCAAAATCGTTTATTTTTGGACTCGGTAAAGACATCGACTTCAAATTTTTTTATTCAATAGATAATTTTTTTCTTTAACTAGTTAAGAAACTAGTAAAATTGGTCGGAAATACTAGGATATATATGAAAAAAACTGGACCAAAAACATGCAAAATTATGGTGCTTAAAAATTCAAACGCAAATAACTCGAAAACTATAAAATATAAATAGGATGTAAGCATGTCTTTTATAGGTCTTATCAGGGCCTACAATAATATATAAAAATATTTGAAATCGGACGAGAAACAAAAATTTGGCAAGTGATTAAAAATTTTTTATGTCAGAGGTACCTAACTTTGAGCCCCTTTAGCTCCGCCTCTGAGGGGTTTGTTGTGCCCCCTTCCAAAGTTAACATTGTACGCTCCTCTGCTACGCTTATACCAAATTTCATGAAAATCCAACCAGCCGATCAGAAGTTACAGATTTATTTCCAAAAAATTTCGATTCTGCCTCACTGTGCAATGGAAATATTTAAAAAAGCAACAGAAATGAACTAATTTTTGATTGTAACTCATTGATAAATTGTATATATATATATATGTGGGATTGGAGCCTGGTCGCGTCACCAGATCTGGCAGACGTTGGTAAGAAAAGGGTTAAGATAGTCAACGGACAGAACATTCTCGACGGAGCTAGTGACGAGTCACGTACGCAACAGACAAAATATGGACGAGACATCTTATAACGTAGAACGAATATTCTAAACGACGTTCTTTAATTTTATAAACGGACTTACTATGCACAGGAAAGGGACAAATATAGGTTTCGCTCGCTAAGAAGTTTCTGGAGCTTTAGGGAAATAGCGAGTAATAGTGGATAGGATATAAATAGGAATAAAAGAGAATATTGAGTTAGTTGCAGAAGAGTTTTATAAAGTTGAACTAAATTGCAGTTAGTTGCATAAGAGTTTTATAAAGTTGAAGTAAATTGCAGTTGAAAATAGTTGTCGAAGAGTTGCAGAATAGTTGTGCAAAAGTTGAAGTGAGTTGCTCTAAAGTTGAAGTTAAAAGTTGTAATTGAGTTAAAACCAGCAGTAGCTAAACTCTAATAAATTGTAAAACTAAAGTAAAGTGAAGTGAATATTTTAAGTTTGATAATTTGAAATAAACTGTGTATATTATAATTTATTAATCAAAATAAATTGTGTTTTAATTGATTAAAGCCATCAAGCTTAAATCGCAGGGATTTAATAATATAAAAATCCCACATATATATATATATATATATATATATATATGTATATGTATATAGGTATTTATGTAACAACACATTGTGTATTGCTAATGTTTACTATTTCTAGCATGACATGAAAAGTGAAAGATACCAAAGTGAATAAATAAACTGATGGTACTAAATGTATTAGTTACGTGTAAAAAGATGAAATGAAAGTAGAAATTATATTTATAATTTGTAACAAAAATAAAATATTTAATTTAAATATTTCAAATTTAAGAAATTTTATAAATTTGTATTTCAGATATATGTTAGAGTTTTGTTGACACCTCTCTATGAAGAACTCAGCGAACCCAACAATAATAAAACATGGCAAATAGATTTAAAATCAATAGCTGAAACATTTTTATGTAGGGCCGGTTACAAACCATGCATTGAGGTAGCGCAACGTGCATTTAAATTGTGGATGGATAGTTCGGATCCAGATGAACAAATACTGTAGGTATTATCACAGTAGATAATTTTTTTTATTAAAATTAAACTTATTACAGTGTACCAAACCAGTTTATTTGTCCCGTGTTTAAGTGGGGTACTATTGACGAATGGGAGTTTGGTTTAGAACGTGTTATTAATTTTCCAAAGACCAGAATACAAAGCGAAAGAACGTATTTATTGAAAACATTAGCTGGCTGTCCAGTCCAACCAGAAAAAATCAACCGATTACTAAACATAACAATTTTAGAAAGCAATGGCAATTTCACGGAGAATGATATTTTCTTGATATTCAACATGCTAACCGGCGGTTCCAGTGGTTACACTACATTGTTCAATTTTCTTTCTAACAACTGGTACATCATAAAGCAAAGGTAATTTTGTATATGTTCTTTAGACCTGACCCAAACAAATGTATTTGTATTGACAACCGTGCCGCGTTTCTATTGAAAGTTGTAAAATTGAGTACACAAAAACATTACTTTCCAAATTTATTTGAGAAGCAGTGTTGCCAGGAGGTGAGAAAAATAGATGCTAAATTGAACTTTTAAAAATGTGAAAGAAGGCTAAATGCCCCAAAAAATAACGACACAAAAAATGTATACACATGTATTTAAAAACTTATTTTTTTTCTCATTAGTTTTTGATATTTTTTAAAGATATCGCAAAAAATGTATAAATAAAATCAATGAAAAAATCGCCCAAAAAATTAACATTAAAAAAGGCCAAATGTTTTGAAGTTATTTTTCGTATTTTTTGAACTTAATTACTTTTTGATTAAGCATTTCTAAATTTTTGGGCGATTTTTCACTTGAATAAGATTTTTTTAATTATATTCATAAATAGTTTCTAGGAAAATAATTATAATAATCGATTTAGTGTGTCCATGAAATAGTTATTTTTGATTTGGAGAATGAAGCGCCGTAGGAGTAATTTTTTGTTAAATATAAATAATTTCGATTTCTTGTGGAAATAAATATACAAAAATGCTAAATGGATGATTCTGTAAAGGGAAAAAACAAAAAACCATCTCCGATTTCGATGAAATTCGGTATACATACTTACTACGTCAATACAAAATTTGAAGTTCTTCAAAATTTCAAATTCGTTGCAGTTTACCACGGTTCAAAGTTTACATTTTCAGAAAATTTTCTAAAATACATGAATTTTAAATCCATATATCTTCGGACCAATTCGTCCGATTTAAACAAACTTTAGCTAAAATTAATGTCTAATATCTATCTAGTTTCTAATTATTTTTATAAAAGCGCCATCTTTAAAAATAAAAGGCTAATAAAATCATAATTCGCCTTTGTATCAAGGATATCAAAAAAAAAAAAAACATATCCATTCATAATTTTTTCATTTTCATAATTTATCTTTAAAATGTTCGTTAAACAACATATAAAAAACTTAGAGTGAGACCATGAAGAAATACTGAGAAAATTAATTTTTATTAAAAGAACTCATTTATTTATTTTGTTTCTGGTCCGATTTCAAATATTTTTATATATTGTTGTAGGCCCTGATAAGACCTATAAAAAAATGCTTACATGTCCTATTTATCTCTTACAGTTTTCGAGTTATTTGCGTTTGAATTTTTAAGCACCATAATTTTGCATGTTCTTTGTCCAGTTTTTTTCATATATATCCTAGTATTTCCAACCGATTTTATTAGTTTTTTTCTTAACTAGTTAAATAACAAATAAAAAAATTATATTGAATAAAAAAAATTTGAAGTCGATGTCTTTACCGAGTCCAAAAAAACCATTTCGAATTTGAAAATTGCAACAAAGACGACTTTTTGTGTTTTTTTAGCCGAAAAAGTATCTACAATCTTTTTTATCTAAAATAAAATTTTCTTTAGCAACATATAATAATTTTTCACTTTCCTGAAAGGTAACTTCACAGAGATAACTTTAAGACAAAAAACAAGCTCAATAACTCAATTCGACCCATTTATATGAAAGTATTGATTTTAGACCATATTTCCTCAAATCCCAAATCAGGAATCGACAAGCGGAATATATTTTAAGAATCTTCAATATGTTGTTAAAAGTTTTAAATCAAAATCTACGGGACTTCGGAAAAATGTGAATTCTATAGCCAAAAATGTAAAAAATCACATTTTTGGGAATTTTCATTAGTTTTTTTGGAATTCAGGAAAACCCTACCACCATTTGAATCAAAATCTACGGGATTTCGGAAAAATTTATAATAATTTAGAACTTTTAACAACATATTGAAGATTTTTAAAATATATTCCGCTTGTCGATTCGTGCTTTGGGATTTGAGAAAATATGGTCTAAAATCAAAACTTTCATATAAAATGGGTCGAATTCGAGAGGGTGTGTACCATGACCAATTGAGTTATTGGGCTTGTTTTTTATCTTAGAGTCATCTCTGTGAAGCTACCTTTCAGGAAAGTGCAAAATTATTATATGTTGCTAAAGAAAATTTTATTTTAGATAAAAAAGAGTGTAGATACTTTTTCGGCTAAAAAAACACAAAAAGTCATCTTTTTTGCAATTTTCAAATTCAAAATCGTTTATTTTTGGACTCGGTAAAGATAATAAAATCGGTCGGAAATACTAGGATATATATGAAAAAAACTGGACCAAGAACATGCAAAATTATGGTGCTTAAAAATTCAAACGCAAATAACTCGAAAACTGTAAGAGATAAATGAGACATGTAAGCATATTTTTATAGGTCTTATCAGGGCCTACAACAGCATATTTTGCAAGCGATTAAAAATTTTTTATGTCAGAGGTACTTAATTTGAGCCCCCTTAGCTCCGCCCCTGGGGGGATTGTTGTGCCCCCCTTCCAAACATAACATTGTACGCTCCACTGCTACGCCTATACCAAATTTCATGAAAATCCAACCAGCGATCAGAAGTTACAGATTTATTTCCAAAAAATTTCGATTCTGCCCCACTGTGTAATATAACAAACGACTTTTCTTTAAATTTCAATACAAATGTCAAAAAAATTATACACTGCTGTAACATACAGACAATACAAATTTCAAATACTCCAGTGACTAACATTATTTATGTTGAATATACTAACGAAGAGGAAATTTACAATATTTTGAAAAATATAAACATTAAAAATGGTGCCGGAGCTGACTTTTTAACACCAATTCTTACAACATTAATACATTCTAGTTTAGAGCAATCAATTGTGCCAAATCTGCTTAAAACATCAATAGTTAGGCCAATATATAAAAATTGCGATAAATTTTATGTTAATAATTATAGGCCAATAGCTTTTTTGTCTGTCGTGGACAAAATTCTTGAGGAAATAATAGTCAGAAGACTAACAAACTTTTTACATCAATGAATGCCTAAGTAAACATATGCATGTACTAGCTTTATTTATCGAATTATAATACCAGACAGAAACTGTATAAGAAGAAATTTACTACAATGGTTTAAAAGCTATTTAAATTAAGCAACAAAATGTCATATGATTGTGGGGTACCGCAATGTTCAAAAATTTAACTCATATTGTACATAATATATGCAAATGACATGCTCAAATGTTTAAAAGAAGAAACAACCTTATGCCGATGATACCGCCATAATTGTAGCACACAACAATATAGCAAACGCAAAAGACATAATGCAACAGCAACTGGATATACAACCAGTTGGAGCCACGACAATGGAATTATCAGTATACATATTAAACCACCACACATCGCAATTTCAAATATAGAAATTAAATTTCACAACACAGATTGCCTACACAGAAAAATCTACAATAATATACACGCTAACGGCACTTATTGTTCCATCAATTCCTATAAATATTTGGGAGTAATCATTGATAGCATGTTAAAATGGAAAGCACACATTTAAAATTTACAAAAAAAAAAAAAAACTCAGGAAGGTGTCATATATAATTTATCATCTATGCAATTGCGCTCCTTACAGTGTACTCCCACAAGCGTACTTCTTACTAGCCAAATCGTATATCCGACACGGAAAACAGTATGGGAAAATGTCAGAAATAACAGCACATTACAAAAACCCAAAACAACCTGCTTAGAGCTTTATGGAAAAAAACATCACCATTACTACCAGAACAATCCCAACTCTACAACCGATTGCACCAATGTTCCGAAACCAAACAGCTTGGTAAAAAATCTAAACATTATGAATGTCAAAAACATATACCATACAGCACTTATCAAAGAATTTGATGATGACAGTCGATTCTAGCAGACAATTGATCACACACATAACACAAGAATAAAATCATAAGGAAGATATAAAGTCCAACGTTTTACAAATGAGTGTGGCGGAAACACACTACTCGTCGTATTGCCTATTGTTCTAAACAAAATACCCATAAATATCCTAAATACTAAAAATAAATACAAAAAGCACAAAGAAATTAAAAACTACCTAATAAATTTGCAATGAACACTCGTTGAATTTAATATATAGTAAATTATTATTAAAATTTGCTGCAGACAAGCGTACGAGCTTTGCGGGATAGTATTATAAAAATTCACTGAACTAAAAACGCTTAAAACACATAAAATTAAAAATCTCATAATAAATAAATCAAATATAAACGAAATAAATGAAAACAAAACGAAATTAAAAATAAACGAAAACCCGAATATTAAAACCTCAGCACCTAGAGATTTGTATATGAATACACAATATAAATTAAATTTTCCAGCCATGAAGTAACTTCAACATATGCCGAGGACAACTCAACATATATATATATATATATATATATATATATATATATATATATATATATGTATATATATATATATGTATTCTGAGGATAACTCAACATATATATATATATTACACTGAGAAAAATCAATTTATGAAATTAACATTGGGTTCATATTTTTGTACACATTTCTTAAAAAAAAAAAATATAAGAAAAAATTTACTGAAATTAATTAATTTATTCCAACCAAATTTTAAGAAAAGGAAAAAGGGTAAATTACTGATATTCAACACTTGAAATTGTTAGTGGGGAGATAGTTATTAAATATCAAAGATATCAGTCTCTATGAACCACAACACCATCACTAATAAAACATAAACAAACGTTATTTTAGATTCAATGGGCAGCTGCATATGTGTATAGGGAGACAGCTCACTTGGGTCCTATTGGTCCCGTTGTATTACCCTGAGGAATCACACGAATTTGGTCATCTATATCCGTATCAATGTTCGAATCGAACCGACCTGGTGCATATATAAAGGACTGGATCAATCTGATATCAACCTCAGACAGGTCGGATAAATATAAAAACACAACAAGTCCGGATTCTTTTACGTAGCTCGCATTGTTAAATTAAACAAAAACTTAGACGGCAAAGGAAAATAAACAAAAATTTGGTTTATTTTCTTTTCATTTCTTATTTTAAACATTTTTCAATTTTGTTTAGGAAATTTATATAAATTTTAAAAAATATGGTAATATTTTTCGTAAGAAAATGATAACAACAAAAAATCCGGAAAGAATTAAAAAAAAGTTATTTTTAAACCGAGCCGGATTGTGCATTTTTTTATAAAAATTTGTATGGAAATTACCAGACAGGACTTGTTGTGTTTATATATTAATGCATGTATGTACGGACTACCGAAGTTTGTAGTCTTGATATTTGTGAGAGCGGGATAGTGGCATGAAAGATGCTCCACTGTCTCCTCCTCTTCCTCACTATAGCAACTTCTGTAACAGTCGTTAAAATGGAGTCCTAATCTCCTAGCATGCGCACCAGCTTCCCAGTGCCCAGTAATAACGGTTACAAGAATTCGTAGCTGAAGTCTCGACATTTCCAGGATGAAATTCGTACGCGATTAATCATAACGGGGCGAAATATGTCTCGAGGTAGAGATGTGGATTCGTTTGTCCATCTTTGCAGAGCTATACTCGATAAATACTGCAGTATCTTAGATCTGCAAGATGATAGCGTTATACCAACCAGTTGGTCTATTTCTTCATTTCGAAGGAAGGAACCAGTTTTGGCTATTTCATCCGTAATAAGATTGCCCGGGGTATTTGAGTGTCCCCTTACCCAGATCAGCTCCAGGTTTGAATGTCTCGCCACCTCATTTCGAGATGCCCGGTATTCATGTACCAACTCAGATGTCAAAAATACACCAGATAGATATGGATATCTACTCTGATTACCCTATAGTACATTAGCCAATTTACTGCCCTTTTTATGACCGAGATCTCTGCTTGAAGAACACTGCAGTGATCTGGTTGTTTGAAGGAAGTATTTTTCCTAAATTCGGGAATATAGACACCCCCCGACCATTTAGCAGATATAGATCCATCAGTGTAAATCTAATTCGATCTAGTTATTAGAGTGGGGTCCATTGAGGTTGACACTTAAAATCTTCGGTCCAGAAAGGATTTAGGTATACAATAGTCAATATTGTTGGGAATATCACTTGAGATTCCTAAGATGGTTGCATGGCTCTAGTTTCTATTATTCCATGCACCTATAGTATTGGGCGAAGTCGCAGAAATCTCTGTGACCTGTTTGGTCATTAGGTCAACCGGAAACCAATTCATTAAAACGATCGTATTTTACGAAGCGCACCTGTTCTTAGTAGTGCTGAGCTTCGCATAACAATATCGAAGATTCTGCAATAGGTGTATTTGTCCATGGACTTCCACCATACCAATTCTCCATACATAAGTATGGGCTTTAAGGAATCGAGTTCCATGAGCATTGGTTTGACAGCAATATTTCAAAGAAGTGGAGATAGAACTCTCCCCTGAGGAGTGCCTACGTTTTCTACCCTGTGTATGGTAGCTGGTTCCATCGTGGAGACTATAACCCTATTCCATATGAGGCTAATAATCGACTAATGTATATTCATCCTTTCCAGAGCCATTTTGATTGTCTCTGGGTCACATTATTAAAGGCTCCTTCTATACCACGCCACTAAAGCATATTCTTTGTGCTCGAGAGTATTTTCTATATACCCTACAAGCGAGTGTAATGCTGTATCAACCGATTTGCCTTTCATATAAGCATGTTGGGAAGCAGTAGGTCAGGGTCAATTTCATACGGAGGTGCAGGTCAATCAACATTTCTAATGTTTTTAAGAGGAAGGATGATAGACTAATAGATCTAAAGTTTTTCGGTCTCGCGTGGGATATCTTACCACCTTTTGGGATGACGACAAATTTACATCTAGTCTACGATTCCGCAATATAGGAGCATGATAGACATGCCGATTATATTCGTAACAGCCATGGAGGTATTATATCCGCATTATACTGCAAATCAGCAGGTAATTTATATGGGGCAAAACATTTCAGAGCCTATCATAGTTCATTTCGCGAATTAGGAGATTTTTGTTAATTTTACTTATAACTTTTATATATTTAAATTTTTGTTACGTTTTGTTTTTTATTTTGTAAAACAGAACATAGTTTTTTTTATTAATTTATATTAATATTTTCTTTAATTTATATTAATATTTTCTTAACGACAAATTATTAAAATTGTCAAAGTCTTTTTGTATTTATGGAAGCGATTTAAAGATTTCTTTAAATAATTTTAAACAATTTTTTTTTTGTCTTTTTTAAGGTAAACTTTTGTATTTTGCACTTTCACTTAAGGAAGTTTAGTTTTCCTTGTGAATTTTATTAAAACTAATTTTTTTTTTTTTTTTTTTATTAATTTTTCCAAAGTCATTGAACTAAACATTCCCAGCAAAAACTTTGCTTTCCTGGTAAGCTAGCAGGTATAATTGGAAACAAAAATAAACTACTTATTTTTTGCCTGAATAACTAGTTATTTTTGTTCGACTTGTCCACAAATTCATGTAGTTATTTTTTGACTCTAGAGGTACTCAAAAATATGTACCTAAACGAAAAAAACAAAAAAATTTTTTCCGTCAGTGTGACTCGAACTTAGACACACACTAACCATTCGTTTTTACTGACTAACGTATTACTCAGTACACCATCTCGCACATAGCATCCTAAGCGACAAAAACTCTATTTAGTTTAAAATATCTTAATAGACATTTTGTTATAAAAAAATAACAGCTTCAAAATGGGGTTGAACCAACAACCTTCTGGTTGTTAATCCGGCGCTCTAGCCAACTCATCCACGTGATTGCAGTATTACTGTGCTATTATACTATTGAGTACTTATTAATGTAATACAGAGTAGGCAAATAATAATGACGCCTCATTACCAAGAAACTACTTTAATAAGTAGTTGTCATTACCGAAAACCAAAAAGTTTTTGCTGGGTTGCTACTGTTGCTTAAAAACTGACTTTTACATTTTATTATGAGATCTTGCTTAGCATAGATTGAACAAAAATAACTAATTGAATGTAATTTAAAGAAATTGAAACATTATGTAATTAAAAGAAAATATTTGATAATTGGATATTTAAAGAGTAAATGGAAATTTTATTAAAAAAAAATAATAATAAGAGCATAAAAATAAGATAGGAATAAAGAAGTTAAAAGGAAATATATTTAATTTATTAAGGATATTCATAGAATATGTTACTAAAGGAGGCAGCACAAAGCTCTACATTTCAATGTTATCGTCATGGTTATAAAAATGTTAATAACGTAAATAAAACAAAAGAGTTTATTTATGTACTGAAGAAATGTTTTCTAGGTACTATATATAAAACTACGCAATTTTTTTTATAAAATTCCACAGATATAGCACATGTTCTAAAAAATATATCTAATTAATTGACCTTCTTAATTTACCTATTCTACGGAATATCAAAAGGCTGGATATACCTGATTGTTTCATTCTTTAACATACAGAATATAATGGCTTAAATAGATTAAATTTGATTAAAAAATTTAAATAAAAATACCTGCAGCTCAGGTGTTCTTTTAATAACGAATAATAATTTCATCAAAGAAATCCGATTATTTGCAATGAACTTCATTCAAATAAGAAGTCAAATAAGAATTAGAATAGGTGATCATTTTCGGGGGTCCTTTCCCTGCTCCGACACCAGCAAGAAACTTGTACTCCTTCAAAACAGTTGGAAAATCTATCAGCAATAACTATGTGAAATTTTATTGAAATATATTTAGCGGTCAAAAGTTACACAATTCTGGCAAAAAAGAAAAATAAATTCATGTAGTTATTTTGAAACAGCTATGCCTTATGTATAAAAAATGCTCTAGCACACATTTACCATAGAAATGAAAGAAAATATGCAAAATTTGCTGAAGAGGATCAAGTTTCTATAAGATTTTCAACGAATGTTTAAACTATTTATGCAAGTATTTGATATCGGTGAAAAGGCTATAACTTTAAAAAGAATAATATGTAAATATTAAAGTATTAGAACCAAATTTCTTCTTTAAATTTATCAAAAAACGTAAAATTTCGATGCTTAGTGTTATTTTGTAAAAAAATTAATATTTGAACTTAAATAGAATCTATACAAATAAAGCAATCATTATGAAATTTTAATATAATATAAAAAAGTCGTACTTAAGACAAAAAACATAGATGGATTTCCACTTTTTTATTCCAAAATACCAAAATTCCAGTTTGGGGAAAACTTGTTATTAAAACGGTCACCCTGTCGTTACCAGTGACGTGACTTATAAAATATTTCTTGTGTTTTTAGCGAAGATATATAGGTATGCAATCAAGGTTTTTTTTTAATTTCAGCTTTGACATTTTTAATTTCCACAAGTAAATAAAACAAAAAATAACGAAATTCTGATAGGGCTACCGGGAAGACTGTTACCTCACATGCCTTCAGATTTGCTTTACATGTGTTAAAAGCATTATTTTAGAAACATAAAAAAATTATAGTTCAGAGGAAAATAATTGATTTTAAAGTAAAAAAATGTCATCATCATTTTAGAGAAAAATTAAAAAAAAAAATCCCATTTCTCTTACATTTTCTACTTCGAAATTATATAACTTTTTATCGTACCCTTATAGGTATATGATTGTTGCACTAAAATTATTTAGAATTTTGTACAGAATCCAGAGAATATTTTAGAAAAATTTTAGGACTATTAAAAAACTATAAAAACATGTCCAAAAATAAGTCAAAATTCTACTTCAGTCTAAAATCTCTTAAAGTAAAAGAATTATCCCACACTTGTAAGCACACTTTTTATAGAGAATTATATGGACTATGTATGTGTAAATTTTTTTTAACTCAAATCATAAATGAAATTTCGGAAATTTTTATACCAGACGTGACCTTTTGGGTTCCCCAGATCCGCTAAGAACCTGTGCTCCTCCAAATGAACTTTAATATGCCTTAGCATTGGCTATGTGAAATTCCTTTCAAATACAATCAACATTTCTAAAGTTACATAATTATTTAGAAGAAAATTCGTTTTGGAACCACTGCGCTGCGTTATGTTTTAAACTCATCACTCTCTGAGCCGTTTAACTTGTTGACTGTTTAACTTGAATCGTCCTTCAAAATTGACAAAGACTTTATACGAATCCGTAAAAATAAACAAGACATTTGAATTGATCAGCCTTCATTTCTGATAATTTGAAATGTTCACAAGATTCACTTATACGAGCTGCGTAAGATACTAAAGCCTCCTGAGGAGACTTAACTTTGTCAAGACACTTATACCGTAAATTAAACAAAGATTTTTGCACACCAAACATGTCTTTAAAGATGTTGACAGTTTTATTATATTTTTCATTTCAAGATGCATTATCTCTCCACTAGGAATATGTCCTCATGACGGTTGCATCATGTCATCATTAAACGTTGCACAGTGTGTGATTCCAAAAATGAAATGGAAATAATTATGGTATTTCGGAATTGCTATTCCGATTCCAATGAAATTTCACATAGTGATAGTAGAGGTGTAATTGAGTTTAAGTTTTGAGCTTAGTCCATATAGAACTACAGGAGGCAGGTCCACAGAATCCCAAAGTTAAACACCTCGGGTATAATATTTTTTTGTATAACGATTCTGATTTCTTATATCTAAACCGATTTGAAAGATTTTTATATAGGAAGATTCTGCTGTTCGAGATCCATGAAACGTATGCATATCTTATTTCTTTTAGTTTAAGAGATATTAAGCTTCAAGGAATAAAATTTTTACTTTTTAGACTGTCTTGATGAAGTTTTTTTCATCAAGTTGCATGCGACTTTTTGAATTTATTTTTATTTTATTAAAATCAAATAGAAAAATTGTGTAAAGAAACAATTTTGAAAAAATATTTACGGAGTCAAAAGTTATAGGCATTTAAAGTTGAACATTAAAAAAGACGATTTTTCCCTTCTTTTAAGTAACTTATGCAATATTTATATATTTCTGAAAGAGAACTAAACACAATATATTCTAAAAAAATGATTTTTGCGAGAACCAGCGTGTCCCAAAATTGACCTATTTTTCCAATAAATTTCGAATTTTCAACCTAATTTCTCAAATTGCAAAACTGGAATCAAAAAGGTTATACTTTTTATATAGTCTAATGTATTTTTAATTTTTTTGTAATAGAAATTTTTGCTAAACGATATCGGTTGGAAAGATATAGGAAAGAAAGTAAAAAATCCCATTTTTGGAATTTTTTTAGAGTTTTTTGGGAATTGTGGGATTTCTGTTGATAAGTTCAAAAATGTGAATAATGCTTGATATTAAGCATAAAAAAACTCTACTTAGGTGTAAAATTTTGTTCAAAAATATCTAACAAAAATTGTATTGCATAATTAAACCTGAATAATATGCATAAAATCCCAACTCAATACATCTTCCCCATCATTCCGCGAAATGTCTTCAACGAATTTTCTTATTATAAATATTATTATACATTTTTGAAAATAAGGCACTATTGCTTATACAATGATGTATAATATGCCTACCTTTACCTTTACACTTGTCAAAATTTGCGATCAAATTCAATAGAAATCGTAGAAAAAATTACTCATATAGTTAGTTTCTTCACAATTGGTAGGTAACCTAATAGTTTAGGTAATGTTATTCGCTAGTTAATCATGTTATGTTAGATCTGAGACATTCATTAACAAATATTTTGGAACAGATACTAAAAATATGTACAGGTATGTGACAGGTAAATATTCAGCGACGTTTAGAAGAGGTAAAGTGGAATAAGTTGAAATAAATATATAAACGTGGTTTATCCAAATTAAATCTCGGTTATAAATAGACAATCATAGAAATGTTATTGAAAAATTCACTTTTTATTATTTAAAAGTACATCACTTCCTTTACAAGAAGCTTATAACGCAATACGTAGAAACTAATTATAAAAATAAACTGGAAAAAGAGGAATCATCGAAGATTAAAAGCTATGTTAATTTATTCGATGGAAGATGATCTACTAGAAAGTTTGAATCAAAGTATTCTGGCTGGATGAAACCATAGAATTCACAATGTAAGCAATACGAAGATTAGTGCACAAAATCCAAGAAAAAGCATTTGTCTACCGAAGAAGTTTTCGACACATTTAAAGCTATGTTAAAAAAGGAGAACCAGCATATATCATCTCCCTTTGAAATTATTGATCAGAAAGCCAGAATTTGTATACATTACTTGAAAATACAGCATCAAGGATTGTATCGAACTTTTCCACCGAGCATTTTAAGAAATTAAATGGTTGTGGTCTGCATTTAATCTGCAAATGGGTATGTGATGGCTTATCATCACTTTCAGAATATAAAGAAACAAGCAAAGAATCTTCGAAATATAAAAGTGTATTTTAGCATCATTGGTTCCTTTAAAAATTAGAAAATATGCTAACA
Organism: Protocalliphora azurea; assembly: GCA_932274085.1. NCBI lineage: Eukaryota > Metazoa > Arthropoda > Insecta > Diptera > Calliphoridae > Protocalliphora > Protocalliphora azurea. The sequence continues at coordinate 77,244,656 of OW026519.1, forward strand.
GCAATACCCCATCCACTAGTTTGGATAAATTCAACACCTGGAAATACTTTGCAGACCAATTTCCTTTAAGTACGCAATAGTATCAACAAATACAACACAAGAATTAATAGATTGTATTGAAGCAGATATTAGAAATCTGAATCCTATTTCGATTGGAATATCGGAATATGCATTTAATATATCGTTTGATATGAAACAGGAACCTTCTCTAGTTGGAATATATCAAATATATCCAAAACGAGAAATGTCAGTGAATATGTTTTAAAATACGGCATATCTCCTTTGCATGTCAGAATACGACTTCAGGAATACTTTCTACATTTGGCATCTGATTTGAAGTATAGAAACATATCAGGAAATAAATTTGGAAATAATAATGAGAAACTGAAGAAATAAGAGCAAGTGAGAAGAGAGAATTCAATAGGAATTAATGGACTAAACATTGATAAACCACTCGTTGGATACGGAAGTACGAACGATGGGAACATAGCTAAAAAATTACAAGAATTGATATGGATTTACTACGAAGAGTCAATATAATTTTAATGGCAGTAAACAGGAAACACCTAGTTAATTTAACAAAATTTGATGAATATTCCTATGAATTTAAAAAAACACCTATAAAATTGTATTCTTGGAAATTGTTGTCACCAACCGTACATAAGATATTATGCCATTTAGAATTAATAGTTGTGCATAATATTCTTGACCTAGGAGAACCTACGGAAGAGCCCCAAGAATAGAGAAATCGAAATGTTAATGTGTTCACCAGTTTAACTCAAGAAAATGTTCCAAACTGTCTAATCTTATATTATCATCTGATCCAGTCGTATAATCTATGAGGAAACATTGGATTTGCTACAGACATTTGACATATGAAAACATTCATGAATATAAGGATTTACTTTATCTTTTAGATATGGATTGCTGTAAATCAGATTAGTTTACTAAATTAAGCTACTATAATGAATTACCATACTTTTTGAATAGATTACTAACTTCTAAATTTTTTAAATTAAGCTAGTTCTTATTAATTAAAAAATTATTATTGTTATAAAATATAAATATCTGAAAATAAATTGCTTATATTTTTATTATTGGTAGAGTTCATGTAATATTTTACTCATATCCAATATTATTATTAACAACGATGTTACAGGTAAAATGTATCTGTCTCAATTTACCTGTCATGTACTAAAATAAAGTATTCCAACCAAATGATTAATAAATGATTAACTGGCGAATAACATTATCTAAGCGATTACGTTACCTACTAATTGCGAAGAAGCTAACTATATGAGCATCTTTTTGCGATTTCCATTGATTTTAATCGGTAATTTTGACACGTAGAAAAGTAAAGTGTCTTATTTTCAAAAATGTATAATAATATTTATAATAAGAAAATTCGTTGAAGACTTTCCACCAAAAGATGTGGAAGAGGTATTGAGTTGGGATTTTGTGTATATTATTCATGTTTAAATATATAATAATTTTTTTTGCAGATATTTTTGAGTAAAATTTTACACCTGTGTAGAGTTTTTGATGAATTTCCAAAAAACTTTAAAAAATTTCCAAAAATGGGATTTTTTACTTTTTTTGCTATATCTTTCCAACATTTTTGGTTCCAGCTTTGCGATTTAAGAAATTAGGTTGAAAGTTCGAAATTTGTTGGAGAAATAGGTCAATTTTAGGAAACCCTTGGTCAGAAATCATTTTTTAAAATTTTTTTCCTTTAAAATATTTTGTGTTTACTTGTTTTTCAGAAAAATATAAATATTATACACTGGTGCAGAATCCTATAAACGCACATCAATTTTTTTAATCAACTTACAAAAAATGGAGCTAAAAAATAATTAAGATGCTACAAATTATTTCTTTTTAATTACTTATTGACTACACTTAAAAAATTAATAACAAAAAACTTAAAATATGCATTAGATTTTTTCATTGGAATTTTCATATATACGCACTTAGACTAATGTACCAATTTAGATGAACGTTTGTTTTGGATAACTTGAAAAATTTTGTCTGGCATTGATTCGACTAATTTTTTAAGGAAATTGCTGTCAATTTCTTTCCAGGCTTGCTTAATTTTTAGTTTTAACTCCGTTATTGTCATTATCGTTTCATTCTGTGCATTTTTTGCGAAAATCTTACCGGCCATGCACCCCCACAGATTCTCCATTGGATTTAAATCCGGACTGCAAGCCGGCCAGTCCAATACTGGAATACTATGTTCATTAAACCACGATTTAGATTGGTTCAAGACATCTTCATCCATTCTTTCTTCCATAAATTAGAGAAAAGCATCTTCCAGTTCTTTTATAAATTGCACTGTTTATTTTAGTTGGAACAAAACTTATTTTTGATTTGACATACGAATTTCGTTCGATCTCAAATCATGCCAATAGCAAGAATATGAATCAGGACCGTCCAAATTGAATTTCTTTTCATCAGAAAAGATTACTTTATTCCACTCATCTGTTCATTTCATGTATTTGCGCTCAAAATTTAAACGATTTTCCATTTTATGATACCATCTGTTCGCAAAATGTGTGCAAAATGTTTGGAAGTGACAGGAAGGTCAAGTTTATCTTTTATTTGTGTAGCATTTAATTTATTGCGGGTGGCTTCTTCTTTTATTTTATTAATTTGCCTTTTTGTTTTTGTTAATTTTTTATTACCTTTTGTTAGTTTCCGCACTCCGTATTTCTGCTCTTTCTTAAGAAAGATTCGAATAACTCTTTAATTTAATTTGAATTTTTTCGTGATCTATAAGAAAAGTTCCTTTGGGCATCCTTAAAGCTGATGAAACATATTTCCAGTAAACAGATATGTTGCCATCAGAAACTTACCTTAAGTGATACAAACAACTGAAACTTTTAATTTTTTTTTTTTTTTTTTTTGCAGTAACTTTTTAGGCAAAATTTTCTCGACTGCGTTTATATGAATATTCCACTGAAATGATCACCAATATGTTCTGATTGATAAATTAAAGAAAATAACAAAAGCAAGAAACAAATATTTCTTACATAAAAAAGTACCGTTATATCGCTCGTTATTGTAACAACACAACATTGTTTTTGGTTAAGAGAAACGAATATACCTCAAACAAAAACAAAAATTTTAAATGCGTTTATAGGAATATGCACCAGCGCATATAATCCTTAAGAAAGTGTTTATATAACAGAAAAGGAATACGACCACTTTTTTGGCAAAAAAAAAAAAAAAAATGGGGATAAAATCGAGTGTTTTTCAAGGTTCAAATTTATATGACTGTAACTTTTGACTCCGTAAATATTTTTTCAAAATTATTTTTTTACACAATTTTGTTAATGAAATAAAAATATTCCAAAAATCGGGGGAAATTTGGGCCCACTGTAGCGAAAAAAAACTTTACAAAGGCAAGTTAAAAAGTAAAAATTTTAATCTTTGAATTCTAATATCTCTTAAGCTAAAAGAGATAATATATGCATAAGGATCGTCCTAGATAAAGAACTTTCAAATCGCTTGAGATATAAGGAATCAGGATCGTTTTTAAAAAATTTTGGACCCGTGGACCCACACTAACACTTAAAGTTGCCTGCACTCTACTGTCACTATGTAAAATTTTGTTGAAATCGGAACATCCGCTCCGAAATTCCAAAATTATTTCCATTTTATTTTTTGAATCGCACACTGTGCGTTATTGAATTTATTGGATCAAAAATAAATTCGGAAATTGAATTTAATAATTTATCCATTAATTATTCATGGTTAATGGATATTTCTAGGATTTCTCCTTACTTTTGCAATAATTTCAAAGTCTTGGAATCTATTGCCATTATCCTCGTCGCCAGAATCATGTTATAGTTTAACAAAAAATTAACATATAAAAAAGATATGAGTTTAATTAAATTCAAAAGATCAAACAAGAATGAAAACATTTTCTGTACAATGTGAAAATATAGAAAAGTAAATTTCAATTAAATATTGTATTTTTATAAAATAATGAACAAGTAGAATAGTTGCCAGTGTCTCATTAAAATAATTATAAATAAGATGGTTAATCTATAAATGATTTGCTACGTGACGAATTCGAATTATCGAGTATACTATTTGAAAATTGGATGTTGCACATATTATTGAAACTAAAAAAAGTAAATGCTTTCACTAAGAAAATAATGCAATTCAATTCACGCTTGCTTCTTCTTCTGTTTTGTGTTGGTGTCGGTATTTTTATTTTCGATATCCCTTACCCTTTCTCTAACTAGTTTCTTTAAAAGTATCGCAAAAAATAAACAATTACTATAATTTTCGTTGTTTTCTTTACTTCATCCTCCTCTCCTCGTTTTCTTTTAAATATCTCCTTGGCCGATTTGTCCATTTTTATTATATTTTAAAATCACAATATAAATAACAAGTAATAAATTTCATAAAATTTGTGTATATTAGTCATGCAAATATAATTACATCACATCTAACATTCGAATATTTTAATACTCGTTAAAAAATAACGAAGAAAATCAAAATTTGTTGGCGATTTTTACGAAGCTTCAAAAGTATAGAAAAACCAAAAGTGCTTTATTTTAAGACAAACACAATAATACAGATTAAATACTAACAAATAAAAATACTAAGTATTGATATAATAAAACAAATAAAAAAACAGTTTAATGGTTTAATAACCAGCAATTTTAGTTATTGCTTTTAAATGTGTAACGTTGTTCTGTCGTCGGCTGAGGTAGTTCATTTGTGTCAAGGGTTGATTTACGGGACCCACAAACTTTAAGTGAGAACACAATTGGTTCAAATATACATTGTATCTTTATTTAATAATCAATAATAATAATTAATAATTATTATTAGTTATCGATAATAATAGATATTAATAAATATTATTAAATATTTTGTGTTAGATAAATTACTAGCAACGCGATGATAGAATTCGGATTCTAATACTGGTAGATGCGGCTTGAAGATTCGGTTTCCTCGGGTATTATGCAAGCAGGATCGTTTATGATACTAGCACGATGATACGTAGGAATTCAGTCGGGTACTTCTGAGGTAATTCGGATTCTATTACTGGTAGATGCCGGGTTGAAGATTCGGTTCCCTCGGGTACTATGCAACAGGCCGGATCGTTTATGATACTTAGAGATATCTTACGAATACTGATTTAAATAATAAAATTCCTTAAAACTATGTTACAAAATTCAGACTAAATCTAAAGAAATACATTCAACCGAAGTTGCTGTGCCAAAACAGCCAACCGAAGTTGCTGTGCCAAAACAGTCAATCGAAGTTGCTGTGCCTAAACAGACGACCGAAGTCGCTGTGCAAAAACAGTCAACCAAAGTTGCTATGCCAAAACAGTCAATCGAAGTTGCTGTGCCAAAACAGCCAAATTTGTGTATATTAGTGATGCAAATATAATTACATCACATCCAGCATTCGAATATTTTAGTACTCGTTAAAAAAATAACTAAAAAAATCAAAATTTGTTGGCGACTTTTATAAAGTTTCAAAAGTATAGAAAAACCAAAAGTGTTTTATTTTAAGACAAACACAATAATACAGATTAAATACTCACAAATAAAAATACAAAGTATTACCATAATAAAACAAATAAAAACATTTTAATAGTTATTAAACTGTTTTTAAATGATTATGAATAACGTTTTCAAATGCAAGTATTATGAAGACAGTTAATAACTATTACAGTTAATAGCTATTTTATGCAATAAACCTACAATATGAATTTATTATGAATAAAGCAATTAATTTATAAGTGACTTTTTATGTGATGAATTCAAATTATCGAGTATAATATTTGAACCAAAATTTTTGAAACAACATATAGCTGTGAGTCTTTATATTCTACTGTGAAAATTATAAAAAAGAAGCATCGTTCAAGAGCTAAATCACTATCAGTGCCACCTTGGAATAATAAACCTTTGTATATGTCTAAGAATAAAAGGAATAAATTCTAAAAAAAATTTAAGCGATCTTTTGACTATCTAAGATATTCTGTATGCCGTGCTCATTACAATATATTAAATAAATTATACTACAAATGTTACCTCAAAAAAGATTAAAATTAACTTGAATAAAGATCCTAAATTATTCTATAAATTCATCAATTCGAAAAAAACGACTGGTTATCTCTCTACGACGACATATCAACAACTGCATCAAGTGATAATACAATTCAAATGGTCTGAAGAGGCTTAAGTTCTCTTATAATTTCGGTTCTGATAACATTCCAAATTGTATCTTATTAAATGTGCTGAAGCTTTAGCCATTCTTAACATTTCAATTAAAATTGAATTGAAAATTCAATTCATGGCTTTTTTTGTAAGGAATAAATAAAAGCGTTTGACAAAGTATACCATTTATTTCTTATAAAAGAAATAAAATTTATGCGATTTACTAATTTAAGCATTAACATGTACATAGCGTTACCGATGAAAATTTTTAAAAAATGTCCAAAAAAGGGGATTTCAAAAAATAAAGTTGCCAAAAAGAGACATTTTTTGAAAAAAGGAGTCAACTGCTTCAATATCTAAAAAATTTCTTAAGATTTGTTTATTTGATAAAAACAAAAGTATTTTAAATTTAAAACTACTAAATTCAATTTTACTAATTACAAAACTAATTTATTTATGATAATTTTTAATATTCCAAAAATAAAGATTTATTCCTAAAAATATTTAACATAAAATTCTCTTTTCATTAATTAAATTTCTGTACTTTTGTACGAGCTCTTCACCCGGATTTCAGTCTTACAAATACCTATCTATCATCTATTATTATTTATTTTTCATTAGTGATAATTTAGAAAAAGACGTTCCGCCGAGACAATGCTATAAGCCAAAGTATAAATATAAATTAGGATATAAGTTTTCAACAAATTTATTTTTTAATTATCGCAATCCATATAAAAGAGATTCGGCATTTGATGTTTTAAATAGATGTTTAAAAAATTTTTCATTAGCTTCTTTAGTTTTTAACAGTCAGTTCATTTATAAATTCTTCGCGACTTTTTTTACATCACTATATCGTGAAAAAATCTCAAAATAATTAATTTATTCGTTGGAGTTAATATGTAATGTGTCGAGATATTTCAAACAAGTTTACCACATAGTCTAAAAAAGTCACCATTTAGTTCTATTTTTAAAAAAGAAGCCAAAAAAGTGGCCAGGAGGTTCAAAAAACACACAACACAAAGAAATGTCAATAATTAAAAATGTAGCTGTATTAGTGAGCGTAAAAAAATACACTCAAAGAAAATTTGGATTGAGTAAATAAAAAATGTCAGTTATACATGGTGCTTTATTACATATTTTTTAATGCATTTTTGCTTTCTTTACACTTAGATTTATTAATATTGCCAAAAAAATATAATTCACATTCCTCCAACTTTATCGTAAAACATTAATATTAAGCAAATTGATGGTAATTAATTACCAAACAATTTATTTCCATACATTTTTTCCAATTAATTTTGTACTTTTTGCATTCTCAGCAACGACTAAATGAAAGAACGTAATAATACTATGAACTTAGCCAGCACAATTGTGCTATGAAATTGACATCCCTATTACACACATATTTATCTGACAAAAGGCAAACCGTTTGCTTTAGAAACAAGATTTCTAAAAGAATAGAAGTATTTTCTGGTACACCCCAAGATAAGTCATCTTTAGCGGCTATATAGTGTTATAAGCTTCAAACAAAAGAGAGTCCCAAATTATTAAACCCTCCGTTTTATTTCTCATTAGGGTTTGGGGTCCGGGAACTCCAGGGTGGAAAATTTCGGGATTTCCCGTTAAAATACTTCCGGGGACTTTTTTTTAAATTCCAGAGAAAACGGGAAATTAAATATTTTCCTACATTTAAAATTCTATGACATTGCTATTTTTAATACCTTATATTAGTGAAAGATTGACGTTACTCAAAACTTGGTACTTGCAAGAGTTTAACGCATATAATACAACTGGAACGTTATCTGAGAGGAACGTTAATGTTGCATGAATTAGGTTTTCTTTTTTCTCAGATATCTATGTATTTATTTATTTATGGTTTAACGAATTTACTTACAAGATGTTTCACATGAAATTTTAAATCAAATTTATTTTTGTCATGTTAAAATTTTAGATACTTTAGTTTTATTATAGATTTCATAGCTGTTCATTGTGAATATTTTAATTCAAAATATTTGTTAAAAATAAATTATTATTATATTTAATTTATATTCTTAGAAAAAAAATTGTTTCAAATCATTTTGTACCCTTTACAATATAATTTTCAGTTACTTGAAATTAATTTGGAATAAAATTATTTAAATATTATTCCATTTGTTAACAAGTCAGATTAGAAAATAGTTTAACAGAAGTATTCGAATATATTTTTACAAAATTTAAATCAAAGTCCAGTCTTCAATTAATTTGAAAATAAATTTTATTTCTTTAGTTTGAACAGATTTTTTAAACAGTCGGAGAAACCACAAGGAACATTATTTGCTGTAAAAACTTCTGAAACAATCGTTACGTCATTCTTTTTAACTTAAATAATTTAAAAAAATATATGATTTTTTTTTATTCAAACCTTTTGTGGCTGAATAATTTTTTATTTTTAATAGAAATATTTATTGAAATTTTTCTATTTGAATATATTGTTTTCAAATAAAAATCCTAAAAACTTGTCCAACTTTTTTGTATTAAAAGGAATACATATGAATACTATTCAAGGTTGGAATATTCAAATATAAAAAAATTTGGTTATCTTTTTTACAAAAAGATAACAAATATATGTTTCACTTTTGATTAAATAAAATATTTTCTTTTTAATTAGTTTTGTTAAATCAGATACAACGTTATAACAAAATTCATTTGGTTTAGTATAAATAGAAATCCTTAATATTTTTATTTAAAAATTAATAAATTGATTAACAAATATTTTAAATTAGAAATAAAATAAAAAGTTTTTTACATTTTTATTTTATTCACAAGCAACACCTTTGATAAATTTGTGGAAATGAATATTAAATAAGTTGAAGTTCGAAAATACTCTCTATTATATAAAAAATTTACTTCGTTGGGAGATTTTTCATTCTAACACAACATTTTCTTTTGATACAACGTCTCTTATCCAAGCAATGGATCTGTAAATGTTATAACTTCAAAATACTTATAAAAAAAAAAAGAAAAAAAACTAATCTTCTGTTGTATTCATACGTATATGTGATTATTTCTTAACACTATGAGGGTAGCTCTCTAGTCAATAAGAGACAGCCTACTTGGATCCGATGTGAAATTTCTGAACACTATGATTGGTCTGATCTGAACACTACAATTGATCTGAACACTCTGATTGATCCAAAAAACGTTGTTGCAACGTTGTTGAAATTTATAAAATAGATTAGGTTACATTTTTAAAAAGTTTTAGCATCAAAAACACAATAACGTAAAAATCTGAGACACAATTTTTAACATAAATTACGAAAGGTACTAATTATATTTGTATAAAATGCTAATTTTTTTTAATCTTAGAAATGGCGTTATACTTTTATATTATTTCATTTTTCATTAATTCAATACGATTTATTATGTTTCGTTTTGTTGTATTTAATAAAAAAATAATTTTCTTTATAAGAAATCATGGCCTTTTTTCTTATATCTAGAGTGTAAAAAAATTCCCGGGAATTCCCGGTAAATTGATTTTTTTTGTTCCCATTTCCCTGGAAAAGAAATATTGTAAGAAACCCTATTTCTCATGCATATCCTACTACTCTGAATTTAAAGCAGTGTCATTGTTGCTTACTACTTATTCACAAAAGCAAGCAAGACAAGTTTTAAGGAAATAAAACATTGTTGTTATTTCATTACACCAAGTCTACAACAGATATTAACGCTTATATAATATGTGAGATAACGCCGGCAGAATAGACTAATCGTTTTGTTTATGTTATGTTAAATCTTAAATAAGGGGTACACGTATTCTAATAAACATGTCCTCGCACTTTTTTAGCACAATTTTTATAAAAATGTTTTTTTAATGTAAAACAATTTTACAAAAAACATTATTATTATTATTATTATTATTATTATTATTATTATTATTATTATTATTATTATTATTATTATTTTTATTATTATTATTATTTATTTATTTTTTTGTAATTTCAAAAATACACATGCACACACGCAAACAAACTTTCGTATATGTGTATTTTTTGGCAGTTCATCTTATAAGATAGTTGTGTAGAGAAATCTCATCACAACATTCTCATAAAACATCTTATAATAATATTTGAATCTACAAGTGAAATAATTCTTTCAGAGAGCGAATTTGATACTCTCTGACAGAAAAATCTTACTTATTATATTACGTCTAGATGGGCTGTTACAGCAAGTAAATTTTTTCACTTTTAATTGAGAGTGTTGTAAGAGAGAAGTGATAAACAATATAGCAAACGAGTTTAATACTTTAAATTGCTTTGCTTATTTATTTATTTTTATGGGTAATAAAAAATAAAGTAGAAAAATAAAATAATTGGAGTTGTTTTTTGTAAGGTGTTCTGTTTTTGTTTTTAAATTGTTCCTTTTTATTTTAACAAATACACATTTTTATGTAAAATTAATTATTTTATTTGCGTAATTGATAGAGTTGATAAACTAAATTGAAAAGAGTTTAATAGTTAAAATTGCTTTGCTTATTTTTTGACTCTTATGGGTAATAAGAAATAAAGTATAAAAAGTGAAGAATTTGAGTTAATTTTTGTAAGATATTTTGCTTTTGTTTTTATACCGTTACTTTTTATTCTTAGTAAATGCACATTTTTATATTAAATTAATTATATTACTAGCGTTATATGGTATTCACACTTGCTCACATCTGACATCTGCCATCAATTTTACAAAATGTTAATTAAAATCTTCTCATATAAATTGTATATCTTGTTCCACCTAACATCTTTCGATTATTTTAGTGTCATCACAAGAAAAATGAGTGAAATTGGAAAAAAATCAAGAAAAAGTGTAAACAAAACCAAAAAAAATCATGAGCACATAACAAAATATTTGTAAAAAAGTTTTTAAAAATATAAATATTAACAAAAATCATGTAAAATGTAGTATTAATAACTGTTTTTATTGTTTAGTTGCAGTATTTAATATGTGAGGACCAAAATTTTTGGAATTTTGAGTCACATAATTATAAAGAATAACTTTTTGAAATGTAAACACAAGAATAAAATAAATGATACATTGGCGATTTACTGGTCGGGAGATGGATTACATCCTTCTGGATTTAGGGGCGAATGTAATGGATCTAGATGGATTTAATTTCAGGTGTTACGGAGGTCGATGGGGTAAAGGATGGAATGAAATGTTCCGGAGGTCGATAGGGTACACAGGAAGCAAAGCATTCAGGTCAGGGCAGGTGGAGGGTTTCACCTTAAATGGCCATGATAGCCATTTAAGAAAACGCAGCAGGCAAACGTCAATGCCTACATCGTAACAGCTGAGCAGACGAGTAGCAGAACTGACGAATTACGGAGGTAGAAGCGAGAACACAACAGTAGAGAGGAAAAGCAGCAGGGAGAAATACACAGGAGTGTAAGATAAGATGTAATGTATTTAGCAGACATTTGTAATTAATGTGTGTAAATTTTGCAACTAATGTATGTCATCTAATTAGTACATGTAATGCATTAAATGAGGGTATGTGTTTAACCTATTTATACCTATTTCGAAGAAAGTTCGGACAAAATGAACTTTATAGCAAAGGGGATGGATGACTCATCAATAAAGACAATAAATACATTCGATTGGAAATGTAAAAAAAAATAAATAATTCGAAATTACTTATCTTTTTGTAGATATGTAGTTTTCCAAATATGTTGATCCCTTATTTTTCTGTCAGCAATGAATGAAACTTCCACAATATACGGGATCCGCTTTGGATGGAAATTTCAATGAAAGACATTTTACAAACTTCCTAAAAGGCAACACAGCGTAAGGCACATTTAATTACATTTCGTGAAAAATCATGAAAATGCCACAAATGTTTACTCACACAGAATTGTTTTCTCCAAGTCCTGCTTTTACAGTTTAACTGAAGCACCACAGTTAAAATAACAGATCATACCCGTCATTTTTGTCGAATGCTTATTAGTTCTTCGTATTATAAAACATCCTTTTGGATAAAAACACATCAAAAAGTCCTAAAAATCTGAAATTGGTCACATTTAATACACATAAATGTAATTTTTATCTTTATTTTTTCCATTTTTTTTTTTTTAATTTTTCAGAGTATTGTCAATATTATTTTCTTTTTTCAAAATTATATTAAATTCAAAGTATAAGTTCACAAAGAATAATTATATTAATAAATATATTTTATTAAATACAAATTTTAAACTAATAAAGAAATTAATTAAAAAATTTTATCCTATAATTTTTTCTGTGTAATGATATAATCATTTTGGTAAGAGGTGCAAATTTAAAAAAATTTTAATTGATTGAATTATTTTGGTGATTGGTTACTTTTTTCTGTGTTCGATCTATACCTTTATATAAAAAGATGCAGTTTCCGAATTCAGCACCCCGAGTTTAATATTCTACACCAATATCAATCCTTTGAGTTTTAAATGGTACTCCACAAATAATTCAATGTAAAATTAAAAATATAAAAGCCTTGAAAAACTGTAACGTATTACATTTATGTGACAGGTACATACTTAGACAATGTGAGAACAATACGCAAAATTCTTCTTTACGACTCGTGTGATGAATGTAACGAATTTTTTTGGAAATAATTCTGTAACTTTAGAATTACTGGATGTGTTGGAGTGTGTTTTACTTCAAATATTTTTATCGAAGATATATAGAAATAAAAAACGGGTATTAGAATTTTTGTTAATTAATTTAATTTGGGGTTTTATTTTAGCTCGAGTTTTTTCTTAATATGTACGTACCGTACACTTGGGGTTTACAAATGTAAGTAACATTACAAAACAAATTATGTATAACAAGGAGATGGAAAAATGGCAAATAATGCCGCCAAAGGGTAAAAACATAGAAAACAGCCACTGAACAATAATTAGCGGCTGTTTACTCTATGCGCGTAAACATCCCGCCCCCCTTGCAATACTGCAACAAGGAAGGCTAAAGATAACGCGGGTAATAACTAGCACCTGAAAACAGAGTTAAAAAAAATAAAAATAGGGTAAATTTTTTTCCAAAATAAATTCATTTTTTTTAATTTCAAATAATTTTAGCAAAAAACAATAAAAAATAAAAATTAGACAACATGTCCGGACATTACGTTGATGACTATTGTTGCCGGGTTATTTGACTGTGGGTACTCCCGTTGTAATTGTTGTTGTTGTGGGTGCAGCTGCTGCTGTAGTTGCGGGTATTGCTGCTGATGCAACGGATAGAGCTGCTGTTGCGGCAGATAAGGCTGCTGTTGATGCTAATGGGGGCAGCATTGTTGTTGTTGGCGGTATTAGCTTTTACGGTGCACCGCTTTTTATTTCTCCGACGTTTGGGGTTAGAAGCACTTGGAGCCCTGGGACTGTCACTCCTGGGGGTTGTTGCCATGCTAGTACTTCTTTTGGGTACCTTTTTATGCCGGTGGAGGAACGTGTGGTGCTCCCACATGCACTCGCTGCACCTCTCACGTGAAGTACATTTGTCTTTCATGGGAGAGTGAGCAAGGCAATTAAAACAGTAACGATATCTCTTACCGTTTCCCACCGTTCCCCCACTGATATTTTGCAGAACCGCGGGCATTTCCTCAACGCGTGCTCGCTCTTACATAAACGACACTCCCGAAGGCTCTCGTCACGTGGAGCTTTCTGGACCCAGATGGCTCTGGTGCCTCAACAGGTGTGCGGTGCACTTCCAAACGGCGAGAAATGGATGACATCTTCCTCGGAAAAAATGGGGAACAAAAAAGAAAAAAAAAGGGGAATTAGTTGGTTTCTTTGGGTAAGAGAACAAGCTTCACTATTTGGCGGGTGAAAATGCCAGAAGATGTGCTCACGTCCACTGAGCGGACTTTAGAGTCCTGTCCGACGTGGGTCTTAACTATTCGACCCAAACGCCACTCATTGAGGGGTAAATTATCCTAAAGAACAACAGATGTGGTCAAGATTAACGTGGGCACCTGCCATTACGGCCTTATCCCACGGTGGTCTTACCACTGGGTGAGGTACAATGCGCCAACCAACGCCCCCATGTGCCTGTTAAGAACACACAGGTGGCAATTCGAGAGACTCATTGTCTAGATAAGTACACTCTCCCTTGCTTAGGAGTTGGAGCTATCTAACCTCCTGCCGCACTATTAGGTCTAAACCACAGCCACCACCTGACTCCCCGAAGGGCCTCTCCAACAGCCAGTCTAGTATGACAACACCGACGAGTCAGTGTTGCGGTACCAGGGGCTCCTGGCTCCCGTGGTACCAGATTGTGTTAAGTCTCTGGTCAGGCCCCGAAGGTCCTTTTCACCCATTATAGGCCCACAGACAAGCCCAGACAATGCCAAACTGTTACGCTCTCTACCACTATTTAATCCAAGAAGACAAGCCGCCGTGGCGGCCTGAAGAACAACAACTAAATCTCCTACTTGGAAGTCCCTTCTTGGATATTTCCTTTTTACACGACGATTTAGTACTTTGATGTATTCCTCTTTCCATCCCTGAGCAAACTGATGTTGAAGCACCTTGAGTTTTTGCCACCTGTCGGCTACACTCAAAGAGAGATCAGAATGATCGGGTTCAAGGGGTGAAAGAAGAGGTGCTCTAATAAGAAAATGGCCTGGGGTTAAAGGAACTAAACCATTGGGATCTTCACTCATAGCAGTTAAGGGTCTTGAATTTAGGCATGCTTCTATTCGAGTCAACATTGTCGTAAATTCCTCAAAGGTAAATTTCTGAACTCCAGAAATTTTTCGTAAATAAGTTTGAACACTTTTTACGCCGGCTTCCCATAAGCCGTCCATATGTGGTGCTCCAGGAAGTATAAAATACCATTCAATGGGTTAGAAACTATTTCGTACTAAGACTTTCCTTCTTAAATCGGGTAATAAATGTTTGCGGTCGGTTTCTAAAATATTAGCCACACCTACAAAGACAGTACCATTATCTGAATACAAATGTGAAGGACAGCCTCGTCGGAAAAAAAGCGGGAGAATGCAGCAAGGAATGTTTCCGTCGATATACCACAGGTCGCCTCTAAATGAATTGCCTTAGTTGCAAAACAAACAAACACAAGGACATAGCCCTTAGTAATTCGACAAGCCCTATCAATGTAAGACTTAATATCGAACGGACCAGTGAAATCTAAGCCGATATGGATAAACGGTCTCGAAAAAGATGCTCGTTCAGGGGGTAATGCAGCCATTATCTGCTGACAGGTTTTTTTCCTGTAAACTGTACATTCCTTGCAATTATGAATCACAGTACGAATTAAGTTCCTTAATTTCGGGACCCAAAACTCACTTCTAATTAATCGGAGCATTGGAGAATGTCCGCCGTGGGCTGAACATTTGTGGACATGTTCCACATATAAACAGGTAGAACGTGCCAAATAAGGCAAAATCTTTGGGTATCGCTCATCATATGTCAAGCCAGATGATCTGACTAATCGACCATTGATTCTTACGAAACCATTTGAGTAGATAAAAGGGTTAAGTGTGAGCAATTTACTTTTTGCCGGTAAAGGGATACCTTTTGAAAGAATATTATATTCCGAAATAAAATTCTGTTGACATACGAGCACTAATCGATCACGAGTAAATTTCATTTCCCTTTTTGTTAAATCTAAGGTGTTGTACAAACATTTTCGAGTTTTCACATATGTTAAACACCTGAGCCAATACGAAATAATTTGCAATGCTCGGTGTAAATCTGAAAAGCGCTCAAGTATGTCATAAGAGGGTTTTGTCTGAACCAAAAATGATTGAACTTCTAAATGTTGATGATCGGTAACAGAATGCTGGGGCCATTGTTCTTGAGATTTCGTTAGCCACGAAGGCCCATGTCACGACAAGAAATTTTCAATTAAGTTATGAGATAGAGCTCCGCGACTTGCGAGATCGGCGAGGTTATCTTTGGAGTCAACATGAAACCAATTTTCGTTACCAACCTTCTTCAAAATTAACGCAACTCTATTTTTGACGAAAGTGGGCCAATGGCATGCGGGTTTTTTGAGCCAAGATAAAACTATGATAGAATCAGTCCACAGATAAATCTTTCTCTTGTCTAGATTTAATTGACTACTCAAGGATTCTACCATTTTTGTCATCAAAGTCGCTCCACAAAGTTCTCAACGGGGTAATGTTTCACACTTTACGGGAGCTACTTTCGTTTTGGTCGCGAGTGTTGATGCATTTCGTAGATAAAGTACTGTACCATAAGCTTTTTCTGATACATCACAAAATGCATGAAGTTCAATATCGGAATCGGGGTGAAAATTAACCCATCTTGGAATTTTAATTTTCTCGATATTTAAAAAGGTTTGCCACTGAATTAGGGTTAAGGATTTTAAATTATCATCCCAATCAGTCTTGTCTTTCCAAATCTGCTGCATGATAATTTCTGCTACAATTATCTTTGGGGATAGCCAACCTGCTGGATCGAAAAGGTTAGCAATTTCTGACAAGACAGCACGTTTTGTAATTGTGTTTCTACGATGCTGCGAAACTAGTCTAAAATAAAAGCAATCATTATTTGCATTCCATCGCAAGCCTAAAGTTTTCGTATTGCTAGCATCTGAAATTTTTAAGAAGTCTGCATCAAGCAGATTCTCACGGAGTAAATCTTCTAAGAGGCGAATATGAACGAATTAAGAACATGAGTCAGTTCAATCCGTCTCCTAAAAGCATCTTCTAGCTCATGAGAGCCAGCAAGTACATCATCGACATAAATTTGGGTTTTCAAAATTTCAGATGCCGCAGGACATCGGGGTTCACAATCGTTTGCCAATTGTATGAGAGTTCAAATCGCTAATTAAGGTGCACAGTTCACTCCAAACGTGACCGTATTTAACTCATAGTCCTTTACGTCAACTTCGGGGTTTTCCCGGTACAATATTCGTTGGAATTAGGTTTGATTGGCATGAATCAATATTTGAAAAGTCGCCATTTTAGAATTAGTATCGTAAGGTCTGTCTGCAAAACAGGCCCGGGGTATAAAATATTATTCAAGCTCACGCCACTAGAAGAGGGGTTTGAAGCATTAAATACTACTCTCAGTTTAGTAGTGATGCTATCGGGTTTAAATACGGAGTGATGGGGTAAATAATATGTGGTCGCATTTGCACTCGGGGGTTCAACAGCTCTAATACGTCCCATTTCAAAATATTAATTAATCACACTATAGTAATGTGCTTTTAATTCAGGGTTCTTTAAAAGACGAGTTTAATTTTTTTTTTTTTTTTTTTTTGAATTGAGAAAGGGCTATATCGAGAATCTCCTAAAGTTAACTCATTAAGAAATTCTGTACGAAAGGAGAGTGAAATTACATAGCGACTATCGGTGTTTCGATATGGACCGATAAAGTTCTTCGCAATATTCTTCGGCTTCTGAAAAACGGGTGGCTAGTGGAACTTCTTCTAGTTCCCAAAACCGAGAAAGTTGATTATTTAAATCAACTTGGGAGTAAAAGTTTGCAACAGAGTGTAGGTGTTCAAATTGAAGAACTTCACCAGTTACTATCCAACCGAAAACTGTTCTCTGGGTGATCAGGTTGCCACTTGGATGTATTTTAACATCCGTAGTTAAAATTTTTGGATAAACATTTCCTCCGAAAAAAATATCCATATGGGTACACATAACATCGGTCATTGTAATATCGGGGAAATTTGAGGTTACAATATTAGTAAGAGAACACGAGGGCAACCGACCGGTAATTTTATCAACAACATATGCGCAAATTGTCAGTTTAAAATTGGGGTCGATCGGAGATCCGACAGTTACAACACACATGGTTGAAGATTTTCCAGCATAAAAATCCATCATGCAGAAAATGTAGGAATTGCAAGTTTCCTTTGTAACCTCCTTGAAGTAAAGGTACCTTGCGAACCGGGGTCAACCAGGGGTCGAGCAGCACATCTGATATCTTTAATGTGGACTATACATATAGTCGAGCCTAAGGGGACTGTAGAATGGGGGTTTTGTTTCAGATGTGCTGAATAAGTATGGGTATTTTGAGCGGCTGTAGAAGTTGAAAGGTTATAATTAAGAGGGATTTGTATTTGATTGTTTGCTGGGTTTATACTCTGAGTGGTCTTCTAGGTAATAGCAGAACCAGTAGCTAAAGGTAGTTGGGATAAAACTACACTGAGAATGTGTTGCCTTACATCTCTATGTAACAAGGAGTGATGTCTCTGTTTACAAAGGGAACAAACATGAATACTTTTGCAGTTCTTATATTCATGAGAGGTCGCAAGGCAATTTGTGCAACTTTTAAGTTTTTTAACGGTCGACATTCTCTCATCAACACTCTGACTCAAAAAGGAAGGAAACAGTTTTTGTAGCGAAACTTTGGACTTTCCTTGAATCATTTGAAGATTTTTTCGAGACATTAAAATTGGAATTTTTACGGGGGTTTGCAGTACTCAAATTTTTGTTCGGGTTTTGAACGGATTGCGATTGAGACTGCCTTATGTCTGAAATCGATTCCAGGGTCTTGAAATGAGCGGTCAGAAATGCATCCATATCTTCCCATTTTTCGTACAAAGTTTCTTTGACTGTTCCCAAAGACTCAGTGTTTTCAGGTAACTTTGTAGCACAAATATATACTAACATTACGTGATAAAAAACTTCTGGGGTTACTTCAAGTAATGAAAGATTCGTAATACAATCATTAATAGTCCGCTGTAGATTTTTTATACTTGGACCATTTCTTGGGATAGGGGTTTAATGCTTAAAAGAGTACGAAGCTGTTCATTAATTAGGGCCCCTTTGTTCTCATACGTGTCAATCAACTTTTTCCATGCAATTGCATAGCCATCGTTAGTTAACTGGACGGTTTGTATGACATCATGGGCATCTTTGGCAGTTTTTCACAACAAATAATATAGTTTTTGAACTGGTGTTAATCGGGGGTTATTGCCATACAACGCAGAGAACATGTCTCGGAAAGAGGGCCAGCTCTTATAGTCACCATAGAAAATAGGGGTATCACAAGGGGGTAAATTCATAATGGGTATTGATGTTTCCATTAACTTTTCAGCCTGAGCGGCCGATTTTAAGCGGTCCATATGGGCCGTAATTAATGATATACCACGGGTATATGTACTATAAGAGTCTATATATCGGGACTTAACCTCTACAATTTGCGGACTTTTTTTTTTGTTCAGCCTCAATCAACAAAGTGTCGTATGTTGACCTAACAGCTTCCCATAAACGGTTAAGTTCCTTTTCATGAATAATTAACGAACCTATTCTGTGTTCAGAAGCGGGTATAATGGCAACATAAGCCTCAAAATCTGCTAAACGATATGTATTACGAATCAAAGCATTTTTGATCTTAATTTGTATTGGGTAATTTTGAAAAAAGGCAAATAAAAATGTGTTAAAACTAAAAATCGAACTAGTCGTTCAAAAAAAAAAAAAAAGAAATTAGCTATATTTTTTTTTTTTTTTTTTTTTTAATAAAAAGTATTATTTCAAAATTAATTGAAAAAAGCTTTAAAATTATCACGATAAAATTGAGAATTTATATAAAAGGGGTAAAAATAATAAAACAAAAAATAAATTTTGCAACAAAACGGGGAAAAATTCGAAAAAGGTCAATAAATTTTTAACAAAGTTGTATAAATATATAAAATAGAGTTTAATTGCAAAAAATAAGGTAAAATAATAATAACGAAAGCGATTTTATACTTTGTTCACTAATACAGAACAAATATTCAAAATTAATCACAATTTTCGTAAAAATTTTTAGTAAAAAATAATAGTACAGATAATAAATAAACACGGTTACTCACTTTCCGGTAAACGAATAAATTAATTTTCGTCAAAAAATACATAAATTATTCTTCAAATTTATTTTATCCCAGATAAAAACAATATTAAATTAATAAAGTGCAAAAATTTTATAATTATGTAAAAAACTGAGTAAAAATGCACTTTATCAAATAAAATTTAATAGTAACCGGTTTATTCGTTTTACAAAAATTATACAGCACTAGTGTTATGGTAATGTGTAACAAAAGAAACACAAGAAAAAACAACCAACAAGATGGAGTAATAAACTGTGTTTTTGTTTTTATTAAAATACAAAACACTCTCAGTCACTAGAAACAACACACACGATATTTTTGCTTGTTTATTATTACCAAAAAACACTATAAACACAAGAAATATTATTTATTAATTATTCGCGTGTCTGTTTTTGTTTACAAAAAACTAACGAGTAAAAATTTGTTTTATTTATTCTCTTTTGTGCAATGTTCTTTAAAACTAGCACAGTTGAGTGAAATTGTAATAATCAAGAGCTTTTTTTAACAGAGAATAAATAAAAATGGGATCCAAAAAGAAAACAACAAAATAAAGGATCACTTTTTTTAATAAAATTAAAAATGACTGGGTAAAGGCAAACAATTAAAAATATGGATTAAAACTTTTATTTTTTCGCTTAAAAAAAGGAAAAGCACACGCGAATAAAAAACACTTTGGGGGTAAAATATAAAAAATAACAAAGGGAATTTTGCCGTTTTTTGTTCAATTGTGTTTTACCGACGGCAATTTGTGTTTCTAGCACTAGTCTTGTTTGTTGGTTTTTGTCTTTTTTCACTTGTATTTCTTTTGTTTGCACTTTTCACTTTTAAAAATTCAAACAACTCACCCTTTTAATTGTTTGGGGGAATTAGGGGATGTTTAAAAAATTAAAAAAAACTGGATTTGTGCAAAAGGATGCGGGTTTTCAAAAAAGTGTTCTGAAAATAAAATATTTTCTTAAAAATATTTCAAGTTCACGGGGGGTTTCTTAAATATCCGGTTCGAAGGACCAAAAAATTTTTTTCTTGAAATATTTTTATCGAAAATATATAGGAATATAAAACGGGTATTAGAATTTTTGTGAATTAGTTTAATTTGGGGTTTTATTTTAGCTCGGGTTTTTCCATAATATGTACTTGGGGTTTACAAATGTAAGCAATATTACAAAAAAATTATGTATAACAAGGAGATGGAAAATATCAAATAATGCCGCCAAAGGGTAAAAATTAGAAAACAGCCACTGAACAATAATTAGTGGCGGAGGTGTATTCCAATTGACAGGGGGGTTACCTCGGGTATGAATTTTTTTTTTAATCTTCACGATTTTTAAAATAAATTCAAATCAGAAATTTTTTATTATTTGACTGAAAAAAAAATTACACATAGATAGTCCTTATGATTCTCTACAAAAAATACGCTTATATGTGTGGGATATCTTTTTTACTTTAAGAGATATTTAGACTGAAGTAAAAGTATAACCCATGCTTGGACATGTTTTTTATTTATATTTTTTAACTTAATTTAAGTCCTAAAATCTTTCTAAAATATTTTCTGTATTCTGTACAAAATTCTAAATAATTTTCGTGCAAGAATCATATACCTATATGATTCCGATAAATAGTTACTTTGAAGTAGAAAATTAAAAAAAAAAATAGATTTTTTGTGATTTTTCTCAAATATTTGCTGATATTTTTCACTTTAAAATCCATTATTTTCCTCTGGACCATACATTTTTTATGTTTCTAAAATAAGGCTTAACGTAAATGCATGTACAGAAAATCCCGGTGGGGTAACATTCTCCCCGCTAGCCATATCAAAATGTAGTTAATTTTAATTTTCTTTATTTATTTGTGGAGCTCAAAAATGTCACAGCTGAAATTAAAAAAATACCTTGATACCTACATATATTCGCTAAACACATAAAAGATTTAATAAGCCACGCCTCTGATAACGACGGGGTTACCGTTTTACTGAAAAACAAGTTTTCCTTGAACTGGGATTTTGGGTATTTAGGAATAAAAAATGGGAATCCATTTAAGTTGTTGTTTTAAAAACAACTTTTTTATATTATATTAAAATTTCATAATGATAACTTTAGTTTTATAGATTTTATTTAAGTTCAAATATTAATTTTTTTTACAAAATAACACTAAACATCAAAATTTTACTTTTTTTGATAAATGAAGAACTTTCTAATAATAAGTTCTAATAATTTACTATTTACATATTACATATTATTATTTATCAAGTTATAGCCTTTCCAGTGATACTAAATACTTGCATAAATAGTTTACACATTCGTCTAAAAACTAACTGAAACTGAACCCCCTATGGTAAATGTGTGCTGCAGCATTCTATACACATAAGTGCACAGCTGTTTCAACATGTTTTTTTTTATAATTTTTTGTAACTTTTGAACCGTTAAATATATTTTAATGAAATTTCATATAGTCATTGCTGAGGTATTTTCGGACTGTTTTGTACGAGCACAAGTTTCTAGCTGGTCTCTGCGCAGGTGGAGGACCACTGAAATTGGTCACTTCTTTTAATTATTTATTACAAATAATAAATTAAAATAATTACTGTTTACTAAAAACTGTACTAAATTCTGTGCAAATATTTGATTTCTTTAACGAAATTTTTATCCGTTATTAAAAGAACACCTAAGTTACACATATTTTGATTTTTTTTATTATTTTTTTAAGAAAATTTATTGTGTTCAAGTAATTATATTCAACATATTAAAGAATGAAACAATCAGGTATATCCTACAAGTTTTGGTAACATAATACAACAACCAGGTGTATCCCGCCATTTGATATTCCTTAGAAGAGGTAAATTAAGTAGGTCAATTAATTAGATATATTTTTGTAGAGCTTGTTGTATACTTGCGGAATTTTATAAAAATATTGCATAGTTTTATAGTACCTAGAAAACGTTCTTCAGTATACAAAAACTCTTTTATTGTACTTACATTATTAATATTTTTACCACAATGGCGATAACATTGACATTTAAAGCTTTGTGCGGCGTTCTTCTAAAATATGATTTTGTACAAAATTCTAAATAATTATTTTGTACAAAATTCTAAATAATTTTCGTGCAAGAATCATATACGAGTACCTATGTGGTTCCGATAAATAGTTATATTATACTGAATTAGAAAATTTAAAAAAAAAATAAGATTTTTTGTGATTTTTCTCAAAAAGTTGGTGACATTTTTTCACTTTAAAATCCATTATTTTCCTCCGGACCAGACATTTCTTTTACGTTTCTAAAAGACTGCTTACCGTAAATGCATGTAGAGTAAATCCGAGGGCATTTAGAGTAACAGCAATATTGCCGATTTTGTGTGTAATTAACCAAAAATGGAACACTTTTAAATTTCTTGGAATATTTTTGCATAATGAAATATCTTTGTAAATTTTGTGTAATTTCAATAGAATTTAATTTCATAAATTAGTAAATAAACTATTTATAAAATATCAAAATTTTTTTACAAAATTACTCCAATTTAGAGATTTAAGACTTTGCAAATGAAAAACTGAATTTCATAAAAAAGTAAAGCTCAAAAACACAGTGGTATCTTAATACAAGATTGTAACAGGAGCAGAAATAAAAAAAAATGATTTCCAGCAAGTACTTCCATAAATTAACTTTAATCACACCAAAGGTAAAACTAAGAGCATATTTTTGACTTTTTTGGAAGTTATTAATAATTACTTCCAAAAAAGTAAATATAAATGTATTTTTAGCAGGGAAATGGTTAATTTCTAAGAAAATTAAATTTTCACAAATTTATAGGTATTTTTTATCTTTTAACGAACTTTAAACAACATTTTTTTAAATAATGTTATAAACATTCGTTTTAAAAGAAACAGTGAATAAAATTCATAAAAAAGACCACAAAAAATAGTTTTCACTGGTAGGACAACCATGGGTTGTCCCTAAGAACTTCCTCCCAATGACAACACATTGTTCAAATCTTCGATTTTACAGTTCTTCTTCAGTGCTTTTTTGCTGGGATATTTATATTTTAGAGATCTTTTTAAAAAATTACTTTAACATTATTGTGTAATTTTTTAAATTTTAGATAATTTGAAGGCTTTGGCCCTATAGCCATATAAAATTTCGTTCATTTTTTTTTATTTATTTGGGGAGCAAAAATAGGCCAACTTGTGTTCAATCAATGTGTCGTTGACCAGTGTTAAATTATATTGTGAACAAGTGGTGAAACCAAAATTTTCAAAATTTTTATTTTTTTGTAGTTTTTCGATCGGAAAATTTGCGCAGTTTCGAGTATTGCAAAATAAAAAATGGAGCTTTATTGCTCTTGTAATTATGAACCATTTGAGATACAATTCGTTAAGGAGTCCTCAATATCAGTGCTATATGGGGTGCCCAAACTTGGGGAGAAAAAACGTGGATTGCTCTAAGAGATGCCTTTTTCGCAAGGCACACTCACAACGTAATTTCAATGAATCTAATGTATTGCGTGATCAAAAAGTTTTTCCAAATTGTATTTTGAAATCATTGTGCTGCGATAAAATATTAAATTGCAAAAACTCTTTGAAATCGATTTAAATTTTGCGTACTTTATATTAGCATTTTTTTATATTTTATGTGAAATTATATTTATTTTAGCAAAAAAATATATAAAAAGTATTCATGTTCTGAGGTCGCGGTGTCTTTAATATTTCATAAATGTGAAATATTAAAGACAACCCAAGGCGCTAAATGAAATCGGTAAATATGTACAGCAATCTGTAAGTGGTACGGTACACAGTGGAGTCAAACGCAAATTTTTTGGTAATAAATCTGAATCTCCTAAACTACTGGTCGGATCAAATTGAAATGTATGGAAGAGTTGTAGAGGAGGACCTAAGCTTTCAGAAAAATCATCCTGTAGTCACCCTGTGATAACACGAGATAAGCTACAGGGTGTCAAAGTTGACTACCTCGAGTATGTAAAAGTTAAAAAAAATCGTAACTTGTTCAAATGAAGTCCGATTTTAAAGATTTTTATATTTCTGGAAAGTGCTTGGCAAGATAAAGAAAAAATAAGCTTACTCATCTAAGTTATATCTTACAGTTAAAAAGATATTTACGCTTGAATTTTGAATTTTTGATTTTTTGGCTCGACTTTCTTTCGTTTTTCGGGAATAAGTCCGGAGATATATGAGGTAAAAATTTTTTAAAAATATTCTGTAATTTGCTACATATTTCAAAATAATATGCTGAAAGAACTTTTGGATTATCTCAATTCGTCTAGACGTGAAAAATATTCAAAGTCAGCACTCTGAAATCGGCATGAAAAATGGCTATTTTTTTACAAAAATATAGTACAATTCATTCACTTTTTTCTCAAAGTTCCGTTAATAAAAAAATTTTTTCCTTATTAATTTCAAAAGATAAGGCTTCATAAATAGTTAATAAAGAAATTTTGAATTGATTTAAGTTTGCACCCTACATCCAGCATTGGCCGAAAATTGTCAATTTTAAAAAATAGTTTCATTTTTATCGATTAATAAAAAAAAATGTCACGCAAGCTTTTTTAAATTTGGTACCCATATTTTTTATAGAAATAGATTTAGAATGATTTAACACTAAACTGCTTCCCGCCCGGCCAAAAATTAATGCAGGAGTGGAGATTTTATGTTAAAAGTCAGTTTTTTTAACGACTATTTTTAAAAGCATATTAAAAGCATAGTAGCATAATCTTTTTAATATTATTTCTTATGTAATGTATAAAACACAAATCAAGCTTTCATTCCTAAAAAAATCAATAAAATAGCTCCAATAACCTATTTTTGGTAATTTTTCAAAAATATTTTTTTTTTTTTTTTTTAAATAGCTGAAAATCCAAAAAAATTTATTTTTTTTAATACAACTCCACTAATTTTGCAAATACTTTAAAAATGTTAAAAGAATATAAAAATAGACTTATTTACCAATTCAACGATATATAAAATGTTGATATAGGTCATTTAGTAATAGTAATATAATGGCCTCAAAACTACCAAGTCACGTCAAAAGTTGCAAAATTCACTATTTTGTTCCGTATTTCCATATGTGTGTATACGTAACACTCAACTGCATTGCTTATTTTTGTTACGAGATAATAATATTTATTAATGAATTTATTTAAAGTGTTCATAATTTTTTTCTACTGAAAAGATTTTTAAAATTACCTAAGTACATAAATAAGTATATTTTCCTTCGTTTTTTATTACATTTTTTTAAGTTTTTTAATAATTTACCTAGCTACTTAATTAATGTATTATAACAAAAATGATTTTTTTACAATCGCATAGGTACATTTTTTGACGTACCTGTAATAAAAATAAACTGAATGAAATTGGGGGTTTTGAGCAAAAATTTAAATTTTTAAATTCATTTTTGCCTGTCACCATTTACCTGATATAAATATTCTTTTTCTATATATAAGTATCCTTATAAATATGCAGATTTATTAGTGAATTTGCCATTATGGAGATTACATTAAAACACTTTTCTATTTACAAAGTAATCTGGGATAATCTATCTGATATTATAAATCGTCCAGAAAAAATAAGAAAACTCATTGATACAGTAGTATCTTTTGGTTTAACTCTTACTGTAGAAGACAGTTTAAAGCTCGAAAATTTTTATAAATCATACGAAAAAAGGATGCAAGCTTCAGATTGGTCAATACCAAAGTTCAAGAAGAAAAAATGAAGAGTGGTTGGAGAGAGAAATACCAATTTTCATCGGAAAGCAGAAAAAGGGTCGACCAAAAAAAAGTTACAATGAAGTTCAGCAAGGAACAAACAGGAATCTATTCTAAATTCACATACGAATGCCGAAATAAAAGATACATTTAAAGCTTTAGTAACACGTACGCAACCAAAGGAAGTAGAAAAAGTTATAGATGTGTTACCAACAGCTTCTCCCAATCGATTACATCGGATAATCCAAAGCATAGTGACACCGAAATGAACATCGTCCTTTACCTCTGAAGATGCTTTAGCTCTAATATTAAATTTAGGATTATCAAGAAACCAATACGAGATTTTGAGGAAATCTGTTAGCGAAAAAGGATATGATATCTTTCCCAGAGAGAAGCGAAAAGTAATATTTTACAGCCTATGGAGCACCCGGTTAATGCTTCTGTTAAAAGTGCTAAAGTTAATATATTGCAATTACTTGAAAATACTGCCTCTAGAATTATATCTATCTTCAGCAATGATAACATTGAAAAATGCAAAGACTCTGAACTTATTTTAATATTCAAATGGGGCTGCGATGGAACATCAGGATTTTCGGAATACAAACAACTGGATGGAAGTAATTCTGGAACCACTTCGAATGCGCTTAAATAAGCTTTCCTCATCGACAAGAAATGACTCGCTTTTTGATGATATATGGATAAATTTAACTCCAGGTTCCAAATTTTTGTGCCGTCCAATCCTTTTTGATTACACAAAAGAAACCACGGTTACAATAAACAGCATTGTCAACCAATTGGAAGAAGAAATTAAAGCATTGCCCCCAATATATGTAAAAGTATCAAACAGAACTATTAAAGTTACATTTCAACAACAATTAACGATGATTGATGGAAAAGTTGCAAACGCTATAACAGATAAAACATCTACATGGAAATGTAATATGTGGAAAAATCAGTTTACAATTTCAGGATAATTCTGAAGTCCTTGTTAATAAAAATTCTTTAAAATTTGGAATATCACCACTCCACGCAAGGATAAGATTTTTGGAGTTCTGCTTACATCTTGCATATGATATGAAGTACAGAAATATTCCGGGGCAGGAAAATGCTACAGTAAAAAATAATTTGGAACTACACGAATTACGAAAAGAGGAGAAGAAAAGAATTCAATTAGAATTCAAAGAACAACTCGGATTAATAATTGATAAACCTCTACATGGCTATGGAAGCTCAAATGATGGAAATACAGCAAGACGTTTCTTTGAAAATCCGGAACTCACATCTTGAATCACAGGCATTGACTTAAATATTTTGAAGCGTTTTAAGATTATATTGGCAGCCATTAATAGCAAAAAACAAATTAATGCGGACAAATTTAAAATTTTTTCTTACGAAACTAAAGAACTACTTAACATTACATACCCCTGGAAAACAATGACTCCAACAATTCACAAAGTATTGGCTCATGGTAAAGAAATAAAATAAAATAGTATTTTGCCATTGGGAGAGCTAACAGAGGAAGCACATAAGCCCGAAATAAAGATGTTAAACATTTCCGACTCTTCAATACCCGAAAATGTTCGAAAATAGCGCAAAATATGGACTTAATGGAATATTTATTAATATCATCAGATCCAGTTATATATTCTATAAGAAAACGATGGCTACCAAAAATCACTCTTGAAATAGAAAAAGAGGATTCCGAAGCTAAGGAAGTTAAAAATTTGCTAACATTTGATGTTTCTGATTATTTTCAAGAAAATCTCTAATAATACCTTCGATAATATATTCTTAATAAAATAAATATACGGGATATATGTATAATAAGTATGTAAATATGTAGAACAAATTAAATAAACATTAGTCAAATAAAGAATTTACTACTTTATAATAACAAATATATACCTACATAATACATTAGAAAACTAAAATGTTACGTATACACACATATGGAAATACGGAACAAAATAGTGAATTTTGCAACTTTTGACGTGACTTGGTAGTTTTGAGGCCATTATATTACTATTACTAAATGACCTATATCAACATTTTATGTATCGTTGTATTGGTAAATAAGTCTATTTTTATATTCTTTTAACATTTTTAAAGTATTTGCAAAATTAGTGGAGTTGTATTAAAAAAATTAAATTTTTTTGGATTTTCAGCTATTAAAAAAAAAAAAAAATATTTTTGAAAAATTACCAAAAATAGGTTATTGGAGCTATTTTATTGATTTTTTTAGGAATGAAAGCTTGATTTGTGTTTTATACATTACATAAGAAATAATATTAAAAAGATTATGCTACTATGCTTTTAATATGCTTTTAAAAATAGTCGTTAAAAAAACTGACTTTTAACATAAAATCTCCACTCCTGCATTAATTTTTGGCCGGGCGGGAAGCAGTTTAGTGTTAAATCATCCTAAATCTATTTCTATAAAAAATATGGGTACCAAATTTAAAAAAGCTTGAGTGACATTTTTTTATTAATCGATAAAAATGAAACTATTTTTTAAAATTGACAATTTTCGGCCAATGCTGGATGTAGGGTGCAAACTTAAATCAATTAAAAATTTCTTTATTAACCATTTCTGAAGCCTTATCTTTTGAAATTAATAAGGAAAAAATTTTTTTATTAACGGAACTTTGAGAAAAAAGTGAATGAATTGTACTATATTTTTGTAAATAAATAGCCATTTTTCATGCCGATTTCAGAGTGCTGGCTTTGAATATTTTTCACGTCTAGACGAATTGAGATAATCCAAAAATTCTTTCAGCATATTATTTTGAAATATGTAGCAAATTACAAAATATTTTTAAAAAATTTTTACCTCATATATCTCCGGACTTACTCCCGAAAAACGAAAGAAAGTCGAGCCAAAAAATCAAAAATTCAAAATTCAAGCGTAAATATCTTTTTAACTGTAAGAGATAACTTAGATGAGTAAGCTTATTTTTTCTTTATCTTGCCAAGCACTTTCCAGAAATATAAAAATCTTTAAAATCGGACTTCATTTGTACAAGTTACGATTTTTTTTAACTTTTACATACTCGTGGTAGTCAACTTTGACACCCTGCAGCTTATCTCGTGTTATCACAGGGTGACTACAAGATGATTTTTCTGAAAGCTTAGGTCCTCCTCTACAACTCTTCCATACATTTCAATTTGATCCGACCAGTAGTTTAGGAGATTCAGATTTATTACCAAAAAATTTGCGTTTGACCCCACTGTGCGGTAGCTTATATCGGAATCAAGCCGCACTCGCGTTTCAATTTAATGCAGCTTTTAACATTTTTAGGTGTGTATTTTTGTCATCGAAAAATTTATTTTATAGTTCTATAATTAATATTTGCAACTTTTTATTTATTAATATCATTTAAAAATTTTTTTGTGGTAAAATGTGAAAAATACATCAATGAATTATATGCAATTAAAAAAATTTTTTGCTCGATATTCTAAAGGTAGGTTAAATTAGAATTATGTTCACTAATACTTATAAAACGTATCTATCGATTTAATTTGTATTTTGTATACATTTTTGTAGTTTACATATGTGCACTTATTTTTGATATCGGACTAAAAATGGAATTTTTTAAATTTTTATCTTAAATTTTTAACTACCATAACATAAATGGTCATTTCTTTCCATTAATATCATTTAAAAAAATTTTTTGATTGTCAAATATTAAAAATATATAAAAAAAATTAACTAAATTAAAAAACGAGAAAATCTATTCTTTATTAAAATTTGTTTATGAAATGCTAAAAACACACTATGATCGCGGCGTCATCAACAGTATCGAATCACTTTTAATTTCTATTTTAGACATATTGAAGTGGGTTATATACCTGAAACAATTTTTTAAATGTTTTTGATTTTAATGTGTCATGTTTATATATATATATTCGTAAAGTCTAAAATCAAAAATTTGAAACGAACCAGTTTCTAATCTATTTTAACTAAATGCGTTTATAAAAATACTGAATTGTTGGCCTGTAAAATATATATAAATTATTTTGTGTTCTTATAAGTAGCCATTTAAACTTTCCTCTAAATCACGGTTTTCTAAATCACGATTTTCTAACAAACAAATTTATTAAAATACTTTCTTCAGCCACTCCACAATGCTTTGTTAGCATAAAACGATGACACTTGGTACGCATATTACTTTAGACTTTAAATTAAAAAAGTTTTTAAAAAATCGGTGCAAAAAAAGGTTTTCAGTTAAAATACTGGTCTGAATTTTATAAAAGGAGTACAAGGAGGAGTCATGGAAAATTGAAACTTCGTACACACACCTACCTCCTATATATTCTGAAATTAAAAAAAAGCTTTTTCAGCTAAAATACTGGTCTGAATTAAAAGGAGTATAAGGAGGAGTCGTGGAAAATTGAAGCTTGGGACACATATTACTGTGGGCCCAAAGTGAATATATACAAAGTTTTGAAAAAATTAGCGCAAGGACATGCAAGGACATCCTATATATCCTGAAATGAAAAGAAACATTTTCTTCTATAGTACTGATCAAAATAGTATAAAAATTTAATAGGAGTAAGGGTATATCTACCTCCCCCAAGAACTTGTCATATTTTAATATTATTTTAACTTTTGCACTACTTTTTCTCTTCAGTAACTAATTAATTTGCCTAAATTTTCCTGATATCAGTTCCAAATTGTGAATTTATTTTAGTATTCAATGTTGTATTAAATTTTAAGGTAATATCGATTTAACATCATGAAATAATTTAATATAAAGAATTCTTAGACTTTTTTGTGAGAAAAATAAATTTGTTTAAAATATTTTTTTTTAGTTGTGGCAAAATTCTTATATATATTAGAAAGCAATACTAAGTTACAAGGTCAAGCGAAAACATTTTTATAATTTGTTATAATTTATATTAATACTCAATCGTACTCATTTAATTTTTGCATCAAAGTTTTGAAATGCTCTACAATTAACGCAATTTTTCGGATTTTGAGTAAACTAATTTAAGTCCAGAAATTTTATTTTATCGTTTCTTAGCTGTTTTTTTAAGTTTTGAAATAATTTTAATTCATTTTTTATTTTAATTTAACAACATAACTTGCTTTAACATTAAGAACTATTTCAAATTGTAGTAAAAGAGGAAATCAGACACTTTTTTAAAGTTGCGTCAAAAAATGGGCACCAATTATTTTATAATCTGTTAAATAATTGTAAAAAATTACATAAGTAAAAAAAATTTAAGTAATTTTTAAGATTTAAATCAAAAATATGTATAAATTTGAGCAACATATATATATATATATATATATATATATATATATATATTCGAAACATTATAATTAAAAAATAATAGTTTTAATTTGCAAATATACTGAAGTATTGAAAAAGCCGAAGTTGTGCATTTTATCAGAAAATTATTTTTTAAGAATTTTTAAAACCACCTTTTCTGTGCAATAATATTTGCTTTAAATTCTCTGTATTTTACGGCCTCTCGTAGCTACAAAAATAATTTTTCATAAAAAAATCTTTAAAAATTATATATATATAAAAAAAAAATATGTAACACAATCTAAAATAAAAAAAATATTTTTGTCTATGGGAAAAATCACTGTGCACCGTCCACTTCTATGCAGGATTATTGGGTATGCGTTTTGGTGATAGAAAGAAGAGATGTAAGCAAATTTAGCTTTCGACCTACCGGTGGCGTATCCACAGTGTCCCAAAGTTGGACACTTTGGGTATGAACATTTTTTAAAAGGATCCAAAATCGTGTACAGAATGAGTTTTGAAAAAATATTTACGGAGTTAAAAGTTATGAGTATTTAAATTTGAACTTTGAAAAAATTTATTCTTTCTCAGTTTTTTGCCAAAAAAGTGGTCACTTTATTTTTCTGCTATATAAAAAAATATATATAGTATTTATATTTTTCTCAAAGATAACTAAATATGGAATATTTTAAAAGGGAATAAAATTAAAAAAAAATATGCGGGAATCAGGGTTTTACAAAATTGACCTATTTTTTCAACAAATTTCCAATTTTCGCCATAATTTCTCAAATCACCAAGCTGGAATCAAAAAGAGCGTAATGTGTTTTTAATATTGTGGTAACAGAAATTTTTGTTGCTAGATATCGGTTGGCAAAATATATCTAAAAAGTAGAAAACCCATTTTGGAAATTTTTGAACGTTTTTTTTTGGAATTGCGGGATTTCTGTTAACCAATCTAAAAAAGTGAATAAGAGCTGAAATTAAGCATCAAAAAATCTACTTTAGTGTAACATTTCATTCTACTAACAGAAATTCTACTAGAAAAATTATTATCAAAAATGAATAATATACACAACATATCAAATCAGTCCTTTTTCAGTATCTTTTAGCAATTACGATCCGCTATAGTGGAAAAACTTCATCAAGGTACATTATAAAGTAAAAACTTCAATCTTTGAGGCCCAATACAGTGCAAGCTACAAAAATAGAACCCGTTTTTCGTAAACTGTAGCGATTATAGAACCTACAATTTTAAAAATTAAGCCGTCGCGATAACCGGGCCGTCGCGATAATGGGAAGTCGCGAATACCGAGCTTGCACTGTATCATGTAAACTAAAAGAGATATGATAAGCAGAATCCGCTCATATTAAGCAATTTAAAAATCTGTTCAGATATAACGAATCAGGGTCGTTTTAAAAAATTTTCGTAGTTGTTCAACTTTGGACCCTCCACGGTAATTCTATATTGGCCAAATTAAAAAAAAAAATCAGACCAGCCGTTCCGCAATTGTATACTGTGCACATTGTGCAGCGTATGCGTATAATTATGAATAAATGACATTTTCCAACAACATTTTTATATTTACATGCATAACATAATAAGTATATTTTCTCAATATATATATTTTTAACACGCCGACAGATAACCGATTCCATGCGTTAAAAACAATAAACTAATACGAAAATACTAAAAATAATGATATTAATTCATAATAAGAAATAGAACACCGTACAATAAAAATCAAAAATTTATCTCACACATGATAAATTCCATATACATATTAAAATATAGATTTAGTATAGTATAACTGCGTTTTCAGTTTTTCATTTCGTGCTCGTTTGTTCTTTTTAAAGAACTTTAAAGTTGGAAAGGATGTACGAGGTTAATTTTTAATTTTACTACTTTTATTTAATATTGTATAGTGATATTCATATCAAATGAAAGAGGAGAATTTTAGCATTATAACATATAACTTTTTGTTAAAATAATTCAAATAAAAGTTGCAAAAATATTCCTTCAAATATTTCATCCCTTAATAACCTTAAAAGTTTTCGACAAACAATTTCCAAAATATTATGTGTTAAAGATGCCAATATCAAGCTCCAGATACCAAAGTTTTATGGTTTCAACCTTACTACTTTAATCCATACAACGATTTGAAAATTATGCCTAAGAAAAAATGTACAAATTTAATTTTCATTTTAGTAAGACATCGAGCATGAAAAACCAATATAGCAATTTTTAAGTGTAGAATAACAACATTCTTTGGAAGATTTTAAGTTAAGTTTGAAAGTTTAAACGACAATAAATTGAGTATTATATTTATTTAAATCTAAATTCATTTCTTGTAATTATATTGTACGAAAAGATAGTAGGCTATGATTTTTATATTATATTTAATATCATTTTGTAAGTAATTAACAAGAAAAAAGCTGTAGTCAGTCAAGCGCAAGCATATAATATCCTAAATCATTAAAGTTATTTTCGGGAGAGGTCCTTACATAGAAACTATGATCATATATAGACCGATGAATGTTAAAATTTATACTGCTGTTTATACACTTATACAAAACTTATTTATGACAAATTTAGTTCAAAAGTGATTTTCTGGTCCTCTTGAAATTTGGTAATGTCATTTGTTATATAAATTTTAATTGTTGCAAATAAAATCTCAAAATAAATTATTTATATGCCATTTATGCGTCTTAAAGTAACATTCTGGAATTTCGATACTAATACTTTTATGATATTTATACACATTTAAGTATTTCTCAGGAAAGGGCATCATATTCTTGAAATTTCAAAATATTCCTTTTTCGATTTTTTTTAAATATTCGCATATTTAAGACAATTTCTATCACTAAAGCGATTTTCTGGGAAACATTTATAATGGGGGCAAGGTAAAATAAAGGACCCACTTGAACCATTTATTATAAGCATCATCAGTAGTTCTTAAGAAACAAACAACTGCGCCAATTATTATTAAATAACATTGTAACGAAATTGTACTTTAATTCAAATATAACGGTTTTAACTGCTGATTTAAAGTTAAATAATGCTTCTCAACCTTTCTGTTTATGTTAATAGAAACTGTAGAAATTATCGACATAGCTGTAAACATACAATATTGAATGAAAAGCCTTCACTATTGTTTGTAAGTATGGCAACACTGAATGTTGAAGCTGCAAACATTAACATCGAAAGATCTAGAATTCGAATATATTAGTTTGTCCGTTAAGAACATTGTAGAAATAGAGCTTTCGAGAAGCTTCTAGAAGATAATGCAGTGTATATAAATTGGCCGTGAGAACACTAATGAGTCAGTCTAATTGGAAGCATCGTTATTTAAGAAAAATTAACTGCCTTGTCTGTATATTCTTGTACATTATTAAAGTGTGTAATTTAAGTGTGTGTGTGTGTGTATTAGAACAAATAGTGACTATTTAAACTGTTGTTTTTGTGCATTTTAAACAAAATAAATAGTCGTTACAACTTTAAAACTTCTAAACTGTTTTTATTTGCAATCAAAGTATCCGGTTTATCTAAAAGGAAATAAACCACAGCTTTTAAAAGGTAAAAACGTAACAATATTTAAAATTGCAACATATATAATGGAAACAAAATTTACACAAACACTGACTGGACACTTTTAAAATTTCAACTGTTAAAGCCAACAGGACAAAATGTAAGATTGAAAAAAGCATATTGTAAGGTGTTTAAATTTATTATAATTTCAGAATTATTTGTTGGAAAATCTCAAGGATATTTAAGGAAAAAAATACTTGAAGGGCATTTTCGACATTATAAGTCCGTGTAAATTTCTAAATAATATTCTATCATTTGATGCCCATATCGATACTATTGAGAAAGTGTCAGTCTTGAAAATAA
This sequence comes from Protocalliphora azurea, assembly GCA_932274085.1. NCBI lineage: Eukaryota > Metazoa > Arthropoda > Insecta > Diptera > Calliphoridae > Protocalliphora > Protocalliphora azurea. The sequence goes on from OW026519.1 coordinate 77,280,504, forward strand.
TTTATAAAAAGAGTATTATTTTTGAAATTTAAAAGTTCATTTAAAATGATTTCCGAACACGAAATCATAAAATTTCTTTGCTTTCATGCGTATATGGTTTCGTTCTTTGTGAAAAATGCTGTTGTATTGTGGAACAATTTTTTTATATAATGAGAACGTTCAAAAGTATAGGAAAAAAATTAAAAATTCAAAATTCAAACGTAAATATATTTTTAACTATAAGAGATAACTTAGGTAACTATATTTTATATCGTCAAATTCTTTCATAAAATTTAAAAATCGTCGAAATCAGCCATAATTTGTAGAAGAGGTCACCCTGTAGCTCATACCGTATTACAACAGGGTGAGTGCAATATAATTTTTCTGAAGACTTGTCCTCCTCTATAGCTTTCTCATACAACTTAATTCCATCCAATAAGTAGTTTAGGAGATTCAGATTCATTACATATATTTTTTTTATAGGCTCCACTGTGCGTCTTCGATTCGATGAAGCATAACCTCGCAGAGTTAAAGAATAATATATCTGTCTAAAATGAAAATTAACTTGTTTTAAATAAACAAAATGTATCCTTAGTTTATTTATTTGCCCTAAAATTATATGGTGCATCCCGCGGTAGAACTGTGAGTTTTTAAATTTGGTCATTCAATCCATAATAATACATTAGAATATTATAAAATAAATTTATGTTTAATTCTTGATAGTATTTTGCTGGTAAGAAAATGTCTAGTAATTTCCATCAAATTCTCTATTAACGAAATGTAACTTTTGTTGTTCTTGCTCTCCAAGTCATCTTTTATTTTGAAACTCTAATTATTTTGACAATTGTTTAATGATAAAAAATTATAATTTCTCCCTATTATTATTATTGAATGTTCATCTTAAAACATTTATATTTTTATTCAATTTAGATTTGAAAACAAAGCAAATCTATGGAATAGTTTGATCGGCTCAGCCACTGGCGTTTTTACAACAAAAGAAGGTCATGATATGGTTCAAAAACTGTATGATGAACACAAAGAGGAGTTTGACAGTGCACTGCATATAATTGAAAAGTCCTTGAGAAATATTAAAGAGGAGGAAAAATGGAGTGACGAAAATTTACCAGTAATTGAAAGTTGGCTTGATGATTTCTTGGCGAAGAATAAACCAACAGAAAATAAATTTTTTGAATAAACAATTTTTAATTATTAAATATTAATTTAATTAATGTATAATAAATTTTCCTAAAAAATTGTGTCATTACATATTATATAACAAGTGATGTTAGATATAATATTTATTGTATAAAATATTTAACTCAACTTTATTTAAAATATAAATATAAAAACTACTTACATATGACAAAATATTACACATTTTTATCGATACGATACGTTTTATTTAGTGTTTGAGTGCAACGACATCATTCATCATCATCTGAGTTGGGGGAATCTAAGGTTCAAGGTGAGTATGATTACCGGTCACTCCGCAATATAGAATATAACGAGTAAGTTGGACATTGGCAAGTCAGAGCTAGAGACAGTAAAGCATATACTCTGTCATTGTGTAGAGCTTCAGCGCAGAAACTGAAGTGGTATGGGAGCCACATACTACACGAACTGGAAGTTCCACACTCTTCCAATGTTTTATCTATTAAAGTCTCCCTCTTTTTTTCTCTGTCTCTTTTTCTTCTTCTTTCCTGGCCTTTTAAAGGAATCACAATGGACCGACTGGTCTCTGGGAGAAGACGTGAAAATGCCACCCTTTTAAACCTAACCTAAGTTTTATTGAAAATATAAAAAACTACTTTCTATGAGATGACAATTAAATGTAATTTTTATTAGGAAAAGTCGATTCTGCTGCATAATAAATGAAAAAAAAAAATATTTTTTAACAATATTTGAAGCATGGACGTATAAGGGACATTGAAATATAAGGACGTATAAACCATATATGTTATGCAAAACCTCAGTTAAAAATTTAAAAAGAACTTTCAAAAGCTTGCGATCGAAATTTCACAAAAACTAAAGTATAAATGAATCGTTCAAATTAAACAAAGGGAGAGAGCTATATACTGTATCTATTTCTTTAGGAATGAGTGAAAATATCAGACCACTCATTACACCGAGTAGCTAAGGGAGTAAGTAGTAATTTTGATCATATTGATTTCATATGAAAAACAGATACATAGGAATCATTCCATTTATAACCAACACGAAAAATTACAAATTTGAATCTTACCTCTCCGAATTTATTTATATTCTGTACAATCATTATACTCATCAAAACTAAGACTTACACAAAATTCCAAAAAAAAAAAAAAAAAAAATACAGTTATATATCAAAAATTACAAATATCTTTTAAACTATTTATGGAACAAGATTCATTAAGGTCTCATATTAAAGGTATAAATTACCTTTAATACGACGTACAACGTTACCTTTTTATCAACATTAAAATGGTCCATATTTTACACTTTCAGGTGGAGATCTCCTTGGTGCTGTAAAATATTATGAACAATATTTTGATGATTTAAAAAATCTGTGGATGAATTATATGGTTACAACTCTAAAGCTATAAAAAAGATGAATGAGTAATAACGTAAAAAATATTAAAATTAAATATCTTTTGTTTTTTTTTTTATCAAACTATGGATTTCTTAATCAAATTATTACTTAATTAGAGGGTTAGTTAATAATACTATTGAAAAATCTTAGCTGCTGAAAGCTCTATTGCTGAAGAAATAAAATTAAAATTGCAAGCTGTGATTAAAAAAATTAAGGATTTGAGAATATTTAAAGAATTTAAAACTCAATTATTGTATATTCAGATGATGTCAAATATGCTCCTATTACATCTGATGATGAAGAAAGTAGAGTATCCAAAAAACGACTTTTTTAGTTTTAACAGAAAAATCTCATTTAATAAAAGAAGTTGATCGGTTTTGTATAAATTTTTTTTTTTTTTTTTCATAAATATTATGAATCGAACATAACTTTTTTCCCAAACTTTTTTCATACAAAATAAAATTTGTTTCATATATATTATTAAATAATACATATATATACATAGGAATTTTGCAAACATTTAGCGAAAATTTTAACTTTGTTCTAATATATATCATTAAAATGTCAATTTGGTTGATTGGGTTCCTTTTGTACAAAACAATATTTTAAGGCATTTTTTCGATCTATTTCAACTTTTACAGATAATTGTCCATGTTAAATAAGCTTTCTGTCATTTTTATAGCATTTAGCAAGTTACATGAAACTTTTGTTTTTCTTATTCTTATGTTTTTCCTTTTGCGTACTCTTTTTCTGAGTAAAAATACAAAAAAGTAAAAAAAAAACGCTTAACCGCCTTAAAAAAATTGGTTTCGAATAAAACCAAAAAATAGGAAAAATCGACAGCGTATGTAAAAAACTGGAAACCGGTTTCGGTTTTGGATACTCTAGTAAAGATGTAATTTTCCATGAAGAACATTTTTTTACGCCAAAATACAGAATGTTCGTTTACATAAATAAAAATCTATCACCAAGTTTGTATCCAACTCATTGTCACGAATATAAGTTTTAAAATATAAAATATAAAATATAAAATAAGAGCTCAAATTTAAATGAAGAACAAAGAAACAACATTAATCTCTTAAAATGTTTAAAAATACAAATTATTGTATTGTTTAATTTATCATAAACTGATTTTTGTTTCATCTTTTAAATTTAATAACTATTTAAAAAAAGGTGCATGTTTTTCCAATTTTCAGGGTATATTTTGATTTTTTAAATGCATTTTTAGGCGCATATTTTCAAAAAATAAATGCATAAAAATCCGCTCTCTAATTATACATAGTTTACAATTTATATTTTAGCAATATATATATATATATATATATATATATATATATATATATTCTTTTTTAAGGATTGGTATACTATCTCTGAAGAAAACTGTGTTTGCGAGCCTTCCAACAAGATTTATCTATCAGTTTAAGAGCGTGAAAACCAATTTTTATTCTCAAATTGAAAAGGATTCCAAAAACATGTTGAAAACATTTGCATAGAAAATTGTTTTTAAAACTAAAAAACAAAATGTTATTATATATTATATTTTTGTTTATATATATATATATATATATGTTATAATAACATTTTGCTTTTATTTTGTTAATAAAAACAATTTTCTATGTTTTATATATATCCATTGTAGTATATGCATATTGTAGAGTATTCATACAATGCATAAATACTAGGCATAGCGTGATTTTGTATAAACGTTACTTAAGAACACTGAACTACATATGTTAACAATAAAGTAATTGGTTGTCTGCAAATATAGAAAAACCAATATAAAAACAAACTGAATGTGTTTGTACGAAATGTGTGGCAAAACCCAAAGCAAAACAAACTAAAAGGGGTTTCACATTTCAACTGTTCCAATAATAATTTATGACGATACAATGCACAGTGGGGCAGAATCGAAATTTTTTGGAAATAAATCTGTAACTTCTGATCGGCTAGTTGGATTTTCATGAAATTTGGTATAGACGGAGCAGAGGAGCGTACAATGTTAAGTTTGGAAGGGGGGCACTACAAACGAAGGGGGCTCAAAGTTAGGTACCTCTGACATAAAAAATTTTTAATCACTTGCCAAATTTTTGTTTCTCGTCCGATTTCAAATATTTTTATATTGCTGTAGGCTCTGATAAGACCTATAAAAGACATGCTTACACGTCCTATTTATCTCTTATAGTATTCGAGTTATTTGCGTTTGAATTTTTAAGCACCATAATTTTGCATGTTCTTGGTCCAGTTTTTTCATATATATCCTAGGATTTCCGACCGTTTTTATTAGTTTTTTTCTTAACTAGTTAAAGAACAAAATTATCTATTGAATAAAAAACTTTGAAGTCGATATCTTTACCGAGTCCAAAAATAAACGACTTTGAATTTGACAATTGCAAAAAAGACGACTTTTTGTGTTTTTTAGCCGAAAAAGTATCTACACTCTTTTTTATCTAAAATAAAATTTTCTTTAGCAACATAGAGAAGACTTTAAGATAAAAAACAAGCCCAATAACTCAATTGGTCATGGTACACACCCTCCCGAATTTGACCCATTTTATATGAAAGTTTTGACTTTAGACCATATTTTCTCAAATCCCAAAGTACTAATCAACAAGCGGAATATATTTTAAGAATCCTCAATATGTTGTTAAAAGTTTTAAATCAAAATCTACGGGACTTCGGAAAAATGTGGATTCTATAGCCAAAAATGTAAAAAAAAATCCCATTTTTGGGAATTTTCATTAGTTTTTTTTGGGAATTCATTCCACATTTTCAAATTTCATTAAGATATCTTTATAAGCAAATATGTTATTACAATTAAAAAATTTGTATTTTCTCCAAAAACCCCAAATTGGGCCTTTTGTTTGGTTTATTTCTAAATAGTGAAATAAATTTTAAAAATATGTATTCCAAATTATGCTTATCATTTAGCATAGATAATTTCCGATCTTTTGCAAAAAGATTCAAGTCAATATCATGCCTCATTTCAGAAATATGCGCCTTTAAACTTTTATATTTCCAATTTATTGTATATATAACTATATTTTTACAAACTTTCAACTTTTGTCTTTAGCTTTGCGTGAATAATTACTTAGAAAATTATGAATATTTCTGCATACTTTTAATAATATCTATACACAAAATATTTTTATAAAAATAATTAATAAATATTTTTTATTTTTAATGGGGTTGCCACATTTCCCAAATCTAAGTAAATCTTTATCCTTTTCTAATCATTCACATATTTCTATTAATGAATTTAAAATAACAAAAATTATTTACATTTAATTTATGTAGACAAGTTTTCTAATATTTTAAACTTATACTACTTATTTTCTATAAAATAATCTGTTGTATCTGTAAACATATCTAAAAGATAATAAGGGTCCTTCAAATCTTAAGTATTTTGAGTTGATAAAGGCTCATAATAAATCCAACGTTTTCTCATTGCTGATAGTACAGGGTCTGATGATAACTATAGGCTATTAAAAATATCCTCGTTTTGTGACGTTCTGGAGCATTTGCTGGAGCTGAATAATTGAACGTGCTTAAAATCTCTGTTTCTTGCTTCTTGAGCCTCTTCTGTAAGCTCTCCAAGTGGAAGAATATTTCGTTCAATTATAATTTCGCCATCGCACAATACTTTATGTACTGTTGGTGCCATTTCTTTCCATGGATATAGAGAAACAAGTAGTTTAGATATTCGATAGATAGATAGAGAAGATTGACGTGATACCAAAAAGTACCACATCTCCACCCAGAGACCGATCTCGGTCCATTGTGAGTCCCTTCATTGTAAAGCTGTGAAATAAAGAATACAAAAAACAGAAAATAGGAGAATAGGAATAGAAAAGAAAATAATAGGAATGAAAACGAATCATGTGGGAGGATTAGCAATGTTACCAATCCCCCTAGGGTTGTACCCCTGATTCTCCCTTAAACAGTCGATTCCCATGACGAAGCCTATGACGTCTACAAGTTCTACGTCCCGAACGTCACTTAGCCCGTCGAGAAACTGGCCGCCCAGCCACTTCTTCCTACGATGCTTCAATCGTGGACAATGGCATATAATGTGCTCAATAGACTCGGTCTCGTCGACGTCTCCACACATTCTGCAAAAATCGGAATTACCAGCGTCCCATCTAGACCTCATCCTCCCTATCGAACAGTGACCCGTTATGGCCCCTATCATGATCTCCTATTCAAGCCCAGAAGAGTGCTAGTGTCTGCCTTGTATAGTGCTGGTGATATATTGCAGTGGCCAGACACCCAGCAGAGTCTCACCATGTAGTCCCTCATCAGCTCTCTCAGTGACTTCTTGCAGGCAGCAACTATCCTGGATTTCACCAAATGTGTCCCCAGGACCCTCAGAGTCTCCTGACTGTCCACATAGAGAGTAACTTCAGTACCCTTCGCAACGTTCCGCCTGATTATTTCCGCGGCTTTCAGGATGCCGAGAATCTCAGCCTGAAAAACGCTGCACTCATCAGGGAGTCTAAAAGAGCCTTTCAGATCCGTGCCCATAATATAGACTCCCGCACCAGTACCTATGTTCATATAGTCTCTCAGAGCCGGACCAGATCTCCCTATCAGGTATCACCACCACAGGATTTACCCCAAAGTCCGATTCAGCGGCCATGTAATCTGATGCCCCATGGAGTTCAGATTAACCTCACCATAACTGATCTCGTATATGACCCTGGAGTGATCTGCTCTTGATGAACCTAAAAGTCCTAATTCCTTAAGTCTCAGCAGACTCCTTGCTGCCATACCCTTCACAAACTCTTCAATGGGTAAGAGGTGAAGTATGACATCCAGAGACGCTTGTGGTGTGCTTCTCATTGCACCTGTAATGCCAATTGAAGCGCACCTCTGTGCCTTCGACAAAAGGTTTCTATTACTCTTACGTTCCAGTGCCTGCCACCAGACAGAACAACCATAAGTAAGAATTGGTCTCACCACCTAGGTGTAAATCCAATTAGCAACTTTTGGTTTGAGCCCCCAATTCCTACCTATGGAGTTTCTGTAGGTGTAGTAGGCATTGAGGCCACGTTTGAGTCTTTCCTGAACATTCCTCTTCCAGTAGTGCGATTCAGTAACTTTTAACGATTCGACAATCGCAAAACTTGTCAATAGCAGTAACGATTGTGTGATTCACTAAGTACTCTTAAACGATTGTATATAACTATTATTTCGTGTGGCAGCTCTCCACAAGGAAATGCCGAAATAAAAGTAAGGTTCAAAACCAAATAAAAAAGAAAAACAAATAAATTTGAAACAAATCCAAGTTTGTTTAACAATTTTAAGACCGTGATTGATTAAATTATGTATTTGATATTGATTAAGATGTGTTTCTGTTAATGGTTTTCTTCAAAATGACCACTACTCCTAAAAGAAGATTCGGAAACGTAGAAGCACCATCTATAACGTGGAAGCACAGACTACAACCACAAAACAACGACTGAATCATTGAGTTGAGTTTTTGGCTAATTTTTGTCAATATATTAACAACACAAAAATTTTTGTCTTTAAGTTAACGCAAATAAATATCGTTAAAAGTGTTAGAGAATAACTAAATCGACAATTTTGTTGTTTACTAATTTTAACGATTCGATTATCGTTAAAAAAAGTTACTGAATCGCACCACAGGTCAGCTTACTATCGAGGAATGCTCCCAGATATTTCGCTGAGTCAGAAAGCCTCAGTTCAGTTCCACACAGTACCGGTAATCTGAAATTCTCTACCTTGTACCTTATAGTAAACAGATTCACTCCCAGCCCCCTATCAGCGGCCCAAGAGGACAGCTCACCCAGCGCGGACTGCATGATCTCACTGATTGTGGGAAGAAATTTTTCCTTTACCAGTATGACCACATCATCAGCATATGCCACGATCTTCCGTCTCCTGCTGTCAAATTGACGCAAAATAACGTCGACAGCCACTAGCCACATCAGGGGTGAGAGTACTCCCCCTCGAATTGACAATCCTGTTGCTTAGCATGAGGATTATCCACTCGATCAAGAAGTCATGTACTTTAAGATCGACCAGCGCCTGCTTGATAGCATCAATCTTGATATTGTTGAACGCTCCCTCAATATCCAAGAACGCGGCCATGGTAAATTCCTTATACCGAAGTCTTTGTTCTATATATCCCACCACATCATTCAACGCACTCTCAACAGATTTACCCTTCAGATAAGCATGCTGAGCACTACTCATGATGTTGGTGCCAATATAAGATCTTAAATATAGGTCTCTGTAATGTCTACAAAAGGAAAGACGATAGGCTGATAGGTTTATAATCCTTGGGTTTCGAGTGACAAGTCCTACCACCTTTACGTATGAATATGACCTTTACCTCTCTCCACCCCCTCGGTATGTGTCTATGTACCAGACACCCTTTAAAAATCTCAACCAGTAGAAGACGAACCGCCAACGGTGCATTCTGCAACATGGCCGGAAGAATACCATCCGGGCCAGTTGACTTATAAGGCTCGAATGAATTCACCGCCCATGTAACTTTCTCTACCGTAATCAGGTCTCTCACCACTGTTTCGATTATCCCACTGGCGGACTCTGTGAAGAAGTGCTCTTCCTCACCTGATCCCTCCATCAATGGATCCCTACAACCCGGAAAATGGGTTTCCAAAAGCACATTAAGTGACTCAGAGCTAGACTCCGTCCATGAACCATCTGATCTCTGGATACTCCCAGGAACACTAGGGTCCTTTGATAGTATCTTCCTGAATCTGGATAGTTCATTGACAGAGTCAATGGCCTCGCTGTACTTAATCCACGAAGCTCCTTTAGCTCTTCTAATGTCCTTTTTGTACTTATTAAAACACACTCTATAGGTGCTCCAATCTTCGTCCTTACCAGTTCTATGGGCTCTGTTATACAGCCTACCAACTGTGGTCAGTTGAACTCTCAATTCCTTTGACCACCAGACTGGCTGTTTCCTTCCGCCCGGACTGTAGATCCCACCCAAAAGCGTCCCAATCCGTCCTTCTAGGATTCCTAAAAGGTTTCCCTTCAGAGCCCAGAAAGTTCAGATTAAAGGTTATCCTGCCATGGTCAGAAAAGTGCATCCCATACCCACCCTCCAATCCTCAACTAGGTCCCTAGAGTTAGTCAATGTGATATTTATTACCGAGTTCCGAGTTGCGTACTCGGCTAAGGCCCACACCCTGTCATCCGGTGATTCCAGCTCCTCGTAATGCATGTATACCGAGGCCAAGGCCAGTTTACTGCCTCCTAACGCCTCTCCTTGAACGACCGTCAGGTCTCCATAACTGAAAGAATTAAGAAGAATTAACTGAAGTTCATTCTTCGCTAGAACACAAGTTCTCACCTTGTCCTCAGTGGACGGCTCGAACAATTTGTATCCTTTAGCCCTAAGACCATAGACCTGGTTGTTATTTAACCAAGGCTCTTGGATTAGGGCCACATCCACATTGGTCTCACTGAGGTAGGTTATTAATTCGGTCGAGGTCGCTACACAATGGTGCAACCTCTGTGGCTTTGTCATTTTTCGTCTAACGAAATTTGACATAGGCAAGCCCAAACGTAACAACAAACCCCCCCCCCCCCCCCCCCCCAATGAGTCCAATTTTTTAATGGATTCCCGATCTACTGAGAATCGGAAATCTTTTCCCTGGTTCTCTTTACAATTCAATGAAGAGACAAGTTTCCATTGACTTGTATTGATCCCCCTTATTCTGTCCTTCCAATATTCCCAGTATGACTTCCACCGACTTAATGGGTGGTGGAATCCACACCGTGACTGTTGGCCGCAAAGGCAATTCCGACGCTGGTATAACCTCCAGTTGTGCATCTGGACAAAGGTTACCACATCAAAGATTTCATCCATATGCCTATCTTCAATCAGCCGCCACATTTTTGTACTGATTCTCCCATCTGAATCAGCACGGTCAATGACTGCTGCTTGAAGAATGTTCGACTTGGACGAATCCTTCACCTTTTTGGACGATGAAGGTTGATCATCACCAGATACTACCCGCTTTACTGCTCCCTTATGAGAGTTTTTAAGCGGGCCACTTGGTGCCTTACCAACCTTCTTCGCCGATGGTATCTGTTGGTCATCCCCAGACCTCACTCTTTTTACGGTCCTCTTAAGAGGACCCTTAAAAGAGTCATGTGGTACATGACCATCTTTCTTGGATATAGAGGGTATCTCATCTCTAGGCAGAGCTCCCCTAATGGATCTCATCTGAGAGTCCTTAGCGGGACTCGCAAGAGTTTGGTTTACCCTCTCCGCTCCTTTCATAGTTTGAGTTGTCCCACTACCAGTCCTAGCTGACCTGTCGTTTCCCTTGCGAGAACTTACAAGACCGCTGGATGGCTTGTGAGCAACTCCATGCTTGTTATCGGCGACTTGTGATTCCAAAGTACTGGTAGACACGGACTCTTTACTCTTGCAAGCAATTACCGGACCTTTCTCTACCTCCACTTGAAAACCATCGCGATAAGACATTCCCAGGATATCACCGATGGAGCCATAGGTCCGTTCGAACCTGCATATGCTCTTTCGGTGTTTCCTACGAATATGCCTATCCCGTCCGTCTAACAGCGATGTTTCCTTCTTAGCCAACTTATTTAGTGCAGCTATGGAGGTCCTAACGCCGTTCATTGCCTTTTCAAACCTCGTTCGACTGTCGATTGCGGCCTGCACATCCATTGGAAGTACTACCGCTTCCTGCTGAACAATTGTTTTGGCCAAAAGCCTGGTCGTGCCTGATGCCCCCGTCGAGCTCTCCTGCTTCATAACCAGCGATGTCGCAGTGACTGCAGTTCCGATCTCCTTGCCCCGATCAAGAGCAGAGATAGCAGTTGTCTCATGGTCTTCATCGGACTCAAGAGCCAGGTCCTCCAGCCCCTCCGTCGCACTGGATCCTACAAGATCCTTCGCCGAGTCCAGCAGGCTATCCTCCTCCGTCAGTTGGGTCAGTAATTGTCCGTGCTGCATAAGGATGTCCTTATGTAGTCTCAACAAGTCCATGTCGTCGTCCTCATCCTCATGCTCCCCCCCCCCCTTTCAGAACGTCATCATTCTTTTTTTCTAACTCGAAATAGAATATTTATTAAGGAAGATGATAAATATCAAAAATAATAATATTGATTAAGTTAAAATTGACATTTTTTATTTGTTTTGTTATTTTAAATTCATTAATAGAAATATATGAATGCTTAGAAAAGGATAAAGATTTACTTAAATTTGGGAAATGTGGTAACCCTATTAAAAATAAAAAATATTTATTAATTATTTTTATAAAACTATTTTGTGTATAGATATTATTAAAAGTATACAGAAATATTCATAATTTTCTAAGTAATTATTCACGCAAAGCTAAAAGCAAAAGTTGCAAGTTTGTAAAAATATATTCATATATACAATAAATTGGAAATATAAAAGTTTAAAGACGCATATTTCTGAAATGAGGCATGATATTGAATATTTTTGCAAAAGATCGGAAATTATATATGCTAAAGGATAAGTACACATATTTTTAAAATTTCTTTCGCTATTTAGAAATAAACCAAACAAAAGGCCCAATTTGGTGCTTTTGGAGAAAATACAAATTTTTTAATTTTAATAACATATTTGTTTATAAAGGTATCTTAATGAAATTTTCAGGAAATGTGCATCTTATTAATGTAAATAAAAGCGCGTTAACCAAATTTCAATCAGGTGTAGGGTTTTCCTGAATTCCCAAAAAAAAACTAATCAAAATTCCCAAAAATGGGATTTTTATATTTTTGGCTATAGAATCCACGTTTTTCCGAAGTCCCATAGATTTTGATTTAAAACTTTTAACAACATATTGAAGATTCTTGAAATATATTCTGCTTAAAATATATTCCGTCGATTCGTGCTTAGGGATTTGAGAAAATATGGTCTAAAATCAAAATTTTCATATAAAATGGGTCGAATTCGGGAGAGAGTGTACCATGACCAATTGAGTTATTGGGCTTGTTTTTTATCTTAAAGTCATCTCTTAAAAAAGAGTGTAGATACTTTTTCGGCTAAAAAAAAACACAAAAAGTCGTCTTTTTTGCAATTTTCAAATTCAAAATCGTTTATTTATGGACTCGGTAAAGATATCGACTTCAAAGTTTTTATTCAATAGATAATTTTGTTCTTTAACTAGTTAAGAAAAAAACTAGTAAAAACGGTCGGAAATACTAGGATATATATGAAAAAACTGGACCAAGAACATGCAAAATTATGGTGCTTAAAAATTCAAACGCAAATATCTCGACGTGTAAGCATGTCTTTTATAGGTCTTATCAGGGCCTACAGCAATATATAAAAATATTTGAAATCGGACGAGAAAAAAAATTTGGCAAGTGATTAAAAATTTTTTATGTCAGAGGTACCTAACTTTGAGCCCCCTTAGTTCCGCCCCTGAGGGGTTTGTTGTGCCCCTCTTCCAAACTTAACATTGTACACTCCTCTGCTCCGCCTGTACCAAATTTCATGAAAATGCAACCAGCCGATCAGATGTTACAGATTTATTTCCAAAAAATTTCGATTCTGCCCCACTTTGCATTGGAGTGATAGGCCTTATAAGCTGAAAATATAAACTCAATTAAAATAAAATTGAATAAAATTCTTCAAATTTACTAAAGGCATGTAGAAATGAAGAAATTTTATTAAAATAAACTAATTTACTTAGTCTAATTGAATAAAATTCTTCAATTTGACTAAATACCTTCAAATTGACTTAAGGCATGTAGAGTTGAAGAAATTAATGAACAAAAATTATTAGCAAGTCTTTTGGTGTATATAATACGTGCATTTGTTTATTTTGTGCTTAAAAAATCAGTATTCGAAAATACTCGAAGAAAGTGATTCCACGTTTCTTGAGATATTCAGCTTTGATGTTTATATCATCGATTTTGACCATTGAACTTTCGAACTAAATAAATTTTATACATGCCATATCTATTTCTACTAAGTGAAATAAAAATTTGAATTCTACAATGTGTAGTTTTGAAGTTATGAGCAATAAAGTATGTATTTGTATGTATCTTTAATTTTTAAAACATCATATTTTTGGAACGAAAGGCGTCTTCAGTATAAAAATTTGTGATTTGAGCAACACTTGCAGTAGGTAATATCTTCCATTGAAATCCGAGATACTAAATCCGAAATTGTGTGTTTTGATATAGAATCATTCAATAATAAATTAATTGTAAAAAATGTGTGTGCACTTGAGTTTTATCAACAACAAACCAGTATGCGTCTATGAATAATAGTCAAGCACAAAATATTAATTTATGTGAAAACACTTGGATAACACAAACTGCAATCAGAGAGGAGGCCTTTTTTCCATTTTTTTCTTTAATGTTAAAAATTTATAATTAATAATATACATATGTATTCTAAGTTAATATACTTACTTTTTTTATAATTCACTTTTTTATATACTTTTATATACTTGTATTTCTAAAATTTGTTTTAAAAGAGAAAAACTGGCGGTGCATTCTGGTAGATCTTACAATATAACTAAAAAATCTAAAATCTTGGTCATTCACATAAAATCTCACCAAAATACATCCAATTAAAACTAAAACATATATATAAGAACTGAGATGAAACTTTCGAGTACTTTTTAATTTATTTCAGTTTTGCACAGACAATTTACATTTTTCGGATTCAAACTACTAACCAGTCGAGGAACAACACATAGGAAATTCATGCTGTATAAAAAGTTACCATATTACTATCTGATGAAAAGTTAATTGCCGACAAAGAATCAAACCAATTTTTTTTTTTTTATAAAAAAAATTGCGCGCATAAGTGAATTTAAATTTAAAGAACAGTATTTTAAAGCAGAGAATCAAGCCGATTCATATTTTGGTCGGCGGTGGCGGCTTCCACAAAAATGTATCGGCTGCGGCTCATATGTCGGATTGAATTCCTTTTTTTTTTTATTAAATAACATAAATTAAAAATAGGAATTATATATAATTAGCTTCGTTTTAATACTGGTAAGATTTGGAAGTTTCAGTAAATTTTTATTTGTTTTTCCTAGAAAATAAAAATTTAGGGAGCCAAAAAAAACAAAACCATTTACTTAGTACGGTAAAAAAAAACATATGTATAAAATATAAAAAAAGTAAAGTATGTGCGACATATATATATATATATATATATATATATATATATATATATATAAATTTTCAGTTACATTTTATTTATTAAGGCGACTCACTCAATATTTATATATTCCACAAAATACCCTATTTTTCCAAGTTTTTTCTCACAATATTGTTTGTTTTTTTAATGAAATTCAAATTTTTAGTTGCTTTCAGATATGAGTTGCTGGTGTCTGTTAATTTTTATTTCAATATTCGTGCAATTTCGCAGTTTATCAGTCAATCTGATATAAAATTTACATAAATGTAGTCAACATAGGTATCAAAATTTATCTAATTTAACCGATCTAACCGTTTGAATTCAAATATTTACGAAAACTACAAAAACAAAAGATTTTGAAAATTAGAAAAACAAAAAATATTAACAGGGAATGTTAAAAATATAAGTAATTTTTTACAAAAAATATTTTTGTGCTTGTGCGATTTAACTTTATTTCCCATATCGCCAAACCAATCTAAACTATTGTTTAACGTTTAACAATAAATTTTTGTTATTTTTTCATAATTTTTTTATATTCATTATTAACGTTATTTATTTTTTTTAACAGTATTTTTGCAATTTTCGTAAATATTTATATATATATACATATATATATATATATATATATATATATATATATATATATATATATATATATATATATATATATATATATATATATTAAAGCGACTCGCTTCCTATGGAAGGGAAAAAAGAGTTTCCAAAAATATACCGTTCGGGAGCTGCACCGTTGTCAAAAAAAAGTCTTTTTTTTAGTTTTTTAAAGAAACGAAATGGGGCAACACTTAAACTGTATTCGAACGCCGCGGCCATTGGTACTGGAAACATATCCAATATAGTGACCTCATTATAATTTTTGTTTCGCTAAATATTTTTCTTCCCAAAATATTATTTGTTATTTTTAATGAAAATTCCAATTTTTAAATGTTTACTTAATTTAAAATATAAGTTGCATTAGATCCAAAATATTTTTATAAACATCACAAAACAACCTAAGGTTTATTTACAGGGTGTTACCAAAATACTTTTTTGCTGCATATATATATATATAATCTGCTGGTTAAATTTACATAAAATTTCACATAGGCGCAGCAGAGGAGTGTACAATTTTATAATTGGGGACCCACACACCCTCTAGGGCGGAGCTATTGTGGTTCAAAATAGAATACCTCTGACATAGAAAATTTTTAACCGCCTGTCATATTTCCTATTTTCTCCTATTTCAAATTTTTACATCTTCTTAAAACTCTCGAGAAGGCCTTCGAAAAACATGCTTGCATGTACTATTTATATCTTGTAGTTTTCAAGTTATTTACATTTGAAATTTCAACTATCCCAATTTTGCCAAACCTTGATACAATTTTTTTTTCAATACATAGCTCAATATTTTTATCCGATTGTAAAATTTTTATCCAGTTAGTTAAAGAACAAAATTATCTATCGAATAAAAAAATTGGAAGTCGATATCTCTTACGAGTTCAAAAAAAAACTGATTTTGAATTTAAATATTTTAAAAATTATGATTTTTTTTTCTCTAAAATACAATTTTATTTAAGAACATATAATAATAAAAACAAGCATAAACACCCAAAATTACTATATACAGACCAACCTGAATTTTACCTATTTTAAAACAAAATTTTGACTTTAACCTATATGTTTTAAAATATCAAAGGTTAGTTCTGCAAACCGAATGCACTTTCGTTGAGCGTTTGAGCTTGTTTTAATTCTCAAATTATCTCCATGAAGATGCCTTTCAGAAATGTATAAAATTATTATAAGTTCTTAAAGAAAATTTTTGTTTTAGAGAAGAGTGTAGACATTTTTTCGGCAAAAAAAATATCATAATTTTTTAAATTATCAAATTAAAATCGATTATTTTTGAATTCGTAAGAGATATCGACTTCTAGTTTTTTTATTCGGTAGATAATTTTTTTCTTTAACTAAATGGATAATTTTACAAAATCGGATAAAAATATTGGGCTATATATTGATAAAACTGGATCAAGATTTGGCAAAATTCGGATAGTTGAAATTTCAAATGTAAATAACTTGAAAACTACAAGAAATAAATAGAGAGATTTAAGAAAATGTAAAAATATTTGAAATAGGATAAGAAAGAAAAATTTGACAAGCAGTTAAAAATTTTCCATGTCAGAAGTACCTAATTTTGAATCCTAATAACTCCGCTCCTGAGGGTTGTGTGGGGCCCTCTTTCAAACTTAAAATCCTCTCCTCCACTCTCTGCTACGCCTATGTAACTCCAACTAGCAGATTAGAAATTACAGATTTATTTCCAAAAAAATTAGATTCCTCCCCACTGTGCAATAATGCACAGCGTATTTTTGGCCTTTTTTTCGAAAACAAAAATTTTAAAATTTTGTACCTCCGGAACTATTGAACATATGTAGCAAGGATGCGTATAAGGGCGTATAAACCTACTTTTTCAAAAAAAAAAAAATGAAAAATACTTTAAAGACACGATTTTATGCAATTTTTATTTTTTTAATACTAATTTTTTTCTTGGATTTTTAAGTGTCCGAGTAAATAAAGTACAATCCAGACTGATACACAAACTTCAGAATATAAAGAAGATACTTAAAATGTATGTCATATTTACTAATATTGATAAAAAAAAAATGTATTATCTTGTGAGTTTTAATGCATCAAAGTAAGAACAAATAAATAAATAAAATAATATCCATAATTTAAATAATATAATAAGATGATCTTCTGACGTGATTTTGTTAACAATTTCAGTAAATTTATTCGAAAAAAAAACAGATAAAAAATTTGCTGTCGGTCAGATCCGATCATTTGATACCCTACACAATGCATTTTATAATATTTTTGGAAGAGGTTTTTCATGTGACCTATGGATAATTGTTTAAAGGTTATTGTAAGATTTGATGGTGTAATTTATATTTCTGTAAAACATATGTATATGTAACATTATCGTGATATTATCATTTATATGGAATTTATTATGTGCTTGATTCCCGAAAGTACGTTTTATATGGGAGCTATGGTCAATTATGGACCAACTGTGATAAAACTTTGCACTAGCTTTTCTAACCTCATAAAACTTATTCAAATATTATAGTTATGCTAGCAATAATAATGCACTTATCAACTTTAGAGTGATTTTAGGAATATAGGCTTATATGAAAGCCATGGCCAGTTTTGTAGCTGTCTTCATGATTTATCACACTGATTTATGCATATATACAGCTCACTGGATCCGAATTTTAACAAAATCGTGATTAATATAAAGCATTTATAAACATTCATTACTATTATTTTTCTGCAAAAATATATGGATATAAATAAGCCTCTATTCCATTTTAAGCCATTTTCAGTCGCAAAACTTTGCATAATCGATTCCGAATTTTTTAGCTACACTTTGCATACAGATAGATGTTTAATAAATCTTACCAAAACCAAATAATGAAAAAAGGTAAGAAAACGATTAAGTTTTCTGATTTTATGAAGTTTTTATCGTCTCTTGTAAAATTTTTTTTATTACAATCGTCCGTGCTTCATATTAAAAAATTATATGTGTTCAATTACAATTAGAATTTTTTGACACTTTTTTAAAACAAATCAGATTATTTGTTCTCGAGATATTTTGCAATCACTGTTGCCGTTTTGGTTATTTTTAACAAAAATTGGTTATTTTAAATCAAAATTTTATTTTTGTTAGTTTTAAAAATGTTTTTTACTCTGTTAATCTTACCAATAATAAAAAACAATAAAAAGAGAGTGTGCTAAAAATTCATCATACATTTAAGAACTAAACTTCTCATTCCAATTTTAACTGACAATGAAGAAAACAATTTAAATCAATAGAAAATATAAAGATTTTGTAATATTTCACCAAAAAATGAAATGGATTGGGAGATTTTTGTAAGAAAGTTCTGACAATGTAACAAACATCCTAAATACTTCTGTATTTCTACAGAATTCTGCAAAATCTTTTATTTAAGATATTTTAGCTTCAAGATATTACTCCAAGAGAACATTTATTTGGGGACTAGGTGAAATAATGAACTATTGGGTTTTCCAATATGGTGCTATAGAGAATAAAAAAATGTATCTTGTTTAGTTATTAAAACTGCGTTCTATTAGTTCCGATGTATTTCAATTGGATTACTGTTCGACCCAGTAATCCAATAATCTAGTTTGCTTTCGACATCATATAATAATTATTTTTTATTATTTTATTGTTGGATCAGGGACCACATTGTTCTAAACAGATAAATTTTAAATATTTTTTTCTCCTAAAGACTAACTAAAGTTTATGATTAATATGCAAAGTATTTAAAACCTGAATACATACATTAAGATTATATAAATTTTTACATAATAACTTTGAATTTTTAAAATTAGTTTATTTTCCTAATTTGGTTATTTTTTCCAAAATTTTGGTTAGAAAAAATTTTTTGCCGTGGCAACATTGGTTGCAAGATGTAGAGCTACCTCATTAATTTTCTATATAACGGTTTATCTCGAGAACTAGATCCTATTCAAAAAAGTCGGTTAATAGGCTTGGAACACAATAACGACGTGTAAAATCGATTGTTAAATGCCATGCCGCGATATGTGTTGTCATGTGTAATCATTATTTTCTGAAACAATTTATTTATTTATTTTTTCATTTAAAGTGAAGATAATTATAAAGAAGGTTTATCCTTTCCTATGACGCTTTAGCATACATATATGCAAGTATAATAAAATTGAGTTAAACAATGACATAAGAATTTATTTATTTTTACGATTTTGCAAAATAAAAAAGCTTTTATTTTGAATAAAAAAAGTACGATATTTAGATGTAGTTTATAAAAATTACGTATAATTAAAAAGTTAATTGATAAATTCTTGGTTAATAACAAAAGTTAGGGAAAATTTGCAGACACGATAGCAAACGGAAACGCGATTAAGGTGCATGTTTTTATGTTAATATTAAAATGGTCTCTTTCGTTAATCAATTGTATTCTTATCACTTTCAATTCCAATTATGTGTTTCATTATTCCAACATATTGTCATGTATATATGCATGGATGTATATATACATATATATGTATAGTTGATATACATATACATACATATTTAGTATTCGTCACCTTCACCTACTTCGCCTTCGGCCGAATCGATGCCAACTTCTTCATAATCCTTCTCCAAGGCAGCTAAATCTTCACGGGCTTCGGAAAATTCACCCTCTTCCATGCCTTCACCTACATACCAATGTACAAAAGCACGTTTAGCGTACATCAAATCGAATTTGTGATCCAAACGTGCCCATGCCTCAGCAATTGCAGTAGTGTTAGACAACATGCAGACGGCACGTTGTACTTTTGCCAAATCACCACCTGGAACAACAGTTGGTGGTTGGTAATTAATGCCCACCTTGAAACCAGTTGGACACCAGTCGACAAACTGAATCGAACGTTTAGTTTTGATGGTAGCAATAGCCGCATTTACGTCCTTTGGTACAACATCGCCACGATACAACATACAACATGCCATATATTTTCCATGACGGGGATCACATTTAACCATCTGATTTGCCGGTTCGAAACATGCATTTGTAATTTCAGCCACTGTCAATTGTTCATGGTATGCCTTTTCGGCAGAAATAACTGGAGCATATGTGGCCAATGGGAAATGAATACGGGGATATGGCACCAAGTTTGTCTGGAATTCAGTCAAATCAACGTTGAGGGCACCATCGAAGCGTAACGATGCTGTAATCGACGATACTATTTGACCAATTAAACGGTTCAAGTTCGTGTACGTGGGACGCTCAATATCCAAGTTGCGACGACAGATGTCATATATCGCTTCATTGTCTACCATAAAAGCACAATCCGAATGCTCAAGTGTTGTGTGGGTTGTCAAGATAGAATTGTATGGCTCAACGACTGCAGTTGATACCTAATAAGTGAAGAACAAATTAAAACAAAATCAATTAATTTATATAAATACATATTTATTAAATACTATTTAGTAAACGGATGTGTTTATTGTCAATTTTAATTAAAAATACATATAAATTGGAGACACAAAATACTACAAATAAATATAAATATCTATGTACACGCAGAGAAAAAATATGGTTGTAGTGACCATAATCTAAGAGCAACATATTATGATTGGAACATATAATCGCAGCGAAAAATAGAAATGATTATAAGTAATAATAAAATAAAATATAATTATTATGATTCCATTTTGTCATATTGTATCCGATGTTATGGTTTATTTTTTCATGTTATGATTCTAGTTCTACATATTATTATACTATTATTCTATCTTATTTTATTATACCACATTGTCATACCATTATTCCATTTTATCATATTATTTAATTTTATCATATTACTATTCCATCTTATCTTATATTAAAATATAATATATTAATAAAAAATATTCATATATATGAGGATTAAAATGAAATTGCAAAACAAACATTAAAAACAATTTTTTTTTTTTTAAATTTGTGATAAGGTTAAGTATATTTATTTGAAACATTTTATTATCATGGGAATAATAACGTTAATATGGTTTAAAAATAAAATATGGTTAAAGAACAAGAAAAAAGACTGCAAATATTTAATGCTAATAACATTTGTCATATTAATAAAATTTTGTTTTTGGTAAAAAATATTTTAAAATATATAATTTTTTCAGTCAATCATATTAAAATATTTATTGAGTGTAAACATTAAATGACAAAATTTAAACAAAAACAACATGAACACAGAGTTATTAAATTTCAAGAAAATTAACAATGAGAACATAATGTTGTTGTAGTGATAATGCTGTAACCATGTTTTTTCTCTGCGTGTATGTACGTGTATTAACTAGAAAAATCTTTAGAACAGATTACATTAAAGTAGTCCACAAATTTGTTTTTCTTTTGTTATTAATGAGTTGTAAAGTACAAATGCCACATTTTTGTAAAAAAAAGTGTTAAAGCTGAAATGGCAAAACCAAATCGTTACGAATTAAATAATACGACATTTTTCTCTTTCGAAAATTTTTTTAATATCTAGTATGATATACAAAAGATATATCCATATGCTAAATTTCAGTAAAAGTTTAAAAACAGATATTAACAATTTGTTCAAATTGTTCCTTTTAAGTTAATTATTTTCATGCAAATTATGCATTTTTTTCTTCAAAAAAAAGCACAAATATCTTATTACTCTTACCAGTAAAGAATTAATGATTCAAATTAATTCATTTTGCACAAAAGTGGGAGTAAAATAATTTCTTAAAATGATTTTGGTATCTGAGCAAGAACAGCTAATATAACCTAATATTTTTGTGACAAGTTTCGTATACAACGGCTTAGTAACTTTGATCGCCAAACAAAAAAAGTGGCATCAAAAATAAAAAATAAATAAAAAACAAATTAGTATCAAGCTTTATTCCTTCTGTAGTATTATGTGAGTCAAAAGTTATGCAGAATTTGCGTTAAAAATTAATTAAGGTATTTATTTACAAAAAGTAGTTTTAAACAACAGGATTTCATGACTTAAATTTCCTTTTAGAGAACGTACTACTTTTGTGCCAAATGTTATGTACATCAAATAAATCAATAGTTTTGCCGTGAAAAAGTCACAAGCAAACAGTCTTTAATATATCTTTAATATGTAATGTAATAACTTCTGGAATTAACACATACATATGTATATAGTAGATTCATACATGTTATAAAATGCAACCGGCCCTAACTTTTCATTGTACACTTACACATTTTTTAATATTACTTACATAACATTTATTTCGATTGACGATATATAGCTTTTAATAATATTAATAAATGATACCATGATTTCATATAAATACATTATTAGGAACATTATTCTTTTGATAGAAATATAAGAAAAATTCAAATTGATTGAAAAATGAAATGTATGGTTTGTTCGAAATTTGGAACACACATGCATATTTAAATATCGCATATATATATATATATATATATATATATATATATATATATATATATATATATATATATATATATATATATATATATATATATATATAAAGATCTTTTTACATACCTGGGGAGCGGGATAAATTGAAAACTCCAATTTCGATTTTTTTCCATAGTCTACAGACAAACGTTCCATGAGCAAAGAAGTAAAACCACTTCCGGTACCACCGCCAAAGGAATGGAACACAAGGAAACCTTGCAATCCGGTACATTGATCGGCTAACTTACGAATGCGATCGAGCACCAAATCTACAATTTCTTTACCGATAGTATAGTGACCACGAGCATAATTATTGGCGGCATCTTCTTTACCAGTGATTAATTGCTCAGGATGAAAAAGTTGACGATAAGTACCGGTGCGCACCTCATCTAAATAATTAATTAAATAAATTTAGTTTTATTATACATGTTATGCCTGTTAGTTATTTATTATAAATTATAGTCTATTATATAAATCCATTTAACGTAATATGGAAACATTTCGATACTATTCTTCACTTCAATAAAATCCGGTAATGTATACCCGTGGTGGTTTTCTTTATAAATTTTGAAATTAAAGAAAATGTGTACATAATTGAAAAATAAATATTTAATAAAATGGATTAAGAAAGTGAATTAACTAAGTTAAGTCTTTAATGCTCACGGCGATTTAGCCTTGGTAGAGGCTTGAAATTTTGAACAGTATGTTAACTTAAGCATATAAACTTATTCACGTCGAAAAATTGTTTAGATCTGGTTTAGTAAGGCAGTGATAAGCCGTTACATATATTTAACACGCATTTTTGGCCCTTGTATTTTATACGTAAATCTCAAGCATTTTATAATCAACAGCTAAAAAAAATTGGATTTTTTAATAAGAGGCGCAATTAAATTGACGTATGTATTTCATAAATCTCATAAAATTCGTACTAATTCATTGTTAAGCAAGTGAGAAAAATGTAGATGGTCAAGTCCGATCATATGATAGGTTAGGTTAGATGGGCAGCTGTAAATGTAAAATAGACAGCTCACTTGAGTCCTATTGGTACCGTTGTGTTACCCTGGTGGATCATGTGAATCTGTTTTCACATGTCCGAGAATAGGTTAGAATCGAACCAACCTAACGCACGAATAAAAGATCTGATCCATCTGACATCAATTGCAAAGATCTGATAATCCATGCATATATGGACTCCCAAATTCAGCAGTTCTACTGTTTCTACTTCCTCCTCGTTAAAGCATCTTCTAAAAAGTGAGCCCTAGTCTCCTAGCGTGTGCACCAACAAGTAAGTGCCCTGTAATAATGGCTAAAAGTATTTGTAGCTGACGTCTTCGCAATCCAAGAATGAGACTCGACGGTTTTTGATCGTACAGGGGCCATTTCTATCTTGAAATTGAACATGCGGACTCGTTTGTCCATCTTTGTCGGGATATTCTCGACAAGTACTGCATAAATTTGCAAGATGCCAACTAGTTGATCCGGTTCTTCACTTTGAAAAAGGGAACCAGTTCTGGCTAATTCATCCGCAATAATATTTCCCGGGATACTTGAGTGACCCCAAACCCAGATCAACTCTAGGTTTGAATGCCTCGCCATCTCATTTAAAGATGTCCGGCATTCATGTACCAGTGTGACGGACAAAAGTTATTCACATTCGTTTTTGACTCATATGTTAAAAAAAAAAAAAATAACAAAAAAATTAAAACAATATATTCATGTTTTGTTTCTATTGTAATTATTATTACTTTAATATTTTTTTATTATTTGTTATACAATTATTTGGGAGTAAGAACAACGCCATATATTATAACAGTAATTAGCAAAGCATTAGTTATGCAACTAATTCCTACGAGGATTTATAGAACCATGAACTAGCCCCTATAGTTTCCCCATCACTCTAGCCAAAAAGAAAAACGGAAATTGGAGAGTGTGTATAGATTTCCACCAGCTGAATATAGGGTCAGTACCCGATGGTTATCCGTTACCCAGAATAGATACTGTTTTAAACAGGCTAAAAAATGCGAACTATGTAAGCATTCTAGATCTAAAAGATGAATATTAGCAGATTCCCATGGAAGAGAAGAGTAAGAAGTATACTGCATTTGTCGTAACTGGACGCAGATTGTATTAATGACGTGTAATGCATTTTAACTTTCATTCCACACCAGCAACTTTCCAAAAATCATTAGATAGTGTCATCGGGACTGATATTTAACCCTACGCCTTCGCATACCTCGACGATATAATCGTAATTGGTCAAACACTAGAGGAACATTTCAAAAATCTGAAAGAAGTATTTCGACGGTTAATTAAAGCCAATTTAAGAATCAACCCAGAGAAATGCGAATTTTTAAAAGTGAAACAAAATACCTGTGTCATGTTGTGAACGGCGACGGTATTAAAACGGACCCGGAAAAGGTAGCAGCCATAAAGGAAATGAAAGCTCCTCGTAATGTATGGGAGGTCCGTCGGTTTTTAAGAGTAGCCTTCTGGTGCAGGCGATTTTTGCGGAAACATCGCATCCTAACCCAACTATTAAAAAAGGGAAAACATTGTAAATGTTTCAGCATTTGAAGTATTGAAAGAAAAATTAACAACAGCCACGATATTAGCCTGTCCTGATATTGCCAAAACATTTACCTTACAAAGAGATGCTAGAATTGGAGTAGTTTCAACACAAGAATTCGATTTAGTAGAAAGAGTTATTGCTTATGCTAGTCGGCATCTTAACAAAGCGGAGAAGAACTATTCCGCGACCGAAAAAGAGTGCTAAGCAATAATTTGGGGAATAAGAAAAATGAAGCCGTATTTATAAAGATATAATTTCAACATTATATCCGATCATCTGTGACTTAAATAGCTAAATACTATTGAAAACAATACTGGAAATTTGGCTAGGTGGGCCTTAGAACTCCAACAATTTAACTTCACCATTTAATATAGAAAAGGGAAACAAAATATTGCAGCCGATGCCCTATCACTACAGCCTTGAAAAACCTTGCATACTATAGGTGTCAAAATATTAACAACCTGTCCGTGACTGGAAAAGATAATAAAGGTTGTAACGGAACGGTTCGAAAAATAACCAGAATATAATATAATTGATGGGCCCCTCTATCGAAATATTAACGATGACGATTCCAGCCCCTGGAAACTTTGTCTTGCCAGTTCACTAAGAAATCGTGTATTGAAGGAAAACCACGATATACCTGCAGCCGAGCACCTTGATATAAGGAAAACCAGAAATCGTATCACACATCGTTATTACTGTCCTGGAATGTTCCGTGACATAAAGCGTAATGTTCGCAAATGCGAATCTTGTCAACGCCATACAATTAGCCAACAGCGCCCCGCCGGTGAAATGCTAACTTTAGTCCCCGAAGAACCTTGGGCCACAGTATGTTCAGATTTTGTGGGCCCACTTAACCGTACAAAACACGGTTGTACAATGTCGTCTTTTTCTTTTTGACAGATTTTCAAAAAAAGGACTAGTAAAAGCACTTCGAGAACGAATTATTTCCAGATACGGAGTACCGAAAGTAATATTAACCGACAATCCGTAAATTCCTTAATTATTATGGAGTCTCACATCAATTCACAGCACGGTACACACCCCAGGAGTACAAGAGTGTTACCCGTTATAGTTAAACTCCGAAACTTGAGCAAAGTCCATATTAGTGAATTAAAATTATATATAAACTAATGTGACATAATTTTTAATATACCAATATTGTTATTTTTTTCTCTTTTGTTAATATGATAGGGTTATATCACAAATAAGAAAAAAAAGTAAAGATGTCCGGTAAGATCCGAAGACACTCAAATTCTATACGCTGGTATGGCGTTAAGAAAGGATTTGTGTATACAATAGTCAATATTGCCGGGGATGTCATTTGAAATTCCAAAAAAGTTGCATTGCCATAGTTCCTACCGTTCCATGCTCCTATGGTATTGAGCCTAGTCTCCAAGAGTATGGCGATCTTTTTGGCCATTAGAGCCACTGGCATGCAGTTCATCAGAACAAGTAATGCCTGGGATGGTGTTGTGTGAAGCGCACATTTTAATTAGTATGCAGAACTACACAGAACCTTGACGAAGATTCCGCAGAAGGTGGTTTTTTCATTGGTTTCCACCAAACTCCATATATAAGTAAATGCTTGATCACCATATAGAAGAACCATTTTGTATTTTTAGGATTTAATCCCCAAGATTTCCCTATGACCTTCTTATACATATAAAGGGCAATGTTTGCCTTTAACCCTCTAACTTGGGTGTTCTGGAGTCAGGACAGTTTGAAGTCCAGTATTATACTCAAGTACGCACTGTCCGATACGTTTAATTTAACTCCATTTAGGCAAGGGAGTGGGAAAGTTACTATTTTGTATCTCCTTAAAAAGGTAACTAGTTCGGACTTTCCTGGATTCACGCTAAGGCCACTACTTGTATTCCATTTACTGAGTAGGTCTAGTGCATTTTGAAGGCGGTGGGATACGGTATCTGAATATTTTGCAGATACGCCCACCACAACATCATCCTCATAAGCGATTATATGATACCCTACACGATTCTGTTGATACATCAAAGTTCAATGGGGATATTTGTTTGGAGGCTAGGTAAAGTAATGGGTCGATCATAACAAATTTCAATAGGCTTCGTTCCTGGATTATAAAAGACAGTTGCGCCAAATTTCATTCAATTATTTTAAAAATAGCGACCTGTAGTTTGATTGCAAGGTTCACATTGACCAACGAACATGGTTAAATCGACTTAGAAAATGATTCTAAGCCGATTGGTGTACATTAAGGTGGGTCGTAGACCAATACTTTTGGGTGTTACAAACATCAGTAAAACGCATAATACCCCAGCCACCTATGGAGGTGTAGGTATAAAAACTTTCTTAAATTCATGTATGGGACTAAGTGGCTACAATCGGGTTCCGAAAATACCTTCCAATGCTTTATCAGGAGTCGCATCATCATCATCATTTGTGTTTTCATGCTGATAAGGATTTACAAAAAGAAATTTGACCATTAAAAAAGTTAAATATATCGCGTGTTTTTGTATTGAAAATAGAGGGGTCCAAAAAGTACAGACAATGACTTACTGTTATAAATACACTTTATAATTTTCATCGGACACACCATATCTATTTTTAAACAATTAAATAAGGAAATTTGGTTTGTTTTCTATTAGTATACAATGAAATTTTTTAGTTTAAATATATTGAATTCAAATAATAATCCTTTTTGCAATCTTCCTTTCGTTAAAGTCAAATTTTTGCAAGCTGTCGAATAATGAACTTTACAAAGTTACGTTTAGCCACAACAACAAGAGTGAAAATGGACAGAAAACCATTTGAGGATGCAGAACGAATATTTTATTACACAATTCATATCAAAATTTAATTTTACATTATTCCGTTTTCTGACAATTTTGTTTAAAACTTAGACTTCGTCACGTTACATATATATTTATGGGTTAAAAATTGATTTTATCTTTGTGAATATATTTTTTGAATTTTAATTATAAAATTGGTTAAAAAAGTTCATTTCTCTACTTTGTTTGGAAAATTTTAGCACTATAGGTTTTATATTATAATATATATTATATAATTGTGATTGTTGTTCAAAGTTCAAAAACTTATAAAAAAAGGAGGGAATTAACTAAATTTTTTCAACTCGTTTTAATTTTTTTGTTCTTTGAAATTTCAATATTTCGATTTGCGTTATTATGATTTTGAAAAAATAATAAAGAAAAACTAAATTGATTCATTACAAATAATCGACCTACGAAAGCAAACAAAGTACCTACTATATAACGAAATTATATCAAAAATAATGTTTTATCCAACGTAATTACGTAACGTAATTGATCATTTCCTGGGAATCCTTGTTTGTCAAACCCTGCACTCGAGCCACTTCATATGTACATAAAAGTTTCTTAATGTTTACAATAATTTTTACTTATTTTTTGTCGGATGTATGATGTGGGATGAGTGTTACCTGTATGTGGTCACCTAAAATGCAAAGGATGTAACCACACTTTTTAATTTTTTACAGCAGCAGCAAAATACATTACGAAAATGCAAAAGGTCATAACAACAATTTTTAATTTATTGCTTTGAAAATAAACAATTAGGTAAAAATTTTTAATCGTTCACTTAAAACAAAATGGATAAAGCACTAAACACTCCTCAAAGCAAATTTTTCTTAAATGGATCTAATTTTACTGCTGTTTTGTTTATGATGTTGATGTTACGGCCTTTTGACTTTTGTTAATATTCGTGTCAATTTGGAGGTAAGAATATAATTTTTTGTATGTTTTCTTAATACATCATAATCCGATAAAAAAAAAACATTCGATATACATCTATTTTTCACTCGATATTAATGTTATGTATTGTTAAAAATACATTACAGAATATAAAATTTTTTAGATATCTTTCATTTACTTCAAGAACGTAATAACTTAAAAAAACCGATATTTTTTGATATAGAAATATGCTTTATATCAATTTTTTTTTCTTCTGAATATCGTTGAGGATATGTGATTCATTTTTCTAGTAAGGTAATAAGTATTTAAATTCTTTGAATACGTTTTTTGGAAAATTGTTTCTGTTTTTTGAGTTATGACTGTCTTGAAATAAATGAGCGATATGTACCTACATAATTTTAATTGTAAATTAAGAAACACTATACGCAGTTTTTCAACTTGTTTTTGGTTTTCATTAGTTTGGATAAGAATGAACAAAATTATACTCAACACCAAGGTAGTTTTAAGGGCAGTTCTAATTCAATTTTTCCTTTTTATTCTGCATATTTATTTATTCGCTTATATAGCCATTCTTTTCAAAAACTTAAAGAGTTATAGCGCAATAAAGCTTTTAGTTACATTTAAGACCCTTCTAAGAATAAAAGTCAAAAGGGACTGACCGGTTTACATCCGGTCAAATTCAAAAATTTGTATTTACATTGTACATTTGTACGTATTATGTATGGAAATATATGTATGTATATATGTATGTATGTATGTATTTATGTATGTATTTATGTATGAATGTATGTATGAATGTATAATTTTTGTATCTACTTACCAACCACAGTTGGTTCCAAATCAACGAATACAGCACGTGGAACATGTTTACCGGCTCCAGTTTCACTAAAGAAAGTATTGAATGAATCATCACCACCACCAATCGTCTTATCAGATGGCATTTGTCCATCAGGCTGGATACCATGTTCTAAACAGTATAACTCCCAGCAGGCATTACCAATTTGAACACCAGCCTGGCCAATGTGTACTGAAATGCATTCCCTCTACAAAATAAATTAAAATAGAAAAAGAAAATTACAAAACGCTTAACGTCACGGTTAAGAGATTATAAAAATATTCATTAAAAATCAGTTGGCTGTGTAATTATAGAAAATTAAGTTCTTGAAGAAAATATAACTTCTGTGTGTCGTTTCAGTTCATTAGTTTCTTTGTTATACAGTCGTCTAGAAAAGTTCACATTAGAATGTGAAGCACTTATTTACTATAATCAACAATAAGTAACAACATATGTATGTACGTATGTATATACTTATATTAAGTAGTGTTGTGCATAAATGATTAAATAAGTTAGGTGTGCCACATGTCTATATTATCGTAAGTATGTACATGCTTTTCTTTTATCTCATATCTTATTTCATAAAATGTTTCGATAAAATTTGTCGTTTTATTTAAGGAATCAAAGAAAATGGAAGGAAATATATTTTGCTCACCATATGATAAATTTGTTTTCAATTTTGTGTCATAGTTAGTTGAAAAAAGAAAATGATTGTACCAAAAATTAAATTCGGCTGGTTTTATATTAGATGACTATTAGCAAATTAATATTTTTGTAATTATAATAAACTAGCTTGCCCCGGTGAGCTTCGATACCCCTTTTGATGCGATAACTAATATGTACTTTATATGAGAGGTTTGTATATGGAGCACCTTTTACCCTGGTCCGACACAGTCCATTTACATCTTAACTTATTGATTAATTTGTTCTTACAAAATGTTGTTAATTTTGCTGTAATAGTTCCTAAGATATACTATATTAATATTTTCATTATATGGCGGTACAATTTCCCCTGGTCCTATCCATCCTATTTTCATTCTAAGTTTGTTGGTTGATGAAAAAGATATTCCCGTAAAATTTTAAGACTTTTGCTGCAACAGTATTTAAGTTATCCGATAATAATTATTTTCTTTTTATGGAGGCTATCACTTTCCCCTAGACCTACCTGCTCCATTTTCATCTCAATTATGTAAATTGATAATAAAATCATTTCCACAAAATCTTAGGACTTTATCTGTAATAGCTCTGGAGATATGTGATAATTAATACTTAATTTATATGGGGGCTAGCATTCCCTCTGCTATTTTACTTTCTGGTATTACAGAATCCAACCAATAAACAAACACAGATTAATTTTTATGCAGGGTGCGTCAAAAGTCACCATGGAGTTTAAAAATTAAATAACTTTTTCCATATTTTTTTCCGA